>JARQOC010000004.1:590912221-590923236 GCA_033576535.1 Allobates femoralis
ACATGTAATGCTGCTGTAGTTTAATCAGAGTTAATTTTCTTTGGCATTTCCAGATTTAATGCCAGAAAGCTGCTGCAGTCTATGCTGTATGCGGCTCTGGAGGTGGAGGTGGAGGGGTGTGTCAGAGCTCTGATCTCCACTCATCAGCTTTTAAGTAGTTCCACTTCCCTCCACTGGGTGTCGCAGATAGAGTTCAGTCTGTACTTGGACCCCGTGCATTGAGGATGTGTTGTGCTGCTGTTCCCTTCCATAGGAGTTGTTGAGTTTTCCCGGTCCGTGGTGGAGGTTAGGTCTCTCAGCCCAGGGCTGGTCAAAAGCAAAGGGCAAGGTTGGGGGCCTGGATTTCCTCACCTTCAGAGGTAACTCCAGGAACAGGGTGAGCCAGGGACACCCAGTCAGGGTCAGATTAGTTCCCCAGTTCGCCTTTGCCCATCTTACCATCCTGCCTCCTGATGTCCTATCCGCTATTACCACCATTGATAGCAACAAGCTGAAAGGGAAAGAAAAGTGTTAATATCTCAAGAATGGCTGCAAATTTTAATAAGCAGTAAATTAATAAAGTGCCTGCTTTTACAAGCTATATCCATCTGTAAAGAAGGGGATAACCCTTTAATGCAGCATGCACATCTTACAGCATTCAGTGGAGCATATAAGATCCTATGTCAGGGTCCGTTTTTCACCCTGGATATACAGTGTTGGCCAAAAGTATTGACACCCCTGCAATTTTGTCAGATAATACTCAGTTTCTACCTGAAAATGATTGCAATCACAAATTCTTTGGTATTATTATCTTCATTTAATTTGTCTTCAATGAAAAAAACACAAAAAGAATTGTCCTTAAGCCAAATTGGACATAATTCCACACCAAACATAAAAAAGGGGATGGACAAAAGTATTGGCACTGTTAGAAAAATCATGTGATGCTTCTCTAATTTGTGTAATTAACAGCACCTGTAACTTACCTGTGGCACCTAACAGGTGTTGGCAATAACTAAATCACACTTGCAGCCAGTTGACATGGATTAAAGTTGACTCAACCTCTGTCCTGTGTCCTTGTGTGCACCACATTGAGCATGGAGAAAAGAGAGAAGACTAAAGAACTGTCTGAGGACTTGAGAAACCAAATTGTGAGGACGCATGAGCAATCTCAAGGCTACAAGTCCATCTCCAAAGACCTGAATATTCCTGTGTCTACCGTGCACAGTGTCATCAAGAAGTTTAAAGCCCATGGCACTGTGGCTAACCTCCCTAGATGTGGACGGAAAAGAAAAATTGACGAGAGATTTCAATGCAAGATTGTGCGGATGGTGGATAAAGAACCTCGACTAACATCCAAACAAGTTCAAGCTGCCCTGCAGTCCGAGGGTACAACAGTGTCAACCCGTACTATCCATCGGCGTCAGAATGAGAAGGGACTGTATGGTAGGAGACCCATGAAGACCCCACTTCTTACCCCGAGACATAAAAAAGCCAGGCTGGAGTTTGCCAAGACTTACCTGAGAAAGCCTAAAATGTTGTGGAAGAATTTTTCTCTCTTTTTGGGCAAAGGCATCAACATAGAGTTCACAGGAGAAAAAAAGAGGCATTCAAAGAAAAGAACACGGTCCCTACAGTCAAACATGGCGGAGGTTCCCTGATGTTTTGGGGTTGCTTTGCTGCCTCTGGGACTGGACTGCTTGACCGTGTGCATGGCATTATGAAGTCTGAAGACTACCAACAAATTTTGCAGCATAATGTAGGGCCCAGTGTGAGAAAGACCCAAAACACACTTCAAAAAGCACTAGAAAATGGTTTGAGAGAAAGCACTGGACACTTCTAAGGTGGTCAGCAATGAGTCCAGACCTGAATCCCATAGAACACCTGTGGAGAGATCTAAAAATGGCAGTTTGGAGAAGGCACCCTTTAAACATCAGGGACCTGGAGCAGTTTGCCAAAGAAGAATGGTCTAAAATTCCAGCAGAGCATTGTAAGAAACTCATTGATGGTTACCGGAAGCGGTTGATCGCAGTTATTTTGGCTAAAGGTTGTGCAATGTGTTTAAAGAACTGTCGGGAAAGCCAGCTTATGTTACTGTCTATGGGGAACTGTGGCTTCAGCACCATGAGAGGGGACAGTTCCCCATAGACAGTAACATAAGCCGGCTCCCGACACTTCTTTAAACACATTATACATAAAAATTAACCCCTTCACACATATGGTGTAATGACACCATGTCTGCAGAGAGTGAGGACACTCTCCACATACATGGTGTCACTACACCAGCCGCATATTAACCCCTTCAGCACTGGGTTTACAGCCTCTCAGCATCCTCTGCACACACATGCGGTCCAGAGGATGCTGAGGGGGTTAATAAGTAAAATAACCCCAGAATACATTATTTTGCTACAATGAGCATTGTCTTAGCTAAACATCTTGTACCACAGTGGTACAAGATGATAGCTTACTGTACAGCACAGCGGGAAGTTTAAACTTGCCGGCTTTGACAGCCGGCGAGTTTCTATTCCCGACAAATGCTCTCTGCGGTCCTTCAGGAGCATGGACAGCATCACAATCACGCAGCACACACGCACTCACACCTCACAATCACAGCACACTAACATACATACAGCCAGCCACACTCATCACACGCACCATACTCGTACCATACACACCCACAAACACGCACAGCACTCGCATCACTGTCATGCATCAAAAATGCGGCGTTTTTGATGCATGATAGTGTGCCTCCACCCTTAGGCTGAGGGTGCCAATACTTTTGTCTGGCCCATTTTTGGAGTTTTGTGTGAAATGATCAATGTTTTGCTATTTGCTTCATTCTCTTTTGTGTTTTTTCATTGAAGACAAATTAAATGAAGATAATAATAGCAAAGAATTTGTGATTGCAATCATTTTCAGGAAGAAACTATTATCTGACAGAATTGCAGAGGTGTCAATACTTTTGGCCAACACTGTATGTGACCCAGATGTCTATGAAAAATATCTGCATTTCATACATTTTTATAAAACAGGCCAAATTCCAGGATATTTCCCATTTTTTCCCAGCATCTTTTGCTGTCACAGTCCCGCTGGTTCAGCAGATTGCAGTCTTCAGAGATGGGAATGCAGGGAACATGTTATTTGGCTGCTTCACGGCACAACTCCTCTCCTGTGGTTTCCTTCTGCCCCCACATAGTCCCAAGAAATGAAGATGAAATAAGAGGCCATTCATTGCTCTGTAGTCACAACTATTGCAAAAAACGGAAGTGAAGGTCATTAGAGGTCGTTATAAACAACCACGAATACAAATCTGAGTTCCCAAATTAGGAAAAGATCCCGAGACAATGGTATAATAATCCTGAGCTGGAGTATGGAGATAGTCACTACGAAGTAGTTATTTTAAGAAGAAAGGTCCATTCTCCAGTCATAAAAACTAGAGAGGTCATACAGCCATGGCCGAAAGTCTTGGCTCCTTTGCAATGGTTTCAAAAATTGAAGTATGTCTACTAGAAAATTATTGCAATTACCCATGTTTCGCATTTTCGCACAGCAGTCTTTTATTAAATATTTACACAAAAACCTTAGGGCGCCCACCAAATTGGCAACCGCACCACCACATAAACAATGGTAATAGATCCGATCCAGAGGCAACCCCCAACCAATATACAAGTTTCGCTGGCGGCACCGCACCAGGTCAGGGAGAGGGGTATTCACACCACACGGTCAATACCCCTAACCTTAGCGGGACCTATGCCCACTAATTACATTCCTGTACCAGGAGCCACTATTCCCTACTAGTAACCCCATACCCTAACAAGTTTCCCTGGCCACCCTGCACCGGGCCAGGGGGAGGGGTATTCATACCACACGGTGAATACCCCTAACCTTAGCGGGACCTATGCCCGCTAATTACATTGCTGTACCAGAAGCCACTATTCCCCAATAGAGGCTTCACCAAAAGACATAACCAAATATCCAGCCTCTAAACCAGACCTATCCCTGCCACAGGCCTGTTGTGCGACACCTTGAGCGGGCCGGGAACCGCCACCATAACAAAACTTGTTTATATATTCCTTAAACTTGAAGCCACACACATGGACCCACAGCCGTTGTTGAACCATTCACCATGGATAAGTTGTTGTTACCCACTTCTTCCTAACCCACCAATATTATTATTATTATTTATTTATAGAGCACCATTGATTCCATGGTGCTGTACATGAGAAGGGGTTACATACAAACAAGTTAAAAATACAATGAACAAACTAACAGTGACAGACTGATACAGAGGGGAGAGAGAGGACCCTGCCCTTGCGGGCTTACATTCTACAGGGCAATGGGGAGAAAGACAGTAGGTTGGGTCTGCTCTGGTGGTGGTGGAGCACCGGGTCCAATGGTGGTGGAGTTCCGGTTCCAGTGGTGGAGAGGTGGCACTGTGGTCATTGAAGGCTGTAGGCTGTTCTGAAGAGATGGGTTTTCAGGTTCCGCTTGAAGGTTCCAGGTGTGGGGGACAGTTGGATGTTTTGAGGTGCAGAATTCCAGAGAATAGGGGATGCTCGGGCAAAGTCTTGCAGGCCGTTAGATGAGGAACGTACAAGTGTGGAGGGAAGGAGGAGGTCTTGGGAGGATCAAAGATTATGAGTTGGATGATATCGGGAGATTTGTTCAGAGATATATGGGGGGGGGGACAGATTGTGGATGGCTTTGTCAATGTTAGTAGTTTGAATTGGATACGCTGGGGAATTGGGAGCCAGTGAAGGGATTTGCAGAGGGGAGAAGTGTAGGAATAGCGAGGAGAGAGGTGGATTAGTCAGGCAGCAGAGTTAAAGACAGATTGGAGAGGTGAAAGAGTGTTAGCAGGGAGGCCACAGAGGAGGAGGTTGCAGTATGAACGTAATTCTTATTTAGGTCATTTAACCACTGACCTTCGTTTTTCCTGGCAACCCGGCCACCCTTTCCAACCAGATCATAATGCCACATGGGAAAGTACCACAAATTCCCTACTAAGGTAATATCTTCCAAACCTTTACATGGAAGATCTCCTGCATCGATTGCAGGGCCGGGGTGTTCGATCATCCGGGGATAGTCTGATGATTGTCATGGTGCAATTAAATATATCTGATCCGGTCAACAGGGTAGGGGGTACTCGGATACCATGACAGGTGGTTACTTCGGTGGGGGGGATCACGGCTGGTCGGGTCCCGGTTCCATGCCCTGGACCCTCAGTGGGGGGGTGGGGGGTGATGATGATGGGGGAAATGGTATTGTGACGCCACCTATGGTACCTGGTAATAGGGTTACCAGCGTTTCCTGCTATAATAGATTATTAGCAGTTTCGGACTCCGGTGTCCGGGTAGCTAAAGGGGTTCTCAGATCTGTTCCCTTCTTCCTAATTCTTACTTCTCCCACTGGCCTCCGTCCCTCTCCCTAGGGTGCAGCACGGCTGGGTCAGGTTTCCTGGTTTCAGGCCTGGCTTGGTCCCAGCAACCAGCTCCTTCCAGTCCTTCCACTGTACTGTTCGGCTGGAACTAACTTCAGTACTAACTGTCCTCTTCACTGCAGACTGCAGACTGACTGACTTCCTCCCCTCAGGCCTGGATCTTTATAGGGGATCTGGTTTAAGGACAGCCAGTGGGGCTCCCCCTCCAGGTCTGGGGGGAAGGTGTTGTATGTTGTGTGTGCCAAGGTGTACATCCCTCCCTGTACCGGTGGTTCCGTGGCAATCCCCCGCAGGGGTGGCACATTCCCCCCTAGTTAACTTCAGTCATCCGGGACTGAAACATTTTTCAACAAACATAACATAATCTAACTATTTACATTTGAAAGTTGAACAGTCTCAAATAAAATTTACAAAATCTGGGAAAAATGGGAAAAACGGGTAACCAGTCCATACAGCGCTAGTCCATTCGCTGCAGGCTGTTTAAAGTATTGTTGCGACCACCAGACCAGCTATGGTCCATTTTTGAAATTAGAAAAAGCAAATTCAAAAGTCCAAACAGGTAAAGTCTCTGTAGGCTTAAAAGTTCAAAGTTAAACAGCAAACACTTACTACGGGTGCCTCGGTGTAGAAGTCCTAGGTACTGCAGGGGCCTCTAACGGGTCATAAGCACTGTACTGGCCCAAGAAGATTTTGCTCTCCCTAGACAGCTCCTTACGCCAACTCCACTCACCCTCTTTCTGATGTTGTGTACCTGGTTTGGGTTGTTTTAGCCTACTCTTCACCCTTCTGTACACTGACATTGGTTACATATTTACATTTTAAACATATTTACATTTCCCACATTTTACCACTTATTCCCTGTATCTGAGTGGTGGATGTCCCAAATTGACGTGATCTACGTGTTTCTGGTGTATGACTAGTGGGAGTGGGTCTATGTGTCACAGGTAAACCAGGTAACAGTCTGCGACCACTTGATCTCACAGCAGGAATGGCAGGTGCACCGATTGCAGGATTCCCTGGTTCTGATACAAAAGGCTGTACTTCTGGTACTTGGGCGGGTTCTTCTACTGGTTGTGGGAAGGCCAACATGGGTATTAGGTATGCACCTTCTATTTGGGGCCAATCTGCAGGTAGTTCTCCTATGAGTGTCTGGACTGTCTTTGGCTCCTCTTTTCCGGGTTCTGGACAAGGTACATATTCCTTTGGTTGTAGTGGTTGAGGGCACTTCTTTAAATGATCTCTGGACACTGTTGCTGTTGTTTCTCCATTGTCTTTGCTGATCAGACAGGTCTTCTGGTTGTCAAAGTTTGATGGTAATACAGTGTATGGTTCTGTTTCCCATTGATCATCTAATTTGTGGATTCTCCATTTCCTTTTCAAACCAATTCACCTGGTGTTAAGGGTGTTCCTTGTGCACTTTTGTTAAAGTTGGCCTCTTGTTTTTCTCTGGATTTTGCCAGACTTCTCTCAACATATTCCTGTATTTTCTTGTACTGCTCTGTTCTTCTGGTATCCCTACTTCATCTGAGCTGTCTTCTTAAGGAACTACAATGCTCATTTCGAAGTCTACTGGCAATTTTCCTGGTCTTGCTCTCATGAGGTATGCAGGGGTACAATTTGTTGAGCTTACTGGTATGTTATTGTAGATGTCAACAAGGTCTGGTAACTTCTCTGGCCATCTGTTTCGCTCTTCCAAGGGCAGAGTTTTCAACAATTCTATTACCACGTGATTCATCTTTTCACACATTCCGTTGGTTTGGGGATGGTAAGGCATGGTACGAATTTTCTTGCATCCATATAGGTTGCAGAACTCTTGAAATACGCCACTTCAAAGACAGGGCCTTGGTCTGTCAATACCTGTTCTGGATACCCGTGTGGTCTGCAGAAATAGGCTTGAAAGGTTCTTGCTGCTTTCTGAGCTGTTAACTCTTTTACCGGAGCTACCACAAGGAATCTGGAGTAGTGGTTCACCATGGTAAGAGCATAGGTATAGCCCGATCTGCTGGGTGTGAGTTTGACTAGATCTAAGGCTACCAGTTCTAATAGCTGTTTAGTGATGATAGGCTGGAGTGGTGCTTTCTGGCTGTTACAGTCTTTTCTTCTTAATGAGCATGGTCCACAATTTTTACACCATTTCTCTATGGCAGAACTCATGCCGATCCAATAGAATCTTTCACGTAACAATATTTCCAGTTTTCTCCATCCAAAGTGTCCTGCTCCATTATGGTACGCTTCCAACACCATTTGGACGTCTCTCTTTGGAACCAACGATTTGCCATACCATTTCATGTGTTCTAGGATTGATATACCCGTCTGCACAATTGACCTTGATAGATGAATAACCTGCTTCGTTCTTTCCACAGGTATTGTGCCTCTGGTGGAGCATTCTTTTCAAGTTGGGAATCCAGTTGGATTACTAGCTTCTTTACTAGGCTCACTGCCAGATCACTGTCTTGTGTCTCTTTCCATCCATAGTGAGGCAACGGGTTTAGTGCAACAGTCTGACAGTTCTGGTAGATATGGGTTTCTGTCATCTTCCTTTTTCTATTTTATGGAAAGCTGGGAGTTCTACTTCCTCCAAGTCATCCTCTTCTTCTTCAAGTCCTTGCAAATGTACATGAGGGTTTCTGGAGAGGGCATCAGCATTTGCATTGTTACGGCCTGCCGGTACTTGATGGTAAAGTCATCCAGCGTTGCTCCAATGCGCCAAGCTTCGCGGTGTCCAAGTGTGTTAACGGATTGTTGTCCTTGAAGATGGTAAATTTTGAAGCTGCCAGATAATGCTTGAACCGCTCTGTTATAGCCCAGACCAAGGCCAGGAACTCCAACTTAAAGGAACTGTAGTTTTCCGGGTTCCTCTCAGTGGTCGAAGTTTTCTGCTAGCGTAGGCAATTATTTTTCCTTGCCATCTTG
The DNA here is from genome assembly GCA_033576535.1 of Allobates femoralis. Lineage (NCBI taxonomy): Eukaryota > Metazoa > Chordata > Amphibia > Anura > Aromobatidae > Allobates > Allobates femoralis. The sequence continues at coordinate 590,920,551 of JARQOC010000004.1, forward strand.
TATCTGAGATAGTACTGCTCCTAGGCCTACATTACTTGCGTCGGTGTAGAGGACGAATGGTAGGTTATAATCGGGGTAAGCCAGGATTTCCGATCAGAGCCTGCTTCATCTGTTGGTAGGAGTTTTCTTGTTCCTTTCCCCATTCCAATGGTGGCTCTGAAGACCTTCTCTTCTTAGTTTGGCCTACCAAAAGATCTTGAAGGGGTGCTGCCATCTTTGCGTAGCCCTTTATGAATCTTCTGTAGTACCCAACCAAACCTAAGAATTGATGTACCTTGCTGACAGTGGTTGGTCTCTGCCAGTCCTGGATAGCTGTCATTTTTCCGGGTCTGGTGCAACTCCATCTGCGCTAACCACATGCCCGAGTTTTTGGACTTTTGGTTTCAGCAGGTGACACTTAGATGGTTTGAGCTTCATTCCATACTTTGCTAGAGCTGTAAATACCTCCGCTAAGTGTTCCAGATGTTCTTCATAGATTTTGGAATGCACGATGACGTCGTCCAGGTATAAGAGCACTCTCGAAGTTTCCGGTGTCACAGGCAACATTCCATGAGTCTTTGAAATGTTCCCGGTGCATTGCATAACCCAAATGGAATGCTGTTGAATTCACATAGGCCCATTGGTGTTGTGAATGCTGTCTTCTCTCGGTCTTCTTCTGCAACGGAGACCTGCCAATATCCGCTAGTGAGATCTAATGTAGATAAATAATTAGCAGTCTTTAATGCAGAAAGAGACTCCTCTATCCGGGGTAACAGGTAAGCATCTATGTGAGTGATCTTATTGACTATAATTCACACACATCCTCATAGTGCCATCCTTCGTTCTGACTAGGACTAAGGGGGCTGCCCAGGGACTACAGCTATCTCTTATAACCCCGGCTTCCTTCATGTCCTGCAGCATCTCCTTGGCACACTGGTAGTGGTTTGGTGGAACAGGTCTATGTCTCACTTTAATTGAGGGATGATCTCCTGTGGGTATGCGATGGTGTACCCCCTTAATCCTCCCAAAATCCAGTGGATGCTTACTAAATATCTGTTCAAACTCTTGTACTACCGGTAGACTCCGTGCTTCTGGTGGGAAGGGGTGGCATCAGTTCCTACGTGCAACTGCTGACACCACTTCTCTAGCTGTCCCTTGGAGTTGTTATCCTCCGCCTGGTTTGACGGGGAAAAGGGCTCTACTGTCTATATGTTGTTGTCACAGACAGTGTACAGCTTTGCTACAGTAGCATACCAGGGTAACTTTGCTTCTTCCCCACAATTTAATACACTTATTGGTACTCTTCCCTTGCGTACATCCACCACCCCTCTGGCTGTCAGTAGTGTAGGTCTATGCTCTGAATATACCGGCTCTACAACTGCCTGGTATTCCTTTCCTCTGAGACTTATAGCTGCTCAACACCATATCATCATTTCACTTTTGGTGGTAACACAATGGGAAACGGGTCTGTTACCTGTACACTGCCAATCTCTCCCCCAGACAGATTTACCTGGAGCTTGTGGATGAGGGCTCAGATTTCTCTTTAGATGACTCTCTTCCGCCCATAACCAGCAGTCACAGCAATGTGTCGGAGTAAATACAACACTTCCCCAAGGCAGTTTTCAATGACATTAGTACCAATTACCATGTAGGGGTATTTTTCATCAGGATTATCTTCTACCACACATAACCCTTGGCCTTTTAACTCCACCCTCCCCAGCTTTATTGTCACTTCTCTGAACCCCACCTGATTCTGTGGTTGTCCATTAGCTGCAAGAATGACAAAGTTAGGATCTGGGGGTCTAAGATCAGTGTCAGACCAAAATTGTTTGTAAAGGATATGTGGGATGGTGGTAACCTGTGACCCGGTGTCCAGTAGACCCAACATGGTGATTCCTTCCAGCGTAATGTTGAGGTACGGATGGCCTCCCACGTACCGACTACGCCAGTCATATGGGCCCAGAGTCCTCCTACTGGGGGTTGGCCCTCGGACCCATGAATCTCGGGTTTAAAGGACATCCTCTTGCAAAGTGGCCTGGTTTGTTGCAGCGTAGGCAGATGGTTGTCTTAAAGAATCCGTGTGGTCGCTGGCTTTGCGTTGGAATGGTCCCCTGAATGGCACTTGTTGGTCCCCAGAAAGGGCACTTGTTGGTCCCCTCCACGGGTGACTTGGGCTTCCTCCTCTTCCACGGGACATCCTCAGGGCAATCAGCTAGCTATATTCTGCTTGGTGGTTGTGCCCCGACCTAGCTTGTAAGAGCTTTAAAACATAGTCCATATTTTTGGTTAGCTGTAGTACCTGGTTACGTAGGTCATCATCAGGGTGTTTGCTACAGCTTTCCCTGCCACTTTTGCAGGGTCTTTGGGAGTAGGTTCAAAGTCGATTGGAGAGGTGTTAACCTGCCAGGTTGAGGTTGCAGGTTCTGCAGGCAATGGCTCTCGTAGCACGGTTATAGATCGGCCTTTTAAATCATTAAAGTTCACATTTGGATGATCTAAGACCCACATGTGTACCTGCTGGCGGTGATAGTCCGTTTTCAGTCTATTCATAAACTGTTCTGCTTTTATCTTCTTCTAGTAAACTTGCCGGGTCTACCTGCTTTAAGGACTGGAGTGCCCCTTGTAACCAATAGGGCAAAGTCTCTGATGGTATTTTGCGGTCTCTGCATTGGTAGAATATCATCCTTAGTTCAGACTGTGCGTTTTT
>JARQOC010000004.1:590923336-591015018 GCA_033576535.1 Allobates femoralis
CCCAGGGTTTCCATGTAGATAGTGCAGTTGGGGATAAAGGAAAGTTATCAATATTCTCGAGCAGCCCCCTGCTGCCCACTCAGCGTAGCAATCAGCCCCTTCCCGGGCACGCAATTGAGAGTCACACGCAGTTCTGAGCTTTCACTGGGTTTTACTTTCTGCTCTGAGTTCTTACAGTACACAGTCAGTTTCACTAGCGGCTCCGATACCTGGATTAGCAGCTGGGTCAGCTCATCAGCAGCACTACCCGTTCATGTACCTTTCGGGCCTCTGCTCTCTGTCCCACGCGCTAACTACAGTCCAGCCGTCAGGGCTTTTTGTGGCCACCGTTCCGGGCCTCCTAGCCCTAGTTTGACAGCCTTCCCTTCGTTGTGCCGGAGGTTGTGTCTGGGCCATAAAGACCCTGCAAACCGCCGGATTTTGTGGTTGGGGCATGCAGTTTCCCGGCCACTTCAACAGAGTCGGCACTCTGGTTCCGGCCTGGTCCCTCGGTATCCCCGCTGACTCGGACACACTTTGGACCCCTTCTTGCTTCCCTCGGTATGCAGTCTGGGACCCAGGCTAGCCATACGGTGGCACAGGCTGCCGGGTCCTGGTTCTTCCTGTCTGGTGTCTCAGTTGACTAGAGTGCCAGTGTCTCTCGCTAGGTGTTCTGTCCTCCACTCAACTCCTTCTCCTGGACTAGTGTGTCCCTTTCTCTGTACTCTTGTACCCACGCTCCTTCCTAACTCTCCACCCTCCACCTGGCTCCTCCGCTATCCCGTGCCAGACATGAAGTAACTTGGACTTTTGATCGGGGGATGTGTGGGTGTTATGCCACTTAGTGGTGACTGGTCCGCATGGGCGCCACACATATATACACGATAAGGTCTATATTCCAGGAGGAGGACCGTATATACCAGGAGAAGGACAATATATACCACGATAAGGACTATATTCCAAGAGGAGGACCATATATACCATGATAAGGTCTATATTCCAGGAGGAGACTATATATACCAGGAGGAGGACCATATATATCACAATAAGGTCTATATTCCAGGAGGAGGACATATATACCAGAGGAGGACCATATATATCACAATAAGGTCTATATTCCAGGAGGAGGACCATATATACCAGGAAGGAGGACCATATATACACAATAAGGTCTATATTCCAGGAGGAGGACCATATATACCAGAGGAGGACCATATATACACAATAAGGTCTATATTCCAGGAGGAGGACCATATATACCAGGAGGAGGACCATATATATCACAATAAGGTCTATATTCCAGGAGGAGGAACCATATATACCAGAGGAGGACCATATATATCACAATAAGGTCTATATTCCAGGAGGAGGACCATATTACCAGAGAGGACATATATATCCAGAAGGAGGACCATATATCACATAAGGTCTATACAGGAGGAGACCATATTACCAGAGGAGGACCATATATATCACAATAAGGTCTATATTCCAGAGGAGAACATATATACAGAAGGAGGACCATATATACCATGATAAGGTCTATATTCCAGGAGGAGAACCATATATACCAGGAGGAGGACCATATATATCACAAAAAGGTCAATATTCCAGGAGGAGGATTATATATACCAGGAGGAGGACCATATATACACAATGAGGTCATATTCTAGGAGGAGGACCATATAGACCGTATGGAGACCATATATACCAGGATGAGGGACATTAATACATGATGGAAAGGAAGAGGGGATCCAATTTCATAGTCTTATAGGAGTAGAACATTACATGGGGGCCTATACAAGTGACAACTTGTGTGTGGGGTGGCTGTCAGGTCTAAATTGTCCATCATATGGACTCTAGTCACCATATCAATGTAATGTCACCTGCTGCAGCTAATCACTGAGTTCATCTTTTCTAACCCCTTCAATAACCCTAATCTGGTAATATTAATCCCACATAGCACACGGCGGACTGCCACTAGTCAGCAACAGCGCCATCATAAAGTGACCCGTAAAAAGCCGAATGAGCTCTCTGTGTGTTCTCACCCTGTGACTGAATGTCATCAATTCCCCCGATTACCGGCACAGTTACACCAAATTGCTGATTGAACAAAGAAACTCAGAGAATGTGTCCCCTAAATATTTGATGAGGCAGGATTATGAGATTGTTCCTGGGTTGTGGAGAGACGCTGTTTACTGCTCGGTTTAATTCCTCGTCACTTTCCTCCGTGGTCGGATCATCGTCTGGAGACGCTTCCACCTTTCAATCAATGTTTCTCCTTTGCTCTAATGAAGACATAAAGCCGAGATTGCAGTGCGCTCCTCGCCCCTATATACAGGCACCTAATGCAAATATCCATCCACACCGCGCAGTATCACTTATTACTCAGCAGCCCGGGTCCTGCGCTGGTTTATGGGAATACCAATCCGAGATTTAAAGGGAAATTGTCAGCGATGTGCAGGGGCATCTCAATGAATTAGAATATCATCAGAAAGGTCAGTAATTCAATACATAAAGTGACACGCATATATTGTATAGTCATTACACACAGAGGGATCGATTTCATGTGTTTATTTCTGTTAATGTTGATGATTACGGCTTACAGCCAATGAAAACCCAAAGGTCATTATCTCAGAAAATTAAAGTAGGGAGGATGAAGGTCTGAGAGATAAAATATGACCTAAATAGGTATCAGAGGCTTCACCTTCAGTGGTTGTGAGAGTCACAACCACTATAAAAGCAGATCACGGCTGCTGCAGTCCCCAGCGTGGTGCATATAGGGTTAAACACTGCGCTGCTGTATTCCATGAGACATCAAAGGGTGAATATAATATGGATTTATTAGTCAACGCGTTTTAGGGCTCCCTGGCCCCTTCTTCAGACCAAATCAATATCACATTGAAACACGTTGACAAATAAATCAATATTATATTCACCCTTTGATGTCTCGTGGAATACGGCAGCGCAGTTTTTAACCCTTCATCCTCCCTACTATAATTTACTGAGATAATGAGTTTCTTTGAGTTTTCTTTGGCTGTAAACCTTAATCATCAATATTAACAGAAATAAACACATGAAATAGATCCCTCTGTGTGTAATGACTCTATATAATATATGTGTTTCACTTTATGTACTGAATTACTGAAATAAATTATCTTTCTGATTATATTCTACTTCATTGAGATGCCCCTGTATGTATAAGTCAGTTTATATTCAATGTTTATTCCTATCTTCCCTTCGATAACTTAAAGGGTTTGTCCATTTTTGGGGACATTTTTTTTCATTTTACTTTATGCATCTATTTTGGGCTAAGAGTCATTTTTGAAGTTGAGTTTCATGAAAAAAATGTCACATTTGCTTTCTATAGCCTCTATGTTAAACTGTTTGGTGACCTGGTGTCTATAGATACCACCAGTCTCCTCCTTGTTAGCATGGCTGGACGCAGGTGCCACAACCGGCCCCATTGCTTGGGTTGCAGGGGACTGAGCACCGGTATTCAGACTTCTGTGTTACCTCCCAGTGGAGCTGGCAGCCTCCTGCTGGGTGCAATGGATATTTGACCTGGCTGATTTTTGGTGAGTTTTTCCTGAGTTCACAGGATTATAACAGCAGTTTGTCAGGAGCTGAGAGGGCGGTGATCAGCTAACTGCTGTATATCACTGGACTGGAGAAAGGTGGCTGGAATGTTAAGAGTTAACCCCTCTCCTGGAATGTGAGGATTGAACAATCTAAGGCCTCATTCCCACATCAGTAATTTAGATCAGTATTGTAAGAGTTCACCTGGAATTTAACAACTACATACTCTCAGAGGAGGTCTGGGCAGTCAATAATGGCCTTCAATCCCAAATATAAAATCACCAGCTTATGCTAAGGGACTGTTGATTGTACAAAATTGATAACAGTACTATGTCAGGAGCTGAGAAGGGGGTGCACATGTTGAGCCCCAGGCTTTGGGGTACTCGGGTATCAGGCTCCAAGGGCTAACTGTGTCACGGGGAGTGGTGGCCGCGCCTGATCCCGTGTCCTGGGGAACTTCTTTGAAAAAGGAATATTTACAGGGGATGCTATATACAGTTTGTCGTGATGCCACCTGTAGTTTCTGGTGATGTGTCCCCAGCGCCGCCATAGTCCGACGGAGGTAGATGGTAGTGCGGCAAGTTGGCAAAGTCCTCTACAGGTAGGGCTGGACCTCTGGGGCAGCACAGTGTGAAGGGCAGCTTGTAGTGGAGCTGTAGATGGTATGGGAAGTGTTGGAGCAGTCTATAAGGGGTACCGGGATGGAGAGGAATGACACACGCACACTGCAAAGTCTCTTTTACCTTTTACTGTTATTACAGCAGGTAAAGATGTCCAGGGCACTGACAGGTGACCAGGTTGCACTTTGGGTCCCCACAGCAAGTGGGTATAAGGCCTCCTCTGTTCCTCTGTGGTTACTGAAGCCCAGCCTGCATGCAGCCAGACTGGCCTCCTCTATCTTCCTGACTCTGATATCTGTCCTCTCCTCCTGTGCGGTCCACGGGTTACCCTCTCTGATCACTGCGATGGAACACTGCTGTGTCTGGCTCCCTCTCTTGACCCACAGGGGAACCGGGTGGCTGAAGCCTCCACAGTGTGACGGGGTTCTCTGTGGTCCTGGAGTATCCCACAGGTGCGGATCCCCGATGTCCGGTACTTCTCAGGGCGAACTTTCACTAGTTCCTGGCTTCCCTTTTGCCTCACTGCTCCTTGCCTTCTGGCCCCACTTAGGCTTGCGGGACATCAGAAGGGCCACTCCGGGTCACTGGTTCGGGCCTAACCGTGGCACCGACCACCAGGACGTCTTCGCAGCTCTCCTAGCGTCTGTACACTCTGACTAACTCCTCCCCAGCGGCAGTATATATAGGGGATCTTGCCTAAGGTCAGCAAGTTGAGCTTCTCCTACTGTGCCGGGATGGAAGATGTTGCATGTAGTAGATACCTGCTGTGGAAACCCAACTGTGCATTAGAGAAGTCTGTGGCTACCTGCGTGAGCAGGGCGCCACACACAGTTAACTGCTGTATAGAAATCAATGAACTGGAAAAAGGGATGTTAAGAGTTAACCCCTCTCCTGGAATTTAATAACTGAACACTCTAAGGCCTCACTCCCACAGTAATTTAGATAAGTATTTTATCAGTATTTATATGCCAAAACCAGGAGTGTCTCCAAAATATAGAACAGGAGTCAGTCTTTCAAGTATAGTTTTTCTCTCTTTTCCACTCCTGGCTTTGGCCGATAAACACTGATGTAAAAATATTGACATGTGAATGAGACCTTGGGGGAGGTCTGAGCAGTCACTGCTGTTCAAGCTCCATAGAAACCAGCTTTACACTATAAAGATAAAAGCTCTCATTGCAGTAGAATGACAGCAAATATGAAAAGCAAGTCCATTGCAAACTTGCTTATTTTCATGCTGTTTAACTTAAGAATACTTTTGAAGATTTTTTTTTTTTTTTTTTACCTAAATGCATTTTTGAAATTCGCTATCGCCTATCCACTAGATAGTGATAGCTGTTAGATAGGTTTTGGTCTCACTGAACCTCACTGATCACCAGAACTTGTGACTAATTCTTTCGTACGTGTAGAACTGTGGCTAGGAGTTGAATGTCTACTAAGCTAAACTAAGAATGATTACTACAAAAGAGCTGAGCAATACAATATTACTCTCGGCAGCACCCTGCCTGTTTACACAGCACAATGTGCTGCCGAGAACAATGATTTCTAAACAAGTGTATAAATCAAGTGTTTTGCTTGTTTGTCAGGTGATTGGAATGGCTGATCATTAGATACAATAATTAAAATAATCAGCCAGTGTAATTAACACTATGTCCAATCCCCAATTTACCTATTGGGAGGTTTTTGTTAATGCAGAACCCAGAATAAACCCTGATAGATATGGGGGGGGGAATATACAAACTTCAGAAATATATTACCAAGGTAAGAAGTGAGCCATTGGGGGGCCTGACACCACACCACAGTCAGATGTATAGAGACTTCTCAAACATTCATTAAAGAGGAACTAAACTTTCATTTTCTTTTAAAGGGAATCTCTCAGTTGGTTTTTGCTATGTAATCTGACAGTAACATGATGTAGGGGCAGAGAGCCTGATTCCAGCAATGTGTCACTTACTGATCTGCTCAGTGCAGTTTTGCTAAGAATGCGGAGCTGTGTGTAACCCCGCCCACACCACTGATTGGCAGCTTCTTGTATACAATGCCATATGGCTGCCAACCAGTGGTGAGGGTGTGGTTACATATTAGCTGGACTACCTGGGCACAAGATACCTAGTCCAGCAGTGATAATCTTCTGCTGATAAACCACTGATTGTGTTGAATATACAGCAAAGTGATGAGCAAGTGATATCTCTGGAATCAAGGTCTCTTGCTCCTATATCATGCTGCTGTTAGATTGAATAGCAAAAGCCTAATTTGGAGTACAGATGATGGCAATGATGGGTCGATACCTGTCCATAGCAGTTTATCCTCAGACATCATGAGACATAGGGTCTGAGCGATCACCGCCATCACCTGTACTCCTAATGAGCACATTCTGATGTCACTGTAGCTGGGGAAAAGCCGGGATTTGGAAGCCATTTACATACAGTTTTAATAACGTGATTTGCAAAGTTTCATAACTTTCTACACTTGACTGAATTATTAAAATAAAAAGTTTAGTTATCCCTTAAACTTTCCTCTTCCTAGGACTTCAGTAGACAGGATCCTTGAGTGAATGAAGCAAGAGTTTACAATGTCCCCGGAGAATATGAGAGATCCTGGTATAGAGATTGATAAGGTACAGACGTCTGGTCCATCTCCGTCAGCCTCCAAATGAGAGAAGAACCAGATCCATAAAGCTATGGAGATATCAAATACTGTGACATTGAAGGAAACCACCTCACTATCTATCACACATGCAGCGCACTCCCAACCAAGCTGACCGAGATACAGTCCCTGCATCACAATGGACATCACAAAGGCGGCTGTGCCCCCAGTATAGAGGCCACACACCCGGGTCCTGCACTGATGGACGCAGATGATGTCTATGTGAATAAGCTCCTAAAATTGGTCTGGGGCTTTTTATTTCCCTTCAGTAGTACAACAGCGCCATCCTGTGGCAGCTTCTATGTAATGCATCTTTATGTTTTTATTTTGTATATCACCAATGAAATCTAAAAATCCTGGTAGGAAGATCGACATTACGCCTTCACTGGGTCACATCTGAACTGAACTGCCAAAAGTTACACTCTATACAAACTCCATTAACCCCTTCATGACCGGGGAATTTTTCGTTTTTCATTTTCGTTTTTTTGCTCCCCTGCTTCCAAGAACCATAACTTTTTTACTTTTCCACAATACAGACGTATGACGGCTTGTTTTTTTTTTGCGAGACGAGTTGTACTTTCAGATGCAATCGTTTATTTTACCATATACTGTACAGGGAAATTGCAAACAAATTCCAAGTGCAGGGAAATTGCAAAAAAAAGTGCAATTACACGTTTGTTTTTTGGGTTTTTTGGTCGCCATGTTCACTATATGGTAAAACCGACATGACAGGGTGATGCCTCAGGTCTGTACGAGTTCGTAGATACCAAACATGTATACTTTTACTGGTATCTAACTGGTGAAAAAATCAGAAATCACACTTTTTGTGCCGTACCGTCCTCATTTTTCGGAATCTGGGGCTGGGTGACGGTTTATTTTTTGCATCTTGAGCTGACGTTTCTAACGATGCCATTTTTGGGTGAATGTGCAGTTTTGATCGTCTGTTATTGCAATTTTTAGCAATGTTGCGGCAACCAAAAAAATGTAATTTTGCGTTTGGACCTTTTTTTCCGTTACGCAGTTTACGGCTCTCATTAATTGATTTTATATCTTGATAGATCTGCGATACCAAATATGTGTATTTTCTAAATTTTTTTCATACTTTTAGGCTATGTGCACATATGCCGGCGGGTTAGTCGGCGGCGGCTGGGCGGACCCGCCAGGAAGCTCTGCAGCCGTCCACTGGCTTCCTGTCGGGTATGTGCGGCGGGTGCCGGGCGGGTGCACAGCGGGTTAGCGGCGGCGGTTCTGCAGCGGCTGGAAGCAGTACATGATTCTGCTTGCAGCCGCTGCAGAACCGGCCGGTTTATAGAACATGCTCATTCGTTGCTAACCAGCTGGGAACACAGCGGGTTAGCAACAGATGAGCATGTGTAAACCGCCGGTGTGTGCACACCGGGTGTCGGTTTACATAGGTTTTAATGTTAATCCAAACGCCGGTTTGGATTAACATAAATTTACATAAAATTTATGTAAACCGACCGGCGGTTTACACAGCTAAACCGACCCTAACCCAGCCAGTGTGCACATACCCTTATTGTGAATGGGGGAAAAGGCGGGTGATTTGAACTTTAATGTTTTACATTTTTAGAAAAAACTTTATTTACTAATTCATCCTTAGTTTTACCTGCCCCATAGAGAAGCACAGCACTGCAGCATCCTATCGCTTCTGACAGATACCAATGAGCTGCAGCTCATCGGTATCTGCCAGAATTGTGGACGGTGAGTGGTTGGCAGCACTTGCCAACCACTCACCGGAAGTGATCTGTGACAGCTTCCGGGGTCAAGCCACGCGAGCGCCGGAGATCTCGCGATACTATCGCAGGATCTCCGATGCAGGCGGGGAACAGCGCATTCCCCACCACGGCACCTTTGGATCCCACTGTCAGTGATTGACAGCGGGATCCAAAGGGTTAACAGCACCGATCGGATCCCGGGTTCGATTGGTGCTGTTAGCCCGACATCTCAGCTGATGAGATGTTGCATTTCTGGTGCGGACGAGACTGGGTGATTTGTGCGCAGGCATGTGCCTGCGCACAAATCGCATATGGCAGTGAATGGGTGTGCACGGTCATGTGCAGTCAAGCGCAGCACCGTGCACTCCCATTATAAAGATAGGGGCTTGCGATGCTGCGGTCACATTGCGGCTCCCCTTCGCAGAACGCTGCGGAGGGGAACGCAAATGTGAAAGCAGCCTAACTCACTTGAACTTCACTCACTCGGTGCTGTGTCCTTTTTGTTGTGTTGGTACCTCCCCTAATCAGCTTTCTTTTCTAACTTTCCACCCAGTACCTGGCTCCTCCCACTATCCCATTGCTGGACCTTGAGTACCTAGATTTAGGATTGGGAGGGTGTTGGGTGTTGGTGTGGGGAGACCGATTTACCAATCCTGTGTGCTGCGCCATCTAGTGGCGACCGGTCCGCAGTGGCGCCACAGGAACATCCTGTAAGGGATCAAAGGGGGTTCTGCAGAGAGTACCACGTTAAGATCACAAGGGGCTGAGTTAATGGACCGAACAAGTTTAAATCTGGCGCATGCTTTCATGAAACGCGACACTCAAAAATCTCCTGCCAGGTTGAAATTATAGAGAGCCCCAAGGGCCGACACTTGGACTTTCAGGGTGCTAACTGAGAGTCCCATCTCCACCTCCTTCTGTAGAAGTTCCAATACTAAGTCAATTGGGACCTCTCGTTTTGTACCTGTCCCTGTAATGGAGAGGAATTGTTTTTTCCAAGTCATGTGATAAATCTGGCTTTCTAGATTTTAGAAGAGTCGAGGATGCCTCAGCAGAAAACCCCCTACTACTCCAAAGCTTGAAATTCCAGGCAGTCGGGTGTAGCCTGTCTGCCTCCGGGTGACCTATTGGCTTCTGGGAGAAGAGGTCTGGAAGACCCAGAAGGACCCAGGGGTCAGAGACATCTGTTGGAGCCAGAAAATCCATGGCCTCATCAGCCAGAAGGGGAAATCAAGACCACCCGTGCCCGGTCTTCTCATATCTTGCGGAGAATTGATGGGATCAGGATTGGTGGGGGAAGGCATAAGCTATCTCGAAATCAAGCAGATCAGTAGGGAATATACTGCAAATGGATGATCGTTAGGATCCAGGGAGCAGAAACGATCCACTTTTCGGTTGGATCTGGTAGCAAATTAATCTTATGGTGGGCCACTCACCCTGGCAAAGGAGGTACTCGGCCGAGGAAATCTGCTTTGTCCTTCCCTCTTATGTGTGCTGCTAAGGCTAAATATGTCTGCCAGAAGAAGGATCTGGCCTGCTCACCCATCAGTGTTTTGGTCCCTCCCTGGTGGTTTATGTATGCTACCGACACCTGATTGTTGGACAGGATCTGACGTGACGACCTTGAAATGCTGAAAGAAACCCTGCTTTAGCTTTTTCCACAGCCACCAATTCCTTCGTGTCGGAAAAACTGTCCTGGAAATCTAACCAATCCCCTGAAGCATCTGCTGATCTAGGTGAGCTCTCCACCTCGAGGGACTGGTATCGGTTGTGACCACCCTTGTAGCTTGGACCCACCAGGGAACTCCTTTGGACAGTACTGAACTATCCAACCACCAGCGGAGAGACTGCAGTGTAGCTGGTTGCGGAGTCAATTTGCCCTCTAGATTCTGAGACAGGGCTTTCGGATTCTCTAGAATGTCCCATTGTAGAGTTCTGGTATGCGTCTGAGACCAGCGTACTCTCGGTATGCATGCAGTGAGGGACCTAAGAGTGACATGGTCCTCTTCATAGTCATAGTTGGTGACTCTATAGCCTTCCTCACTAGAGTCTGAATCTTTGTTACTTTGTCTGGTGGAAGGCGACACACTTGTATATCTGATTCCAACAGAAGCCCTAGAAAAGTCTGAGATGTTGACTGAGTCAGCAACATCTTTAGGACTTGTTGGACCTGGTCTGAACAGTGCTGAGCAATCTTCCCAACTATCAGGAAATCGTCCACATGTGGCACAATCAGAATTTTCTTCTCCCGAAGATGAACGGTTACCTCCGAGATCACCTTGGTGAACATTCAAGGGGCGATTGCGATGTCAAATGGAAGGGCCCGATACCAAAAGTGTCTGATCTGTGAGTCTATCTGAACCGCTACACGGAGAACTACTGGGACATGGGGATATGATAGTACGCGTCTTTTAATTTTAGGACTGCCATAACAGCCAGGAAAGAGCAATTTTATTGTAGATCCAATTGACTCCATTTTGAAAGGTGTAACTTCCCGATAGCAGTTCAGGTTTTTTTAGGTTCAAGATGGCTCTTTCAGAACTGTCTGTTTTTTGTTACCAGGAATAACCTCTTCCCTCTTCCTGGGCTAGAACCTAAACTACGACCGCTTCATCCAGGAGGCTTAGGGCTTTGCTGTCTAGCGCCCGCTGTTCGTCTTGAGATGCCCTGGGAGGAGTGACGAGAAATCTGGTCGGAGGAAGATCTGAAAAACACAGCCTCTAACAAAGTCTAGGATCCAGTCGCACAAGGAAATCCGTACCCAGGCTGGAAAGTGAGAGAGCCGACCTCCCACCTGGGGAAAGGCATCACTTGGAGGCCTTCTTGGAGTTACGGGAGGACCCCTTAAACATAAAGCCTCTTTTCCGGTCAGACCAACTGGACTGGTCTTTTTTTGGGGAACTCTTCCTCAAGAATCTTCTGGCCTGAAAGGGAGTCATGAATGATGCAGGAGAAAAATCGGAATTTCTTCTTCTTATCCCCCGTCTTCTCAAAGATATCATTGAGGGCTGTTCTGAATAAATATTCCCCCTCACAAGGAAGGAGGCTCAATTTGTTTTTCATCTGAAGGTCTCCTGGCCAACTCTTCAACCATAACGTCCTCCTAGCTGCCTTGGAGGAGGCTGCAAATCCTGCTGCCAAAATGATCGAACCTGCAGAGGCCTCTGCCAGAAATGCTTGCAGCCCCTTGCATGACATGGACTAAGGCCAAGATTTCCTCCCTAGGAACCCTGTCTTTCAGCTGGCTATCGAGCCGGTCTAGCCAACCATCAGGGATCTTGCTGCACATATGGCCACAATTCCTGGTCTAAATCCTCCTACAGTTGACTCCCAGGTATTTTTGAGCAACTGGTCTACTGTCTTGTCCAGAGGGTCTTTCAGTGAATCCATATATGGCAGAGAATATTTAGAATATTTCTTTGAAGCTTTCGCAACTGCCACATCTAGTTTGGGGGCCTTACCCATGTCTCTAGAGCCTTCATCCCACTCATGGCTCCGATCGACATAGCACAGGGCAGCCCAGAACTCGCACTCAGCCTCCCAGGTAGCTGGGATTACAGGTGCACGCCACCACACCTGTCTTCCAGCCTGAACCCGGAAGTCCAGGTACGTCACATAACCGGTGCAGTCGTCATCGGGGAACCTCCCCCCCTGACGTGCACAGAACCGGAACACGACGGTAGCCAATCATGTGGCTGGCCCTCGTAAGTACGGCGCACTCATCACCTGGACCTGCCTCTTCCGGCCAGTTCGGTGCATGCGCAGCCCCGGACAGATGCCATCCACAGTATGGCTGCCGCCGAGCACTGCACGCCAGGGAATCAACCTCTCTTGGGTCCAGGAGCCCGCACCCCTGGTGACCACAGCTATGAGGCCCAAACTAACCTACCCTGCTCCAGCACCCATGAATCATTGTACCTGCTATCCCCCAGCCCTTTAGGGGAAAAAAAGATTGAAATAAGCAAATTAAGCAAACAACTCCCGGAACCACAGTTCCTGAGGCACCCTGTTTAAGGACAGGAAACCAACTGACAAAGGGAGAGGAACCACCCCATTTAAAGCCTGTCCTCAGAGGGCAGATCCCTCTTTCATTTAGGGAGCGGTCATGGACGACCGATAAACCATATTTTAACAGTATGTGTCCCCTCTGGGCATCTGGGCAAAGACACAGTTGAACACAATGATAGAGCAAGGAACCGTGAACCGTGAGGCTAGAGGTGCTCTGGTGCCTGCTGCACCAACGAGAGACAGAGCAGCTTAGCACAGGAGCAGGGATAGTTATTAGTGCACTAATCTGAGTGGAGAGGAGGTGCATCATACAGTATTGCAGGCAGTGTAGGAGCATCACACTTTCTTGTTGCAAGTATCATAGGGTGTTGGGAGCACTGAGGGGTAACCACGGTATGTTGGGGCGCTCTTGCAGGTATACTGCACTGCAGGCAATGTGGAAGTATTATATTACCTTTGGGGCACTGTGGAGAAATCATACTTTGTTGGAAACACTGAGGAGGCATCATACTGTACTATGTGAAAGCTCTGTGGGGGAACCATGCTATGTTGGGGGGCACATGCAGACACTGTGGAATCATCATACAGTCATATGAAAAAGTTTGGGCACCCCTCTTAATCTTAACCAATTTTAAACAAAAAAAAAAAAAAAAAGAGTATTTACAACTGCTATTTCAGTGTTATATATGTAATAACTGATGGACACAGTAATATTTCAGTGTGATATATGTAATAACTGATGGACACAGTAATATTTCAGGTTTGAAATGAGGTTTATTGTACTAACCAAAAATGTGAAATATGCATTATTTCAAAATATGACAGGTGCCAAAGTATGGGCACCCTTCTGATTTTCATGATTTGAATACTCCTAACTACCTTTTACTGACTTACTGAAGCACTAAATTGGTTTGGTAACCTCATTGAGCTTTGTACTTCATAGCCCGGTGTATCCAATCATGAGAAAAGCTACTTCAGGTGTCCACTTGCAAGTTGTTCTCCTAGTTGCATCTTCTCTGAGGAGTGGCATCATGGGCTCCTCAAAACAGCTCTCAAATGATCTGAAAAAAAAGATTGTTCAACATAGTTGTTCAGGGAAGGATACAAAAAGTTGTCTCAGAGATTTAACCTGTCAGTTTCCACTGTGAGGAACATAGTAAGGAAATGGAAGACCACAGGGACAGTTCTTGTAAAGGCCAGAAGTGGCAGGCCAACAAAAATATCAGAAAGGCAGAGAAGAAGAATGGTGAGAACAGTCAAGAACAATCCACAGACCACCTCCAAAGACCTGCAGCATCATCTTGCTGCAGATGGTGTCACTGTGCATCGGTCAACAATACAGCGCACCCAGCACTGGCGATCCCAGTCCCCAGACCTGAATATCATTGAACATCTGTGGGATGTTTTGAAGCGGGCTGTCCATGCTCGGCGACCATCAAACTTAACTGAACTGGAATTGTTTTGTAAAGAGGAATGGTCAAAAATCCCTTCATCCAGGATCCAGGAACTCATTAACAGCTGCAGGAAGCGACTAGAGGCAAAAGGTGGATCTACTAAATATTAATGTCACTTTTCTGTTGAGGTGCCCATACTTTTGCACCTGTCAAATTTTGAAATAATGCATATTTCACATTTTCGGTTACTACAATAAACCTCATTTCAATCCTGAAATATTACTGTGTCCATCAGTTATTACATATATCACACTGAAATATTACTGTGTCCATCAGTTATTACATATATCACACTGAAATAGCTGGTGCAAAAAAACTATTTTTTTTTTTTTTTAAAAAGAGTAAGATTAAGAGGGGTGCCCAAACTTTTTCATATGACTGTAATATGTAGCACTGTGAAGGCATCATATTGTGTAGGCTGGGGGACGTCACACAAGAATATAAAAAAATGATCTGATTTTCATCTACAAAAGTAGAACGATTTTTTTTCTCACTTGTCATCTGTCCGTCTGTAATCCATTTTTTTCTCAGCTGCCTACTCTTCAATCATTTACAGGACCAAGGACAGCAAGGGTCCCCAACCTGTAGCTCAGGAGACACATGTGGCTCACGACTGTCTTTCAGCTGGGTGCATTAACACAAGGTCTAGCACTACTCTGGGGGGATTTTGGTCCACTCTTCTTCCAGTCTTCTCCAGAGTTCTGTGACTGTTGTGGGTTTCTTGGCCATAACTTTGTCACCAAGGATGTTCCAGAGGTTTTCTATTGGGTTTAGATCAGGACTCGGGGCGGCCGTTTCATTGTATTCTGTTTCAAGGAATTGATTTACCCGTTTTGCTGTGGGACAGGGGACATTGTCCTGCGTGAAAATTACTGTTTAAGTGCCGAACGTAAGTAAGGAACCACGTGTTGGTGAAGACGATTCTGATCCACACTTGCATTCACTCTGCCATGTAGCTGTATGAGAGGTCCATCCCCTGCAGCAGAAAACATTCCTCAAACCATCACACTTCCTCCATTGCCTTTCACGGACTTCTTTACACACTTTGGATTCAGCCTTTCCCCAGTTTGTGGACAGTGTTTCCTATCAGACCCAAATAAATTAAACTTGCTTTTATCACTAAAATAAACTGTGGCCCACTTCTCCTGTGTCCACACAACATGCTCCTCACCAAAAGTGAGTCTAGGTTTTTGATTCTTTCTCCTAATGACAGGTTTGGTCACTGCAGAGTGGGCTTTCAGTCCAAATGCTCTTAAACATCATGACACTGTATGGACGAGACAGATCCTTACCCTGTTCAGTTCTGTACTAACAAGCTATTTCACTGCAGTGTTGAAACGATTACCCATGGAGATTCTTCGCAGTATTCCACCCTCTCTTTCATCTGTCTTTCGAATGCGATCAGCCTTCTTGGAGGACTTGAAAGAGTATGTGATGTAGTAAAGATGCAATATTCTAGAAATCACAGACTTGGAATGTCCAGGGTGACCCCTTTGGCACTTTATCTGGACAACCTGCTGCCGGAGGGATTTCAGTCACTTTGGAACGGCACCATTTTTACAAAATGAGTGCAAACTGGAAAGTTAGGATGCCAGTTATAAAACGTTTGTCAGGTAATTAAGGAAATTAGCACCAGGTTCCAGATTAACACCAATACTTTTCAGGTATCTGAAAGTGTTCTCTCATTCATATTTTTATTCTGTGCTTTAGAATATATTGTTTATGAAATAACCTTAAAATACTGATAATTTACTAATGTTAGAATATTTGCACATAGGACAACACAATGACCTCAACATTACGGAAATTGTGTGTTTCTCTAATTTTGATCGCCAGTGTAGTGTTCTATGTTGCAGAATGGTAATATATTCGTAAAAAAATGGGCTCCACTAGGATGGGTTAGGTTGCATCCGATTTTATTCTTGCACCCATAAACTTTCATGGGGGAGTCTAGTCCTAGCCACGCATTCACTTGCAGCATGCTGACATTTTTTCTTCACACGGAACACAGCCGGAAAACAATGGCAGATCAGCAATGAATAACATGGGTCCAAGTGCAATCCCTTTTTTTATTGAACCATCTGAGTTATGCGAGCGATCCCTAAGGGGAATACTATGCTGGGGGATCTGTAGAGACATCATTCGGTGCCGTGGGGCACATCATACTAACAAGAGGGAATAATGCTATGGTGTAGGGCACTGAGAGGGCATCATACTGTGGGGAGGCCTTGAAAGGGATCCTGTAATGGGCGGCAACATTAAGAGCTGTGTGAGATGTTTGTCCGTCAGTGACTGCAGGTACCAATGAATTATATGGGGTGGGGGGGGGACGTTAGGGGAAAAACAGTTAGGGAGGGACCACTGCTTGAAGAACCAGTCTACCAAAGGTCACCTCTTTAGTGCAGTGGTGGGGAACTCCAGTCCTCAAGGGCCGCCAACAGGTCATGTTTTCAGGATTTCCTTAGTATTGCACAGGTGATAATATAATCACCTGCACTGGTGATGATTCCAACCCTGTGCAATGCTAAGGAAATCCGGAAAACATGACCTGTTGGCGGCCCTTGAGGACTGGAGTTCCCCACCCCTGCTTTAGTGGAAGAAAGATCAAGTGTAATGCTTGAAAAAGGTAGGAGAAGACCATGTAGTTGCCCTACAGATTAACTCATTAACTCTAAGGGATGGTCAGCCTTCCCTGCCCATGATGTTGCTACTGCCCTGGTAGAATGTGCCGTAATACCATCAGGAATAGCAACCTGACTAGCGGAATATGCTAAGGCAATAGCCTCCCGTAGCCATCCAGCTAAGGTACCTTTAGATACTGCTGCACCCTTAGAGGCCCCTTGAAAGGTCACAAATAGGTTCTCAGCCTTTCTCCATTCCTTAGATACATCTAAGTATGTAATCAATGCTCTACTGATGTCTAGTGAGTGTAAGATCTCTTCCTTATGATTTGTCGGATGGTCACAAAAGGAAGGGAGCACAATCTCCTGAACCCTGTGGAAATGTCATCTTTGGGAGATATGAAGGGTCCAGTCTGAGAATGACCCTATCCTCCAAAATCTAAGTATAAGGCCCCACCACTGACAGGGCCTGCAGGTCGCTAAACCGTCTGGCTGAGGTTAAAGCCACCAACAAGACCACCGTCAGAGTAAGAACCTTAGGTGACGCATTAGAGGTTCAAAAGGAGGTTTAGTTAAAGCCTCCAAAACTGAATTGAGATCCCATGGAGGCATTTTCGGACCGGGAACTGGAGCGGCTGGCTTGCAGGACTGGATAAACCGTGACACCCATGAAAAACTGGCACAAAGCACAGAGACCTGCACCTTTAGGGTATTAACTGAGAGACCCACCTCTCACCCCCTCTGTAGAAACCCCAATATAGATGTCACCGGGACCTCCCCCTCTGGGCTTTCACCTGAAGAGGACAGAAATTTGTTCCACACTTTACCGTTTATTCTAGTGGTAATAGGTTTTCTACTGGACATCAAGGTGCGAATCAGGCCCATGGAGAACCCTCTACATCTCAGGAGCCACCGCTCAAGTTCCATGCCGTCAGTCTGAGACCCGAGACCTGAGGATGATGGACCAGCCCCTGGGAGACCAGCAGAGTCCAGGGATCCATCAGTGACATCCGACTCAGCCAAAAGAACTAGGCCCTTCTGGGCTAGAAGGGGGCTATCATGATGACCCTGGTTTTGTCGTCCTCCAGAAAATCAAAGACGACTGAAATCATTACTAATAGGGGAAACGCATGCAGGGAATCTGCAGAGCATCTACTGCAAAGGGCCAGTCCCAGGGATCCAGAGAACAGAACCTCCGCACCTGCCTGTTCGCTTGAGTTGCAAAGAGATCCATCTCCGGCAGGCCCCATCTGTCCACAATCTGAGCCAATATCCCTGGATATACAGTTAGGGCCAGAAATATTTGGACAGTGACACAATTTTCGCGAGTTGGGCTCTGCATGCCACCACATTGGATTTGAAATGAAACCTCTACAACAGAATTCAAGTGCAGATTGTAACGTTTAATTTGAAGGGTTGAACAAAAATATCTGATAGAAGATGTAGGAATTGTACACATTTCTTTACAAACACTCCACATTTTAGGAGGTCAAAAGTAATTGGACAAATAAACATAACCCAAACAAAATATTTTTATTTTCAATATTTTGTTGCGAATCCTTTGGAGGCAATCACTGCCTTAAGTCTGGAACCCATGGACATCACCAAACGCTGGGTTTCCTCCTTCTTAATGCTTTGCCAGGCCTTTACAGCCGCAGCCTTCAGGTCTTGCTTGTTTGTGGGTCTTTCCGTCTTAAGTCTGGATTTCAGCAAGTGAAATGCATGCTCAATTGGGTTAAGATCTGGTGATTGACTTGGCCATTGCAGAATGTTCCACTTTTTTGCACTCATGAACTCCTGGGTAGCTTTGGCTGTATGCTTGGGGTCATTGTCCATCTGTACTATGAAGCGCCGTCCAATCAACTTTGCAGCATTTGGCTGAATCTGGGCTGAAAGTATATCCCGGTACACTTCAGAATTCATCCGGCTACTCTTGTCTGCTGTTATGTCATCAATAAACACAAGTGACCCAGTGCCATTGAAAGCCATGCATGCCCATGCCATCACGTTGCCTCCACCATGTTTTACAGAGGATGTGGTGTGCCTTGGATCATGTGCCGTTCCCTTTCTTCTTCAAACTTTTTTCTTCCCATCATTCTGGTACAGGTTGATCTTTGTCTCATCTGTCCATAGAATACTTTTCCAGAACTGAGCTGGCTTCTTGAGGTGTTTTTCAGCAAATTTAACTCTGGCCTGTCTATTTTTGGAATTGATGAATGGTTTGCATCTCGATGTGAACCCTTTGTATTTACTGTCATGGAGTCTTCTCTTTACTGTTGACTTAGAGACAGATACACCTACTTCACTGAGAGTGTTCTGGACTTCAGTTGATGTTGTGAACGGGTTCTTCTTCACCAAATAAAAGTATGCGGCGATCATCCACCACTGTTGTCATCCGTGGACGCCCAGGCCTTTTAGAGTTCCCAAGCTCACCAGTCAATTCCTTTTTTCTCAGAATGTACCCAACTGTTGATTTTGCTACTCCAAGCATGTCTGCTCTCTCTCTGATGGATTTTTTCTTTTTTTTTAGCCTCAGGATGTTCTGCTTCACTTCAATTGAGAGTTCCTTTGACTGCATGTTGTCTGGTCACAGCAACAGCTTCCAAATGCAAAACCACACACCTGGAATCCACCCCTGACCTTTTAACTACTTCATTGATTACAGGTTAACGAGGGAGACGCCTTCAGAGTTAATTGCAGCCCTTAGAGTCCATTGTCCAATTACTTTTGGTCCCTTGAAAAAGAGGAGGCTATGCATTACAGAGCTATGATTCCTAAACCCTTTCTCCGATTTGGATGTGGAAACTCTCATATTGCAGCTGGGAGTGTGCACTTTCAGCCCATATTATATATATAATTGTATTTCTGAACATGTTTTTGTAAACAGCTAAAATAACAAAACTTGTGTCACTGTCCAAATATTTCTGGCCCTAACTGTAGAGCCCATTGTTTCTGCCTCTGTTGCACCCTGCTGAGAAAATCTGCTCTGGAATTTGCCTTCCACTTATGTGAAGTGCAGATAGGGAAATCTGGTGTTTTTGTAATAATTGAAAAATGTCCTGGTGTGAGGTGCATCAGAAACTGAGACCTCGTGCCTCCCTGATGGTTCAATATGCCAACACATTGTTGTTGGAGTGAATACGTAGATGTTGACCCCGAAGACAAGAAAGACAGAAATGGCCTCCTTCACTCCTCGGAGCTTCCGCATATTTGAGGACATGAATCCCAGACCCCCTGCGTTGAGAGATCCCAAAGATCAGCCTCCCATCCCCAGGAACATGCATCCATGGCGACAATGTCGGATACCGGAAGGAACCATGGAACGCCCTTTGTGAGATTGTCCTGAACAAGCCGCCATCCCAGAGAGGCTATGGTGTTGGCCGAGAGAACTATCTTTGTTTCCAGGGAAGAACCTAGACAAGTCTGGTGCTTTAGAACCTCCCATTGAAAGACCCTTGAATGTAACGGAGCCTGGGGTACTGCGGAGATGCACGACATTGCTCTCTGTAATGTCAGATGAGGGTTCTCGATTAAGGCTGAAATAGTTGTCTTAAGCCTTTGCTGCTTGTCCAGAATAAGTCCTAGAAATATCTGTCGTGTGGTGGGAACTAATCTGGACTTTTCTAGGTTGATGATCCACCCGAGATTCTCTAAGGTGGACTGGACAACCTGTAGGTGGATCATGCACTGCTCCCTGGAGATCCCCACTATAAGGAGGTCGTCCAGATATGGAATGATCAATATCTGCTTGCAATGTAGGCGAGCTATTACGTCTGACATCAGTTTTGTAAAAATCATTGGAGCCATTACCAGGCCAAGTGGAAGTGCACGGTATCGGTAATGATGGAGGGTGCCCCCCATGTACAGAGCAAACCTCAGGAACTAGAAAGACACTAATGAGCCATGCACACAGTGAACAGATCTGTAGGACACTGTTCACACCACAAAAAGACTGAATCACAAAAAACAATCAGAAAAACGTGCAAAAATACTCTGTTAAAAAAGATAAAAACAGTAAAAAGCAAGTGCTGCATAAAAAAGTGATAAAAAACAGGGTATTTAGTTGATACGTTTTTTTGCAAAAAATGTATACGAAGCCGCTCTACCGAACGTCAAGGTAACCCGTATCAGAGCAGTCCCTATCTGTGTGTTCAAAAAACCTGACCATGTGAAT
Organism: Allobates femoralis; assembly: GCA_033576535.1. Classification (NCBI taxonomy): domain Eukaryota; kingdom Metazoa; phylum Chordata; class Amphibia; order Anura; family Aromobatidae; genus Allobates; species Allobates femoralis. The sequence continues at coordinate 590,944,151 of JARQOC010000004.1, forward strand.
AGTTACCTGCATGAGCCGGGTCCAGACAGGTCCAGTGTCTGACACGGACTGACTGCAGAAGACGGCTTTCATGTGCAGGACCCAAAGGGAGTGGTGGGCGGCTCCCTTATCTTGCAGAAACAAGAAACAAACTAAACAGACACTAATGAGCCATGCACACAGTGAACAGATCTGTAGGACACTGTTCACACCACCAAAAGACTGAATCACAAAAAACAATCAGAAAAACGTGCAAAAATACTCTGTTAAAAAAGATAAAAACAGTAAAAAGCAAGTGCTGCATAAAAAAGTGATAAAAAACAGGGTATTTAGTTGATACGTTTTTTTGCAAAAAATGTATACGAAGCCGCTCTACCGAACGTCAAGGTAACCCGTATCAGAGCAGTCCCTATCTGTGTGTTCAAAAAACCTGACCATGTGAATAGTTACCTGCATGAGCCGGGTCCAGACAGGTCCAGTGTCTGACACGGACTGACTGCAGAAGACGGCTTTCATGTGCAGGACCCAAAGGGAGTGGTGGGCGGCTCCCTTATCTTGCAGAAACAAACGTTACCTTGACGGTTGGTAGAGCAGCTTTGTATACATTTTTTGCAAAAAACGTATCAACTAAATACCCTGTTTTTTATCACTTTTTTATGCAGCACTTGCTTTTTACTGTTTTTATCTTTTTTAACAGAGTATTTTTGCATGTTTTTCTGATTGTTTTTTGTGATTCAAACCTCAGGAACTGTTGATGATTCTGATGGATTGGAACATAGTAGTATGCATCCTTAAGATCCAGTACTACCATGAAACAGTCTGCAAACAGCAACCTTATTGCCAACTTGAAAGTCTCCATCTTGAAGGTTCTCTGTACTAGAAAGCTGTTCAGTCTCTTTAAGTTAATGATTGTTCCTGGTTCCAAAAATCTCATCCAGTGGTTTATCAAACAAGAAATCCCCTGTACAAGGCATAGAACACAGCTTAGCCTTTGACTTGAGAGTCACCTGGCCATGACTTCAACCATAAGGTCTGACTTGCCGCATTTGAGAAAAATAAGTAGCCTTCGCTGCTAATGTGAGAGTCAGCGGAAGCATCTGCCAAAAACCAACTGAAAGGACAACAAGACCTCAACCTTCAGGAAGTCGTCCCTAACCTGGGACTCCAACTGCTGTAGCCAGATCGTTAGAGAACGTGCAACAGGTGCGCCTGGGATTGAAGGCCTAAAGATACTAGCTGTGGTCTACCATGAGACTCGCAGGTAGCCATCCGCCTTCCGGTCCAGTTGATCTTTTAAATTTCCCAATTCCTCAAAGGGCGGGGTAGAACGCTTGGAAGCCCGGGCTACTGCTACATCAATTTTGGGGATCCTATCCCAAGATGTGGTAGCCTCTTGCTCAAAGGGGTACCTCTTCCTTGCCATAGATGGAAGAGAACCGTTTTCATCAGGCATTTTCAAGTGCTCCGTGATGAGATTCATGACCTTCTGGTTTATATGAAAAGTATGCCGTCCTAAGGAGACAAAAGCAAGGAGAGCAGAAGAATACATACAATCATGTCCATGGCACTCACCCAGGAATGATGATGTACCGGCTTCAGAGGCTGCTTTGGGTCAAGATCCATCCTGACCGCCTTCTATGAGGACCTGTGGCTTCCACCCGAAGTGTGAGTGTCTACCACCAGCTCTGCAATGACAGAGAGCCCTGCTCTACTCACAGCAGCATCCATTGTGGCTCCGCTTCATCCCAAGTAGCCTCTGATCATGCAGGGGGCAGCCCTGCATCATCCAGAATCCGGACTCTGGGCGCCACCATGTTGGATTGTACTTCGCATGTTACCGCCTTCGTCAATTCCGGACCGAAGTAGCACTCCCGCAGCGGGAAGCAGCATTTTTTTTTTTTCGCGGCTGCAAGTGCCGGATCTGCCAAATCCGGCAGAACTGCACTTGCCGCAACGGAACGCAATCCCCATAGACAATGCATGGAGCTTGCCGGATCCAGGCTGCAAGATGGCCGTTAGGCGGCTAATCCGGCATATGTAGCGCCACCTGCTGGATCGGCCGCAAACATCAGCAAAACACTGATGTCAAAGGGGCCTAAAACTGTTCATTTATTATGCACTCCTCAGCAGCTCTTTCCTCACTCTATCAGCTTTCAGTTTCAGAAATAAACCCAAAGGGACAGGGTTTTCGTGATTGTTGGGTAATGGTGGCTTTATTCGACATGTTTTGGAGCGTTATCCCTGATCTTTCCTCAGGAATGCTATTATAAAACACTGTTCCTGTGGGTTCATTTCTGATTACCACCATGTACATGTGGAGTGCGGATCCTGCAGCAGCTGTACCATACGCATATGCTGGTTGTGGGTCACACAACCAACTCAGGTGAGCAGTGATAATAGTGACTTTTAAACAGCACTTAAAAGGATAAGACCCTATTGCACTTTTGTTACCTTATTTTTAGGTTTCAGTTTCAGGAGCTTCTGCTGAGGACACATAGGGAGGGAGCTATTGTAGGTTTGCCTTGCCTGATCTAGATAAGATTTGTAAGTTTCTTAAGGGCCTGTCACACGCGTCAATGTCGTCAGTGAGATGATCGCTGACGACATTGACGGCTGATCGCTGGTGAGCTGTCACACAGACAGACTCACCAGCGATCAATTGACCAGAGACATCGTGGAAACGATTTAAATATCGTTTTCACGATGTCTTGCTCCCGCTGCCAGGCTGCTGGAAGCGGGAGCAGGCTGGTCTCCAAGGTAAACTGCGGGTAACTAGGCAGCGCGCGCTGCCTAGATACCCGACGTGTACCTTAGTTACCAGCCTCCTCCGCTCACCGGCTGGTATCTAAGGTACACAGCGGGTAACTAGGGACCCTAGTTACCCGCTGTGTACCTTAGATACCAGCCGGTGAGCCAGGGGCGGACCTTGCTGCCCGGGGGCCCTGGTGCAGCCTTTGAGGGGGGGCCCTGGTTTGCCTGCCCAGCGGCAGAGAGAGGAGGGGCGGGCTCAGCAGGGGGAAGCAGGAAGCTTCCCTGGTTAACCCCCTCTCCTCTGCCACACTGGCACAGGGACATGGGGGGCGGCTGGGGACCCCCCTGCAGGGCTAACCTGCGTCCAGCGGGGCCCCTGTGAGCCGGAGCAGCAGCAAAGAGTACGGGTGGGCTCAGCAGGAAGCTTCCCTGGTTAACCCCCTCTCCTCTGCCACACTGGCACAGGGACAGCGGAGCGGAGGAGGCTGGTAACTAAGGTACACGTCGGGTATCTAGGCAGCGCGCGCTGCCTAGATACCCGCAGTTTACCTTAGTTACCAGCTCCCAGCGCTTGTGAGAGGCGCTGGGAGCTGGAATATCGCTACTCCCGGTGTCACACGCAGCGATGCTGCGTGTCCACCGGGCGACAATCGCCAGGTTTTAGAGCAGGTTCTAAAACCTGGCGATCATCAACCAGCGATTTATCGCTGGTTGATTCAGTATGTCACACGCGTCAATATCGCTGCAACGTCACTCGCAGCCGAGATCGTGCAGGCGATATTGACGCGTGTGACAGGCCCTTTACAATATAAAAGGGGAGAACCATCTCTGGAATCAAACCAGAAACAACCCAGCCATTAAAGTGCATGAAGAGGGACAGAAAAGGTCAAAAGTGAGTGACAATGTACAGTTAAGTGGTGATAGGAATAAGTGCCCGGCGCGGCTTCATGTTTAAATATAATTTATTAAGACATTCAGCTATGTCCGTCAGTCTACATCCAAATGTACCACTAAAAAAAAAAAATAAAATAAAATAAAAAAAAAAAAGCAAATTAAACATTTCCCTAAAATAAAGTCACATCAGTGAGATCGACAGCTCAACCTCTCTTTACAGCCAATGTATACTAGTATAAATTAATAGTTTTTCATTTTTTTATATTTTATATCAAAATTCACATAAAAAAAGTTTTTTTTTCTTTTTTGATATTTTTTTTTTTTGTCCACCTAAAGCCATAATCAAATGTAAAAATTGTTTGTTTTGTTTTTTTTTAAAACACAACATTTCTGGCCAGGGCAAAAAAACAAAGTAAAGTAGAACAAAAAAAAAAGCAAAAATATATCATCAAGGTGCTAGCGCTACCGATAATTTCACTATGGCATTTGCTGATTTTGATCGTACACTGGAAGGGTGTACTCATTTCCAAAAAGTGCAAATATCGCCATTAACACTGTATTTTTTTTCCATAAATCGACTGCAGAAACACGATCCGCGCCCCTGTCTGTGCGGCGGAGCTCATCCCATGGTCACATGATCACCTGAGCTCCAATTATACTTCATATAGAGGCTGTGCGGAGCTGCAGTACTACTGAAAAATAAAAAAGATTGTGGGGTCCATCGTTTTTTAATTACAGTGATGACCCAATTTTTTTTTTTTATTATTATTTTTTTCTTCCCAGATTGTGTATATTTTTTGAGTGCGAGCAAGTGAGCATGCAAGCGTGCAGCCTCCCTTTTTTCACACTAGCCGTGTCATCCTTTCCCCCATGCTTTTTAGGAAATTCTTGGAAAGCAAAAGAAATATGATATTTTTTGTGTGTGTGTGTGTAAACACTGATGGCCTAAAATTCTTATGATTCAAAGAAATTAATTCCCTAAAAAATTTAGGAAAAAAAATAAGAAAAAAATCCCACACCGTGAAAAGCACCCGTCAGCGTAAGCAGCGCTTGTGTCCATTGGCAGTGGCTGGCAGCGGTAGGAGGGGATTATTCGATTTGCTTTGATACTGAAACGTTAAACTTAAATGAAAAAAAAAAAAAAAAATTTGCACATGGGGAGAAATAAAAATTAAAAAATTTTTGCATACGCTTTTGATGAGTGTCAGTGCTTAAAAGTCTTCACGCTGTCTCTGGGAGATGCAAAATGCCGCGTGTGGCAAAGATGGGATTTGGCTTGGAAATGACAAGTCCCAGTAGACTGAGCTCACAATCAGATCCCCCCACAAACCTCACTGCTGCCGGAGAAACACTGCTCTCGGAAGTCCTCGGCCGGCGCAGCATCAAAAGGGCCCCCAACCCCTTCCCTGCTGTCAAGTCCCCCTGTGTCGTCATGTAGACTGCCCCCTATCGGTTCTGGATTTGTCTCTGTAAGTTCTGTGGTGTGACAATGTCCGTCCAGCGGGGACTCGGCGCTGCACTGCGAGGATTCTGTGCCGCCCTGCAGGACTCAGCGCCCCCCGCACTGCCCTGCGAGGATTCTGTGCCGCCCTGCGAGGACTCGGCGCCCCCCGCACTGCCCTGCGAGCACTCGGCAGCATCTCCTCCTGCAGGGGCCGTGTTGTCTTGGCCTTCTCCAGGAAGGTTTTGGGCTTGTTGATTGAGTACGCTGGCATCAGGGGCGGGGAGGACAGCAGTTCCAGACTCTGCCCCCGCCTGCTGAGACAAGGATTTTAGCTGGCAGTGACACAAGGGGCAGGACTCCTGCACGTAAAGCCACTTCTTAAGGCATCCAGCGTGGAAAAAATGGCAGCAGGGGGTGATGACGGCCGAATTCATGTCCTGTGAAGAATAAAAGAGGAACAGACTTAATGCCAAAATAATAATATTGTGCTCAAAAGTTTACATACCCCGGCAGATTTTATGCTTTCTTGGCCTTTTTTCAGAGAATATGAATAATAACACAAACTTTTTCCCACTTATGGCTAGTGGTTAGGTGAAGACATTTATTGTCAAACTACTGTGTTTTCTCTTTTTAAATCATAAAAACATCCAAATGACCCTAATCAAAAGTTCACATCCCCCAGTTTTTAATACAGTGTGTATTGCCCCTCTTCAGCTTCCGGGCTGATGAGTGCAAATTTGCCTCCAGTATTTGCTGATAACGTGCTGCATTCATCTTTCCCTCAACTTTAACCAAGTGTCCTGTTCCTTTGTAGCTCACACATCCCCACATCATCAGTGATCCTCCTCCATGCTTTACAGTAGGAATGGTGTTCCTTTCATCATAGGCCTTGTTGACACCCCAAATGTAACGTTTATGGTTGTGCTAAATAAATTGATTTTGATCTCATCACTCCAAATTCCCTTGTTCCAGAGTTTATAGGCTTGTCCCTGTGTTTGGCGTATTGTAGGTGAGATACTTTATGACATTTGCACAGTAATGGCTTTCTTCTCGCGACTTGACAATGCAGCCCATTTTTCTTCACGTGCCTTCTTATTGTGCATCCTGAAACAGCCTCACTGCTAGTTTTCAGTCAGTCCTGTATTTCACTGATGTTATTTGTGGGTTTTCTTTGCATCTCAAACAATTTTCCTGGCAGTTGTGGCCCACATCTTTCTAGGTCTTCCTGATCAAGGTTTGGTTTTTACAGAGCCCCTGATTTTTCATTTGTTAATCACAGTTTGAACACTGCGGATTGGCATTATCAATTCCTTGGATATCTTTTTTTTTTTAATCACTTTCCTGGTTTATACACTTCAACTATCTTTTCCCGTAGATCCGTTGACAATTCTTTTAGCTTTCCCCATGACTCACAATAACAGAAACGTCAGTGGCTAGATGAAAAATGCATGAGTCTGTCTGGATCCCAGAAACTCACTCAGCTTTTATGCACACACTGATTACAAGTAAACAGGTCACAGGTGAGGATGTTACCTTTATTAGTCATTCAAACCCATTTGTGTCAACTTCTGTGCATGTTATCAGGCCAAAAAATCACCAGGGTATGTAAACTTTTGATCAGGTCATTTGGAAGTTTTTATGATTTATGTAGTTTGACAATAAATGGCTTCACCCAACCGCTAACCACAAGTGGAAAAAAGTTTTTGTGTTATCATTTATATTCTCTGAAAAAAGGCTGATGAAAGCAAAAAATCTGCCGGGGTATGTAAACTTATGAGCATAACTGTATAGTTCTTTCTTACGCAAATAAAAAGTAGTACTGACTCATTGTTTAAATCAGGGTTTTATGTTAAATATTATATATACTGTATTTTTTGCTTTATAAGACGCACCTGTTTATAAGACGCACCCCAGATTTGGTGAAGGAAAAGAGAAAATAAAATATATATGTACTTTATTTGTCACCCACCCTGGTACATAACCCCCATGCTGGTCCCGGTCCCCCATGCCGACACACAGAGCCCCACCTTGGTGTACACTTTACACGCGCCTCTCTCCAACGCTCCCTGCAGCCGGCGCCATCTCCGCTTCTGGCCCGGCATCCGGTCCTGTGAGCAGCGCACGGTGATGATATCATGCAGCGACGCTCACAGGACTGGATGCAGACACCGCGCAGACAGCGGGGATGGCAGCTGCAGCTTGTTCCAGCTCCATAGCAAGCCCCCTGCCTCCCCTACTGCACAGCTACTAGTTTCGCATTATAAGATGCACCCCCCACTTTCCCCCAAAATTTAGGGGAACCAAAGTTAGTCTTATAATGCGAAAAATACGGTAATATCTACAACACACATTTTATGTAAAAAGGTGTTTTAGAATTGTGTAGAAGCTGTTCATTCTGGAAATACACGGTGGTCCGACATCACACAATACACCAACCTATACAGGGACCCACCTGATAGCAGATAGAACAGATGTCATTGTGCTGCTCCAGCTGTTCATTGGTGGCGGTAGGCAAGGACTTGATTTTATTTACGGCATCCCTGCGCAAAAGGAAACTTTTCCAGCCAAGCTGTGCCCGCAGCCAGACGTTATAGTACGAGTGAATGAAGATGATCATGGATCCCATGACGGTCCACTCTCCGAACACAGTCTCTGAGACCCCATAGGCCACCACGCACAGAGCCACCAGGAATTCCAGCAGACGGTATGTGCCATTCACATAGTAGATGACGTCGTCCATGTTTTCTACTGGCTCCTTCCGAAACTCCTCGATCATAAACAAAACGTAGATGAAGAGAGTGCCCAGAACCTGAGGGGGAAGGGGCAAAATGTAATAATTCAAGAATACATCTGCTGGCATCATATTTTTTATAAACATTATTTTTCACTTTTTACTGTATTTAATAGTCCCCTTAGGAGACTTGAACTTGTGATCATTTGATTGCTTGTACTATACATAGCAGGGCATCATCGCATTGACAATGGCATTTAACCCATGTTAATAGATCCGCTCAACCCGCAGCTGTTAGAGGCAGATGATTCATGATTAATTCAGCCATCATCTGCTGGTAAAGACGTAGTGTGCAAATGTGCCTCATATGCTGTAAAGGAGTTGAAATCCAACACTTTGTACCCGTTCACTTTTTATTCGTGCAGTCTTAGTTGGATGCCCCAATCCACTGCATAGAAATGTAAATAAATGTTGTGTCTGCCTACAGCCACCACTAGGGGGCGCTCATGAGTACACAGTGTTTTATAAGCAACTCTGTATGCAGTAAGAGCCCCTCTAGTGGTTACTGCAAACAAAATACTAATTTGTTATTAAAAGGGGTTGTCCAGTGAGACTTAATACCTATGCCATAGGACAGGCGATAACCGCAGGTCTGAACCCTAGGATGTCCGCTAATAGCAGAATGGGGAACTTTTATCCCAGTTACAATGGATGCCCAACCACCGCTCTATTCATTCTCTCATTTGGTTTGCCCCATATGAAACGGATAGAGCTGCGGTTGAACATGTGCACTGCCACTTAATGCTACAAGGATGGAAACCCCCTGTTCTGACGATTGTTACGGGACCTAGAGGCCAGACTCTCCCCCTAACGCAATCAGTGCGGTCCTTGAGGCTAGCCTTCCCTCCACCTCAACAATCAGTACAGGTCCTAGAGGTCAGAAACCCCGACATCAGCAAGTCCACACTAGACCAACCTATCAGTGCGGGTCCTACATGTCAGACGCCCCAACCCTGACAATCGTGCGAGTCCTATTCGTCAGACCCACCCCCTATCAGTGCAGGTCCTAGAGGTCAGCCCCTTCCTCCCGTACAATCAATGCAGGTCCTAGATGTCAGACTCCCCCTTCCTCCCGACAACATAAGGAGGCGGTCTGAGGAAAACAAGTCAGGCACTTCACAGCCTCCTTTTCTTATGATGTTCCTTTAGGAGCCATTTGTCCTTTCATTACCACCAGCTGCCCTGTACACAGTCAGCTCAGCTAAGCGCATGCTCAGTAGGGAGGGCGACATAAGCTGCAGCCAGACACCTCTGATAGCTGTATTTATCCAGATGCCGAGGGTCAAGGAAGAGGTTTTAGATGTCTTTACCTGCAGAGAAGTGAGGATACTGCTGGAGATGATAATCAGGAGCCAGAAATCCATGTGGAAGAACTGACAGATCATGTAGGCCATGTAAGAAGGGAAAATCAGGAGGAACAAGCAGAGGCTGACGGCTCGGAAATGCTTCCACAGACTCCTGCAGGGGAAGATATCAGACAGATCTGTACCTCTGAGCTCGGGGCTCAGCAGATACAGAGATCTGAGTGTTACTCACTTGTCACGAGAAGCCCCCAGAGCCAAGACGATGGGGTCAGCGATCTCCAGCATAGACTGCAGGATGGAGGCCACCACAATGAACAGGATGATGCTCAAGAGGAAAGCACGATGGACCACCTGTAACTCGATCAATCCAGTCTGCACGCGAGGATCAGCAGGGTCACCCCCTCCGTCATTCCCCTAGAGAAGAGAAAGAGGCCGTAATAAGCATGTGCCCATAATACACCCCCTACTGTGATCATGGCATGCACACCGGGGGACAGACGACCACGGGCCCCACCTGTTCATCGCAGGGTCATTCATGAAGGCCCGATAGCCCTGCAGATAAAACTTGCAGAGGGTCAGCACTCCCAGAGCCACGAACGAGACCGTAAAAACCAAACCGAGGAGCGAGTATGGCGTACTACAACACTCAGCAATGCTGCAAAACAAGACAAAACACAAGGTTAAGAAAAGGGTTCAGACTTCAAGGTTTACAGTTCCGTGACTTTACCAATTTCATCATCTTTAAGATCAGTACAGTACAGCTGAGGGTTTGCTACAGTGGTATCCAGTATAGACAATCCTACAGGAACACAGAGGATTGTGTGGTGGAGTGATCAGCTCAAGATGGGAAACATTACTGCAAAGTCCCAGCTGTGAGAAAGACCAGGTCTGTGCAGAGCTTCAGCCTCAGAGCAAAAAGGAATATAGCAAGACGTGGTCAAGAAAGAGTCTATTAAGTGAATGACAGCAATGTGCAGCTGGTAATATAGCGGACTACATGGCCCAATATAATAGAAGATATGTACAGAAGAGCAGACTCACCGTAATCACAGACTGAATTACACTGACAACACCTCTATATACACTGTATACACCATTCACAATAGGTGATATCCCAGCTCACCTCCTCCTGTACAATGACTGCTAACACCTCTTATACAGTAGATAACACAGGATCCACCATTCACAATAGGTGATATCACAGCTCACCTCCTCCTGTACAATGACTGATAACACCTCTATATACAGTAGATAACACAGGATCCACCATTCACAATAGGTGATATCACAGCTCACCTCCTCCTCCTGTACAATGACTGCTAACACCTCTATATACAGTAGATAACACAGGATCCATCATTCACAATAGATGATATCACAGCTCACCTCCTCCTGTACAAATGACTGATAACACCTCTATATACAGTAGATAACACAGGATCCACCATTCACAATAGGTGATATCACAGCTCACCTCCTCCTGTACAATGGCTGATAACACCTCTCTATACAGTAGATAACACAAGATCCACCATTCACAATAGGTGATATCACAGCTCACCTCCTCCTCCTGTACAATGACTGATAACACCTCTATATACAGTAGATAACACAGGATCCACCATTCACAATAGCTGATATCACAGCTCACCTCCTCCCCCTCCTGACCTTTACACAGGTTAGTGCATGCATAGGTAAAGTTTCTATAAAGTTTTGGATTGTATTACTAGTAGGCTGACTCCATGTGAAAAACAAAGTGGAAGTCTAATTTCCGTCTTGTCGTTCTGACCTCTGCGTTTTTTGTTTTTTTTTTAAATGGTGGGAAGATAAACAATTTGATTGTCATTTATGCGACTAAAAAAAAAAAAATGCCATAGACTTGTATGGGGGCTTTTCAATTGCAATCCTCAGAAAAAAAATGGATGCGATATTGAGATTTTTTTTGATGATTAATGGTCTGCAAACATAAAAAAAAACATGTGACCAGCCCCATATATGCAAATTGCCTCTTCAAAGAGGACTTGAACTCTCGCACCACCAATTGGAAATAGCAAAGTCATTATTGTCCCTTTAACGAACCAAGGATGGAAGCCAAATCATATTCCCAATTTGCAGACATGGTGTTTCGGAGTGCAAAGTATGAGATGTGATGTGGCTGTGTGAGAGGCTAAGACTGGGGATCTGGACTATAAGGTTTCTCCTTAAGGACATGTCACTATATGAGGATATATGAGATAATTGAGAATATGATTTGGCTAATACCAGCAAATGGGGAAGAAAAGAAAAATCTAAAAGACACAGGGCGCACATTAAAAGGTGTTTTCTACCATATTCATATTGATGACCCATCCTTAGAAAACCTCCAGCAGAGAACAGCACAGCACCGTACACTGGCCGCTGCCAGAAACTACACCTCAGCTGTTACTCTCTACAGTGGGAGGTGTTCAAAGCAGCTGATCAGATAGGTGTCGGGGGTCTGCCATCTCCCCATATTCTATGCTAACCTGATGTGAGGCCTCATCATGAATATCCTAGTAATGCTGATATTGCCCTCTAAGTGCTGATGTGCACAGGCTTCCTAGACTGAAGCCCCCACTCCCTTAGGCGGAAGGTCCCCCCAGCTGCCCAGAAAGGACATCCTTGGTCGCCAGGTCCCTGGGCAGAGGCCGTGACTCCCCATACAGAGGATGTGACTGATGGCAGCTGCAGTACCAGTCACAGCCTGTGCACAAAAGTGGCGCTATGTCTGGGAAACAGGAGCCATGTTTGTCTACTCTCTACAAGTCTTTGATAAGTAGAACCAATATTGCGGTGCCAGAATAACTCATGGCTGTTTTATATTAGGAGGTTATGTGTTTGTTTTTGTAGTGATTGTATACAGAGAACGTGTTACCAGCAGGATGTGACTCCTGCTTCTCCCCGGACGCACACATCCACCAGTGTTACAGGTCAGACCTGCTCCACTCACATCTGGTTCGTCAGACATCAAGTGGAAAATGTGTGAATATTTGATGTGTGGTAAGTGGGTCACGTAGAGCACGGAGCGCATGGAAACCCGGGGCTGTTTACTGTCAAACCGCAGGAGGACCCACACCACGAGCGGAGGATTAATGGCCGGAGTCGGCATGAGGAGATAAGATTCTGTGAATCCCTGCGCTGCAATGCGAGGTGGCCTCTGGATGGGGGCGAATATGATGGAGAGGCAGGATTACTGGTGAAGGATTACATCAATCACTGGTATCCATCATCCACAGCGATCACCACAGGGTGGCACTGTGGAGCTGTCCCTGACCTCGCTGATCAGATGTGCTGCAAGTTTTCAGCTCTCCTGTAAGGCTACGTTTACACACAGCGTATCTGATGCATTTCGAATAAGATCTGTTAAATGGATACTCACAGAACGCAGCCTTCTGTGTGTGAACGCTGCTGCGGGTTTCTTCCTGGGCTTTTTACTTACCTCGCCGTGCTCCCCCGCTGACCGCCAGTGATCTCTCCTCATCCCCTCCAGGCCGCACCTTTAGGACCCTGCAGCACCATGCGACTGGGTGACGTCGTTTGGTCACATTGTGCTGTATAAAGCCCTGCACAGGTCCTACGGCGTCGGTATGAAGAGATCCCCATGGGAGTACAGCGCGGTGAGTAAAAGCGCAGGAAGAAATGCACCATAACAATTAATATGCTCATTCTTTGTACACATCCACATTTCATCCCAAAAACGCATGTGTAAAAAGCGCAGCTTGTGAATGGAAAACAGTGAAATGCATTGACTTGGCTGGGACACCAGACGTCAATGTGTTTCACTGCATTCCAAGCGTCCGCAAAATAGCGCTGCGTAAATGCTAAAATACGCCTTGTGTGAACCCGGCCTAAGATGGGAGCAAAAAGAGCCAAAAATCTATATAGAAAGTTGTGCAACTTTGTGAATACGTGCCTAGCCTCTCCTGTAACATTCAGGAATTATTGCACATTACAGAACAAAACCAAGTCAGGGACAGTGCTCTTTACACGTGGGAATCAGTCACTGGCTTAAAAGCAAACAAAAACGCCCACAGGAGCAATGGAGAGAACAGCAATACGAACCCAAAGGGTGGTGGTCACTGCCCATCCCTCCCTCCTAATTCATCCAGACTGATTTCCTTCCACTGTCCCTTTTTACTCCCAGTAGCGGGAGGCATCATCTGCCACTCATTCAGGTGGCACATATAGCCCAGCTCCTCCAGGATGGCACATGCAGCCACAAGGTGATTGCACATGGGCAACAGTAGAGGAAGCCGGGCACACACGCAGAGGAAGCCGGGCACACACAGCAAAGGCAGCCGGGCACACACGCAAAGGCAGCCGGGCACACACGCAAAGGCAGCCGGGCACAAGGATAGACAGACAGGATCACACAAGGATATCAACCCAACAGCAGGACCGGTATCTGCTCCTCTTTGCAAGGAGGAAGATGAAAATCTATTGGCATGTTCACCACAGGCGACAGATGCGAAAGATTCTGGATATCATGGATTCTCCATGGAGATTTTATTCTGCCTGCATCATAATAATGGACTGGGAAAGCCTATCTATAGAAAGTTTCCTTACTATCCTCCCTGTTGGGAGTGTGGTGGAAGAGAGCAGCTCTGCACACAAGGACTGGCTGGTACAATAGACACGTGATTGATCACGGACCCGGAGAAGCGAGTTGGAGCTGGACAATTATTCTGGACCAGGAACCGGCGAGCAAAAGTCTCGGATCCCTTCCTCACCACTGAGCCTACAATCTGGTTGTGCAGAGACGGCACAACCAGACAAGGTGAGTGAGGAATTAATATAACGGAGAATTCAATCTGCCTTTAGCAAACAGTGTGGCGCAACCGAAAAATTTTTTGTTTTATCCTTATAGGAAAGCACAGACCACCAAATCAAGGGTGAAATCCTCAGAACTACTGTTAACTGTACACTGATGCAGGGGCCCTTGGCTGACTCTGGGGCCTTTATCATCTGCCTACAGTGTCCTGCACCAATGTCCGACACTCACATTCACCAGACCCAAAGACACAACTTCTGTGAGTATAGGAGTTAAAGCCCGCAGAGCACCAGGAAGCATCTCAGCCTGTCCGGGGGCCACTGATGGCCAGACCCCAGTCCTGGAGGAGGCAACACCTCAATGCACCATGTGCCATCTATCAGGATCGTGTCCAGACAAGGTCACCAGTGAACACAGGCATGTGAATGGATGGGGAGTTGTTGTCACTACAGGCACTTGAAGAAGGTGGTGAATGACAGAGGCACAAAGGGGAAGCGGGGTGTCACTTGTGAACTGTAGTGATGAAATTCCCACGAATAGTATCTACCAGCAATTTTATTTTTTAACTTTAATTTTTGGGGCTAATTGATTGAGAATTTTGGTTTCCAATGTTCGCTGATTGTCATTCGTCAGCTGTTTTGTGTAAAGAACATTAGGGAACAAAACAAAAGAAAACCAAGGAACACACCGGACAGGTCAGAGATACAGTTGTGGAGAATAGTAAATCTGGGTTAGGTCATACAAAAATAGCCCAAGCTCTGGATATCTCACGAAGATCTGATCAATCCATCATACAAAAACGGAAGGAGTACGACACAACTGCCAAGTTACCAAGACATGGCCGTACAACGAAACGGATATCACAAGAAGGAGTGAACTAAGTAGAGAAGCAGCCAAGAAGCCCATGGAGGAGCCACAGCTCACAGCGCAGAATCTGTCCACAGGATGAGTATTAGTCGTCCACTCCACAAATCTGACCTTTGTGGAAGAAGGGCAAGCGGAAAGACATGTTTGAAAGCAAGAAGCAATAAGAAATCCCGTCTGCAAAAAGACATGTAGGGGACACAGCGAACATGTGGGAGAAGGTGCTCTAGTCAGGAGACCAAAGGACCATTTTTTGGGCTAAATGTATAACACTATATGTGGTGGAAAACTAACATTTCACATCACCCTGAAAACACCATCCCCACCGTCACACATGGTGGTGGAAGTATCCTGCTGTGGGGGAAGCTTTTCTTCAACCAAGGTCAAAGGAAGCAGGTTAGAGTTAATGGGAAGATGGATGAGGCTAAATACAGGACAATCCTGGAGGAAAACCTGTTAAAGGGATCATGTCACCTCCAAAACGCCACCTAAGCTACAAAATCATGTCCCTGCAGCATCCATCACTAATCTCACTCCTTTTCTCTCTGAAAAGCATCCTGTGAAAGTGGAGAAAAACTTTTATAACTTACTCATTAGTGATGTTAATTAGCAGGGGCTATATTCTTTAGCCCTTAGGTCGTGTTCTGAATGTGCCTCTTCGTCATAAGATCAAACCCTTATGGGCGTGATCTTCTATTCATGTTGTATTCAGCGCCCTCCCTGCTCTGTACGGCGCTGCCTGGGCTGTAATGACGTGAATTGCGTTATTTCCGGTCAAGTGATGTCAGTACACCCACGCCACTGTGTACTGCTTCAAGCACCGCATGCGCAATGCGGTGCTTGAAGCCTAAACAGCGGCGTGGGTGTACTGACTTCACCCGATCCTAGAAATGACGCTAGTCGCGTCATTACAGCCCAGGCAGCGCCGTACAGAGCAGGGAGGGCGCTGAATACAACATGAATAGAAGATCACGCCATAAGGGTTTGATCTTATGACGAAGAGGCACATTCAGAACACGCCCTAAGGGCTAAAGAATATAGCCCCTGCTAAATAACATCACTAATGAGTAAGTTATAAAACGTTTTTCTCCACTTTCACAGGATGCTTTTAGGAGAGGAAAGGAGTGTGAGATTAGTGATAGGATGCTGCAGGGACGTGATTTTGTAGGTTAGGTGGCCTTTTGGCGGTGACAGGATCCCTTTAAAGGCTGCAAAAGACTTGAGACTGGGGCAGAAGTTCACCTACCAGCGGGACAACGACCCTAAACATCCTGCCAGAGCACAATGGAGGGTTTAGATCAGAGCATATTCATGTGTGAATGGCCAAGACACAGTCTAGACTGAAATCCTATTAAGAACCTGTGTCAAGACTGGAAAAATTACACAGACGTCTCCATCCAATCTCATTGAGCAAGAGCAAAGAAGAAGGGGCAAAAATGTCACCTCAAGATGTAGAATGCTGGAGAGACCGACCCCAAAAGAGTTACAGCAGTAACTGCAGCAAAAGGTGACTCTACACAGAACTGACTCAGGGGCTGAATACAAATGGAAGCCACAATTTGCAGATTTTAAAATAGAAAACCAAGTATTTCTACTTCACAAATACTTGTTACTTAGTGTTGATATATCAAATACAATCCCAATAATACATTTAAATTTGTGGGTGTAACATGAAAAAAATGTGGAAAGGTTAAGGAGTATGAAATATGTACAATATGTATATATAATGTGAATAATAAAGATGTAATGATTTGGATGTTTATATAATGTCAGTATATAATCACATGCCATGATCGCTCATCGGCAGGATATCTCTGGAATGTAATAAACTTTCCAAGTCAATTACCATTCATGTCTTTGACTGAGTAGCATTCCAGTCCTGGATCTGAGGTCGGTGTCTGACAGGTCACTTATGTTATCTGCTTTGCATCAGCCGCACCTTAGCAACCGATATAAATATGGAGTATGTTATGGGTGATGAGTATGATGAGTGGCAACATCTTATGATATTTGGGTGAACAGGACTGCACCAGGTGCATACATTGCATTTACTCCAGAGCTGCATTCACAATTCTGCTGGTTGCTTTCTGTAACAGTTGACATAGTGCCAACAGATTAACCGCTATAGATGCAGAGGACCATGGAAACGGCATAATCTAGGCTGTTAAATAAGAGGAACGTACCTTGTCAGAAAGAGGAATAGCAGCCTCTCTCGGGAGGTCGGCTGGTCACGTGTACTGAAGTAGGAGTAGATCTGCAGGGCAAACAGGACGAGCCAGAAGACCATGAACAGGACGGGCACCACCAGCTGATTCCACAGAGACATTCCCAGAGCCAGGAGGCCGTAGACTTCCACTACCTGCAGGGAGACAACATGGAGAAAAATCAGTCACATGTACAGTGCTCTGAAAACTGCTGCAAAACTAGAACCTCCAGCTAGTGATATGTTGGGAGTTGTAGTATCACAACAGCAAGAAATGGTGGAAAAGTGGAGGTTCTCCCCATCATAAAACATTGATAATAAAACCTGTAATAATTGACTACAGTAAGTGATAAATGTAAAATATAAACTTTATTAATACTAAGAAAAAAGATAAAAATATGCAGATGCGTGTTTCAAGGCGGCTTTTTCCAGGGATGCCATAGGGAAAAAAGCCTGGGCGAAACACGCATTGGGGCGCTATTTGGCAAATATGCCCTTTACTTAATAATTGTACTTTTATTGAGAATATATTTCAGATCTCTGCATATTTTATCTACTTTTATTGTTTCTTACTATTAATAAAATGTATATTTTACATTTAGTCAGTAATTATAGGTTTTGTTCTTTGTAAGTTTGTCATAGATGGGTATATACTCTATACTAGTGTACAAATTAGGCTTTGTGGTTTTCTGGTAATCATATATAGAGGATTTGAATAATAAGGATAAGAATATCAATATTCTGAAAGACCAGGAGTGTTTCTTGCTTATATTAGGTGAGTTTTACCTGTACGAGCTCCCTGTATGCAGACTTGGCGAGATTAAAGGGCACCAGCAGGTTGGATGCTAAGAAGTACAGCACTTCGAGTCCCGTGAAAATCATGGCGAACTTGTTAATGAAGACTATGGTCTCAATTGGGACAAGGCAGAGACGAGCCAGCAGGGGGAGCATGTGAGCGGAGAAGAGCCAGATCTGCTTCGTCTTCATCACACAGGAGCACAGGGTGCAGACAACCAGCTGGCCTGCAACGTAACGGAGGCGCGGGGATCACATATTACATTGAGACTAAAACATACTCACCAAGGCCAACAACCCTGCACCCATGCACATTACAACTTTAGGATTAGAGTCACCTTGTGGTCAGTAACTAAACTGCAAGGTGTGAAAGAACGCGGCTCCTGGGGGTCTCAGATACATAGACATGCCACAGTAACTAGGCAAGCTTTTACAGATTGCTCCTAATTAAAATAAAATCACGCAACAGTGTGAGGTTTATAGGAGCATTCCCCCCAACATAGAGATCTATAGCTTATCTACTGGATATACTGCAAAAGATCTGACCTCCTGGACCCTCCAGCTATCTCCAGAAAGGAAACTCCACTCTGAAGATACGTGCCGGGCCGATAAGTCATGAAAGGTGGGAACACCCCTTTAAATGGACCCCGTCACCCAGATTTTCCCCTATAAGCTGTGGCCACCACCAGTAATCCCATATACATAGCATTTTAGAATACTGTATATGAGTCCCCAAGCCAGTGTTTATCACATAAAAAAATGAGCTTTTATTATACTCACCTCTGGGAAGATCCGGTCCGATGGGAAGAAAGGCAAGAAGAGAGGAGGATGACGATCACAAGAGATGGGTGCGCCAGATCAAGATCAGCGACGCCCATCAGACCCGACCACCTCATAGGCGGGCGAGTATAATAAAAAGTATTTTTTACATTATACAGATCAGCCTGGGGACTTATATACAGTATTCCAAAATGCCGTATATAAGGGCTTACTGGTAATGGCCACACTTTTTACAGGAAAAAAGCTAGTCACCGGTTCACTTTAAGGAAAAGAAGCCGATCAGCTGATGGCTGCAGGTCCGACTTCTCTCACCCTATCGGTAGTTACCAGGGGCAGCGGTTGCAGAGGAATGGAGACATCACAACCTATACAAGTCTCCGGACCTGAACTCAAAAGCCAACAAGGCTGTCGGTGCGAACATATCGGAGGTTTGAACCCAGATTGATGCGTTCTAGGTAGCAGACGGCACTCACCTACTAGCGCTGTGATGAACCTGTTCATGGACAGGGGCTCTAGGTGCATTGGTCCCTCATAACCAGACTCCAGCTCGCTGCGGACATAGTCCCTGCAACACAAAACAGCAAGTTCAGAGAAGTCCATTGAAGAGTAAAGTGACCGATGACGAAGACAGACACTCGTCCCACAAATAATACAGCCAACTCATATCGCCAATCCTGATGGTCCCTATTGGCCAAACGGCACAGGATCTTGGGCTTTTCTATGTCCTGTTATTTAGGGCAAAGTATTCAGATGACAGATCCGCCTGAAGGACAGGCTTTGTCTTGCTTTGTCTTTATAGCAGATGGAGCGGCCGGAGAAGGTTTCACTTACAGGAAGCTGCCGCCCTCACTAAGAGTTTCCCACCAGCCAAAATAAGGAGACTTAACTCTCCCTAGATATAGAAATATACATTTTTGATTGAGAACGGGGCTCTGAGGTGACCGCAGCTATAGCTGAGCCCTGCCAATAACTTGCCACATTGTTATTCATATATACACCTTAAAGGGAATCTATCAGCAGGCGTTTGCTACTTCACCTGAGAGCAGCATGTTATAGGCAAAGAAACCCTGAATGAAACGATGTATTACATTAATTACTGGATGAAGTGGTTCTGACAATCAAAGCATTAAGTTATAGCCATGTAACAGAGCTGGGAGAGCTGCCCCTGTCCACACCAGGTTCTCTATAGAGATTGTGTATTGACAGTCAGGTGTCAGACAGCCGAGCACCATGACAAGGTAGTCCAGTAATGGTTATCACCAGTTCATAAAGCCTTTAAGCAATAGCACAGATAAGAGAAGCATAGCTGCTGTTCGTTTTTAACCCTTACACACAGTGCTGCTGGTCCTGTTCACCAGTGACTTTCCTTATCTTTATAGCAGTGCTCAACAAATAGATTAAAGTGTGTAATAGGTCTGACTAGCGCAATTAACAGTATGCTGGTACAAACCCATTACACTAGTGGATATGATGCAATAGAGGCGTCTTTGCTTTGGTAAACCTCCTTTAGCCGGTTACGGTGAACGCAGAGCGGACAAGTATTACATGGTCACCCACAGGTGCTATGTGATCTCACCTTAGACTGGTCGTTTAATCGCCACTCCTAACCACGAAAGTAAGTGACTCAGAAATACATTGATGGGGCACAACTACAGCCAGTTGTCAGACATATGAGGGGCAGCACTCGACCTCTGGCTTTGTCCCTGTTTCGCCCAGTACTTGAGCAGAGTCATCTCCATTGCAGCAGATGAAGAGGCCAAGACTGCGGTGAGAGCGATGGCCGTGGGTCCCTGAGGATGACCTCCGGGGGGGGGGGGGGGTATTTATTTTGCAGGATACCAGGTCACATTGATAGATACTCACCTAGAAATCTGGTGTCCAGCATACAGCAGTACAGCGGTGACGACGTAGAGGTAAAGCTTAGCAAGGTGCTGTCGAGGTAAAGTCAGAAGTACCACGCTCAGGATGTAACCTGCAGTGAAGGAAGAAAAAAAAAAAGGACAATCTGTAAGGAGGACGTGACCGGAATAACCATGAGGTTCAGTGAGATAAACGATCGATATCATAAGTGTCCTGTCAGCAGATCGTGCAGCCGTGATGCTGACCCTCAGATCAGACGGAGAGAGAGATAACCGCGTGAAGGTGGAGGAGATGTCGTAAAACTTACAGCACTCATGGAGGCTTCTATTTTAAGGAACATGATAAGATTTTCATCAGATCTGCACCATATATCCATATATATCCCAACACAGAGACATAAAGGGGAGCGTCCCATCACAGGTTACCAAATGTACTGCTTTCTTGCAGGGCTGCCTGTCATATTATAAATATAAGGTCTTGTTCACACTGTGTATTTTGCGCACATTTTTGTGCACGCTTATCCCCCCCAAACTGCACCTGCGTTTCACAGCAAAGTGAATGGATTTTCACTTTTGCTGTTCACACGCAGCGCTATTTTCGGCTGCGCTTTTATGGGAGAAAGAGTGCGCGTAAAAACGTCTCTTTGCACGTGCTCCCATAGGCCCCATGATAACCACTGGAGTTACGCATCGCCGTTCAGACGATGCGTAATTCCAGCGGGAATACGCCGGCGCTGATGTCACAGAGGGGAGGAAGAATCCTGTTCCTCCTCCCGTGTCACATCTGTACAGCCTTTGATTCGCATGTATTAACACTGCAAAATCAAATGTAAAATAAAGCCAAATGTATTAAAAATAATAAAGATTCTTATACTTACCCTCCGGCGTGTTATCGGGAACAGGTATTAAATCTGCAAAGACCTTGTATGATGTCATAATGACATCAGCGCTGTGATTGGCCGCTCGCAGTCATGTGATATGTGACGTGCATATCACATGACCGCGAGCGACCAATCACAGCGCCGATGTCATTATGACATCATACAAGGTCTTTGCAGATTTAATACCTGCTCCCGATCACACGCCGGAGGGTAAGTATAAGAATCTTTATTATTTTTAATACATTTGGCTTTATTTTACATTTGATTTTGCTGTGTATAATACATTGCGAAATCAAATGGGGCTGTGACAGGTGTGACACAGGGGAGGAGGAACAGGATTCTTCCTCCCCTCTGTGACATCACTGAGGAAGTAGCCCGTAAAAACACGCGGTGTGTGAATGCACCCGCATATTTTTACGGGGCTTTTTTGCGACGGGTGAAAATGCTGGAAAAAGCGCCCGTGCAAAAAAAGCACTGTGTGCAAACACAGCTTTAGACCCCATTCACACACTGCATTTTTTTACGCGCGTCTCTTCCATAGGCCTCTTTATAATGAGCTGGAAATACACATTTCTCTGCCATTCAGACAATGCGATTTCAAGTTGTTTTACGCGCGCTTTTCCCCATGAAAAGGCGTGCGTAAAAATACGCAACAAAATATGCAACGTGTGAACGCAGCCTAAAGCCCTTGAGAAAGGCTTTCAAGGCTCTAGAAAGGATCACATATCCAAAACGTTGCCATGCCTTTGGGCTCTTTTGGACAATAGTAAAAGTCCACAATAATACGCTGACACTTACACTCCCTGACAGAAGTTATGTCGCTTATCCATGTTATGTAAATAAAAGCTGATGTTAAATTCATCCATTGGTTTTATAAATTACTCTTCTGGAAAGTTGAAACCCTCCGAAATGTGGTTTAGGTTAAGAAAATAAATTGGCATCAATGCTGAAATATTGATCATTTAATGAACACAGAATGGTCAGATTTTGGCAAAACAAATGTTTTGTCGCCCACAGAAAGTAATGTGATATTCAAACCAATAATTAACTTAAAATACAAATATATGTTGCATAACATTGGTGAATGAGGTTGTGGTGCTATTAGGGTCATATTTAATATTTTGTGTGACTTCCATGAGCTTGAAGGACTGCATCCATGCGGTTCAACAATGATTCATACAAATTAATTAAGTCATCAGGAATAGCAAAGATTCCTTGGATTTGTCTTCCAAGCTTCCTCTTTCATCCTACCCCAAACATGCTCAATGATGTTCATGTCTGGTGACTGGGCTGGCCAGTCCTTGAGCACCTTCATCTTTTTTGCCTGGAGGAACTTTGTTGTAGAGATGGATGTATGAAATGGAGAATTTGAACCCTTTTATGATTTGGAATACAAGAGGTAGTTAATACTTCTTGATGTTTTAGCTATTGATATTGCCTTCCACCTTGCAAATGTTTCGCACACCCCCATACTGAATGTAACCCCAGACCATGATCTTTCCACCATCAGATATAACTCTTTTCTGGGTGTATTTTGGATCCATACAGGCTCCAGTAGGTCTCCTGCAGTATTTGCGGTGGCTGGGGTGTAATTATACTGGAGATTCACCACAGAAATCCACCTTCTGCCACTTTTCCAGCGTCCATCTGTTTAGCAGGCTGTGGGACTTTGCAAATGCCACACGTTTTTTTATTTGCCTTTTTTTAGTGCTGGCTTCTGGAAACTGAGTCGACCATGGAGGCCATTTCGAGACACAATCCTACAAACTGTTCTAGTTGACACAGGGACTTGAGGTGACCAGCCTGTTGGAGCTCTGCTGCAGTGGAAGAGGGTCTTGCTTTGGATTTTCTAACCAACAAACGTTCCTCCTGAGCAGTTGTCTTGCAGGGTCTGCTGGACCTCGGCTTGTCAAACACATCTTCAGTCTCTTCAAATCTTTTTTTAATGCTTTGTACTTGATGCCGAGACACATTAAAGGTGCCAGCCACCTCTGCAGTGGATCTTGTCTTCAGCCTCTTGATAATCAAGGCTTTGGTCGCAGGGTGGATTTTTGACATGTTGTCAGAGCTCAAGTTGCAGTTCAAGTGAAGGTCTGGGGTGCTGGGTTTCTTTTTAGACACACCCACTAATTAACCGATCATTTACTGAGCAGAGGTGAGGATGTAAACTAGGATTGGGTGCATTATATGAACCAGGCGACAAAACCTTTGTCTTGCCAAAATCTGACCATTCTGTGTTTAATTAATGATCAATATTTCAGCATTGATGCCAATTTATTTTCTTAACCTAAACCACATTTCGGAGGGTTTCAGCTTTCAAAAGAGTAATTTATACAACCAATGAATGAATTTAACGTCAGGTTATAAACTTTTATTTACATAACATGGATAAGTGACATAACTTCTGTCAGGGACTATTGTCCCCTTCCTGATTTCTTGTTCTTTTCCACAATTGCCACCTGTTTCAAATCAAACAATGTAAATATTAGACAAAAGATAACTCTAGTAATCACAAAATGCAGTTTATAAATGAAGTACTGTACTTTATTATTAAGGGAGAAAGAAATCCAAACCTACAGGGCCCTGTGTGAAAAAGTGATTGCCCCTAAATCTAAAACTGGTTGGGCCCTTAGCAGCGCAACTGCAATCAAGCGTTTGTGATAACTTGCAATGAGTCTTTTGCTCTGGAGGAATTGTGGCCTCTCATCTCTGCAGAATTGTTGTAATTCAGCCACATTGGAGGGTTTCTGAGCATGATCCGCCTTTATAAGGTGCGGCCACACCTTCTCAATCAGAGTAAGGTCAGGACATTGACTCGGCAACTCCAAAGTCTTAAATTTTGTTTTTCTTAAGCCATTCAGAGGGGACTTGCTGTTTTGCATCATTGTGCTGCTGCGTAACCCAAGTGCTCTACAGCTTGAGGTCCTGGACAGATGGCCAGACATTCTCCTTCAAGATATTTTGGTAGACAGAGAAATTCATGGTTCCATTTACCACAGCAAGTCTTCTAAGTCCTGAAGCAGCAAAACAGCCCCAGATCATCACACTACCTCCACCATGTTTTACTGTTGGTACAATGTTCCTTTTCTGAAATGCTGTGTTACTTCTACACCAGATATAATAAGGCATTCACCTTCCAAAACAAACTTTTGTCTCGTCAGTCCGCAGAGTTTTCTCCCAAAAACCTTGGGGATCATCAAGATGTTTTCTGGAAAAACTGAGACGAGTCTTTATGTTCTTTTTTTATCAGCAGTGGCTTTCGTCTTGGATCTTTGCCATGCGGCCATTTTTTGTCCAGTCACTTTCTTATGGTGGAGTCATGAACACTGACCTTAACTGAGGCCTGCAGATCTCTAGATGTTGTTGTGGGGTTTGGGGTTCACCATTGTTTCATGTATTCACCATTTGAACATAATGGCTCTTTGTGGTTCGCTGGAATCCCAAAGCTTTAGCAATGGCATTATATCCTTTTCCAGATTGATTGATGTCACTTACATTGTTTCTCATTTGTTCCTAAACTTCTTGGATCGCGGCATGATGTCCAGCTTTTGAGTATCTTTTGGTCTACATCACTTTGTCAGGCAGGTCCTATTTAAGAGATTTCTTGATTGAGAACAGGTGTGGCAGTAATCAGGCATGAGTGTGGCTATAGAAAATTAACAGACTCCTAAAGATGTGATAAACCACAGTTAATTTATGTTTTAAGGAGGCAATCACTTTCACACAGGGCTCTGTAGGTTTGGATTTGTTTTTCCCTTAAAGCGAACCTGTCACCCCCCCGGACATCAAAAGCTATAATAGCCACCTTCTGCAGCACTAAGGCTGCATTCAGGGAAGGTGGCTATAGGCTTTTGATGCCCTTTATACTATGAAATATGAAGTTAGGTAAATGCTCACACTTCTGAAGACCAAAGACCGGGAAGCGGGGTTTCACGCTCCTCTGACCCGCCCCCTCTTGTCAGTCATGGTGCTCGCCTGCTGCTGCCTCCCCTGCCTGTGTAAAATGAACGCGCGCCTCCATTCTCCTGCACGGCGCCGCGCTTGCGCTGTGCGCCCGGTGTCCAGGAAGTCATCGGCATGCGTGGCTCCATACAGGAGAACGGAGACGCGCGTTCGTTTTACACAGGCATGGGAGGCAGCAGCAGGCGAGCACCATGACTGACAAGAGGGGGCGGGTCAGAGGAGCGTGAAACCTGGTCTTCAGAAGTGTGAGCATTTACCTAACTTCATATTTCATAGTATAAAGGGCATCAAAAGCCTATAGCCACCTTCCCTGAATGCAGCCTTAGTGCTGCAGAAGGTGGCTATTATAGCTTTTGATGCCCGGGGGGGGTGACAGGTTCGCTTTAATGGTAAAAGGCCTTCATTTATAAACAGCATTTACTTGTGTTTTTTTTGTTTAATATTTAAATTTGTTAGATGATCTGAAACATAAAATCAGGAAGAAAGAGATAGATAGATAGATAGATAGATAGATAGATAGATAGATAGATAGATAGATAGATAATCCTGGTGAGACTCATACAGAATTACTTCATGTTTCCAAGTCATGTGACAGCCTGGAACATTTTTGCCATTTCTTGATTTTCTGCTGATGAGTGGAAACGAGTATTTCTGCAAATACACTGGAGTGTGGAAGGCGCCAGTGGTTTGGTCACATCCAGACTTCAGTCAAAGAAAGATTAAACTTTTTTCTCTTCTGTTTTAGTCTCTGTACTGACGGCTGCAATGCAGCTGTGACCACATCATCACCAGATAATAAAGAATACTAGGATTTTCCCAGTATTATGAGGTTCTGCAGCAGCTGTGGTGCACATTATGAAGTGGGGGAAGAACCTCTCTAAATAGCTACAAAGCTGGTCGGGAGTAGGCGGCATGCAGAGGGAATCCCCATTAGGGTGTGGAGTCAATGTCTTTCTCAGGTGTTTTCCACCTGCAACACGCATGAGAAGGCACCAACAGAAAAAAAACAAAAAACCCCGTCAGTGAATGCCTCAGGCCGGCTTCAGACTGCGTGTCTGATCCGATCCGTAGCTGTCCGCTTGAAGCAGACAGCCGCGGACCGGATCAGCACACAGGACCGGGGGGCTATTATGCTCTCCGATCCTGTGTGCAGCCGCACGCAGCCGCAGCCGCTGACAGATCAGGACCGCGGTCCTCACCTATCAGCAGCAGGAACTGCACACAGGATCGGAGAGCATAATAGCCCCCTGGTCCTGTGTGCTGATCCGGTCCGCGGCTGTCTGCTTCAAGCGGACAGGCACGGATCGGATCTCAGACGCAGTCTGAAGCCGGCCTCAGTGCCTGCATTCTCCAGTGTTAAACGTCAGCACTGAGTGATATTACAATATACTTTATAAGCCGAGGTAATCGTTGGCTGCACAACCTCAATTAACTAAACCGGTTTCCATTGGAGGGTCAAAGCCAACATATTATGAGCAGGGAGTGATTACATATGCAAATAATCATTTGCTTACTCCTATAGTAATACATAAAATAAAAATGAATCCTTCCACCCTAATCTTAAAGGCTGTGTTCACACACAGCGTATTTTTTGCATTTACACAGCGCTATTAAGCACAGTGCTTTTTAGCGCTGCGTAAATGCCGTGAACGCAGCTCTGTTCACATGTTCTGTCTTTTTGCGGATGCACTTTGTGCTGCAAATTGCATCCGTAAAGAGAATGAACAAGTGAATCGTTAGCGCCTTTTTCTTACCAGCCGCACTCCCCACCAGCCGTGGCGGCACAAAGCCTAAATTACAATATATCCCTGGATGTTGCCTCCTTACATGATGGGAGACCCAAGAGCATGACGCAGATGGATGAGCACCGACTCAACGTACCGACATAATGCAGGTTGAGCGCCAGGTACTTGTACTGGAAGAGAGGGTTGTTGTTGAGGTTACTTCTTTGGATCTGCTGGAAGAAGGAGCTGACGTCCCACCGGTACAAGACGTCTAGCAGCATGATGCTCGGCACGCGCAGGGCCACATTCAACATGGCCTCTAGTTTCTCTTTTGCGCCCATGCTGGTTCCCTTTTGGAGCGAATTAAAGGCAAGCTGCGAAAAAAAAAGGCACAAACATTGGAAGCGTTAATTATCACAAACAAGATCGTCAGAGGATTACATGGCTCTATATATAGCGGGGAGAAACCTGTGCACTACTATGTTTAGCATCGACACAGACATCCAGGGAATTAGGAGCCACGCCGCAGTGGAGGTGATCCTATTATAAGTAACCACTGATAACCTGAACCAACCCAGGGAAAGCAGGCAGGGCATGTCAAATGTAACCCCAGTGTAAAAACCCAGGGAAAGCAGGCAGGACACGTCAGATGTAACCCCAGTGTAAAAACCCAGGGAAAGCAGGCAGGGCATGTCAAATGTAACCCCAGTGTAAAAACCCAGGGAAAGCAGGCAGGACACGTCAGATGTAACCCCAGTGTAAAAACCCAGGGAAAGCAGGCAGGCACGTCAGATGTACCCCCAATGTAAAAACCCAGGGAAAGCAGGCAGGACACGTCAGATGTACCCCCAATGTGAAAGCCGACAGGACGCATTAGATATACCCCAGTGTGAAAACAGGCAGGACATGTCAGATGTAACCCCAGTGTGCACATCGCACCTCTAGGGCTGTCATTATCACTGTACCCCTTCTACATTAGCAAAATCAGATATCAATTTGTCTAAACTAACAAACTTAGGCTCCTGAGCTCTCTCCTCCACCATGCTTTACACTGCAGGTGCTTTTTTTTTTGCTTTTATGATGGGTGTTTGACCTGAGGATCCAGAATGATCCTGGGAATGAAACAGCCTCAGTATTTGTCTATAGGTCGGCTTCCCCCTCCAAGTTCACTGCACAGCAGCACCCTGGTCACCTGGTCGTACAAGGAATCAGGAGACCCCATTTATTCCCTGCACACTGAGGGCAAGTGGTAGTACTCATAGAAGGGGACGCAGCACCAAAGTACAGCTAAGATCAGCAGTTCCATTGACCACAACCATCTGCAATTTTCGGACTAAAAGCTTTCGCCCCAATGCTCCAGGGCTCGAGGTGATAGAACTTTATAGTATCGTCTACAGCCGAGCACACACAGGAAAATGTGACGTCGGTCTGGTCCGGCACAGCACCTATATATGACATCTCTCAGACACAGAGGAAAGTTCAAGGCGGCCTCAACTGCTCCTGTACGTCAGTGAGATAAGGTGGCAGCTGTCTGATCACCGCTCCCATCCAAGGTGCAGATGTAGCAGAGACCAATGTGTCCACATTAGTTTACTCTTTAGGGCAGAGGATTCCCTGTGGTACCCCTCAGATGTGCAGTGTCACAGGCGCCTGGCGGCCACTTATCCCCTTTTCTCTGATATATGTGGGGACAGCTATTGTATATGGATGAGTAGTCAGGCTCAGTGGAAGGAAAGTTATATCCAACAGCCGAAAAGAAAAAAACTCATCCAAAATAATAATGTAGATCAGTGCGAGCGACGGCTGACGTGACGCTGGAAACAGAGCTGCCAACTCAGCGGTTATATAATGGAGACGCTCACCTAATCCAACAATAAAAGGGCACGAAGATTAAAGAGACAACGGCAAACCCCAGACATAAAGCAAACAGTCACAGACATCAATCACTGAGCCGCGGGAACAGAGACACCGGAGCAGAGTCATCACTTCACCGCCGAGGGAACGCCCCCCCCCCGCCACCTGCACCGCCAAGGGCACGCCCCCCCACCACCTGCACCGCCGAGGGCACGCCCCCCAACCACCTGCACCGCCGAGGGCACGCCCCCCCGCCACCTGCACCGCCGAGGGCACGCCCCCCCTCCACCTGCACCGCCAAGGGCACGCCCCCGCCACCTGCACCGCCAAGGGCACGCCCCCCGCCACCTGCACCGCCAAGGGCACGCCCCCTGGATATCTTAAAAGATGCACAAGGGCAGCAGTGTGAACGCTCATATTGACCTCCCTGTTCTTTCCTCCATATCCCGCACATATGGCAGTATTGGTGGTCTCTCAGGTGGTCTTCTGTTCCCTTGTTGGCCCCCTCTACTCGTCCCTGGAACTCAATCTGGATGTAGTAATCCTAAAACTGACAGGCCAAGCTGGGGGTGCATATGCTGGCCACAAAGGAAAAGCAAAGTGCACATAGATCATGCATGGGGGTCAAAGAGGAGGAGCATGTGTTTATGGTGAAAGCCAAGAGGTGGATGCAGAAAGGAGATGAGACTATGCCCACCTTCACTGGTCACCCCACCCATAGGAGGCACACAGCTTTATGGCACCCCCCAATAGGTCAGAGAGCCCACACACAGGGAAGCATACATGGATAGCTATATAGAAGAGAGGGGGTGTCACACACACAGGTTGGCACATATGGGGGGTGTCACACACACAGGTTGGCACATATGGGGGGTGTCACACACACAGGTTGGCACATATGGGGGTGTCACACACACAGGTTGGCACATATGGGGGGGTGTCACACACACAGGTTGGCACATATGGGGGGGTGTCACACACACAGGTTGGTACATATGGGGGGTGTCACACACACAGGTTGGTACATATGGGGGGTGTCACACACACAGGTTGGTACATATGGGGGGTGTCAAAACACAGGTTGGTACATATGGGGGGTGTCACACACACACAGGTTGGTACATATGGGGGGTGTCACACACACACAGGTTGGTACATATGGGGGGTGTCACACACACAGGTTGGTACATATGGGGGGTGTCACAAACACAGGTTGGTTTATATGGGGGATGTCACACACAGGTTGGTAGATATGGGGGGTGTCACACACATGGTATGGGGTGTCACACAGGTTGTATTGGGGGGTGTCACACACAGGTTGGTACATATGGGGGGTGTCACACACACAGGTTGGTACATTGAGGGGGTGTCACACACACAGGTTGGCACATACGGGGGTGTCACACACACAGGTTGGCACATACGGGGGGTGTCACACACACAGGTTGGCACATACGGGGGGTGTCACCACACACAGGTGGTCAACACATACGGGGGGTGTCACACACACAGGTTGGCACATACGGGGGGTGTCACACACACAGGTTGGCACATACGGGGGGTGTCACACACACAGGTTGGCACATACGGGGGGTGTCACACACACAGGTTGGCACATACGGGGGGTGTCACACACACAGTTGGCAAAACGGGTGTCACACCACAGTGCAATACGGGGGGTGTCACACACACACAGTTGGCACATACGGGGGGTGTCACACACACAGGTTGGCACATACGGGGGGTGTCACACACACAGGTTGGCACATACGGGGGTGTCACACACACAGGGTTGGAATAGGGGGTGTCACACACACAGGGTTGGCACATAGGGGGGTGTCACACACACAAGTTGGCACATACGGGGGGTGTCACACACACAGTTGGCTATACTGGGGGGTGTCACACACACAGGTTGGTGTATATAGGGGGGTGTCACACACACAGGTTGGTGTATATAGGGGGTGTCACACACACAGGTTGGTGTATATAGGGGGTGTCACACACACAGGGTTGGTGTATATAGGGGGGTGTCACACACACAGGTTGGTGTATATAGGGGGGTGTCACACACACAGGTTGGTGTGTATATAGGGGGGTGTCACACACACAGGTTGGATTGGGGGTCACAACATAGGTGGTGTAGGGTGTCACACACACAGGTTGGTGTATATAGGGGGTGTCACACACACAGGTTGGTGTTATAGGGGGTGTCACACAACAGGTTGGTGTATATAGGGGGTGTCACACACACAGGTTGGGTGTCAGGTGGTATAGGGGGGTGTCACACACACATGGTATTGGGGTGGTGATATAGGGGGTGTCACACACACAGGTTGGTGTATATGGGGGTGTCACACACACAGGTTGGTGTATATAGGGGGGTGTCACACACACAGGTTGGTGTATATGGGGGTGTCACACACACAGGTTGGTGTATATGGGGGTTGTATGCACACACAGGTTGGTGATATATGGGGGTGTCACACACACAGGTTGGTGTATATGGGGGTGTACACACACACAGGTTGGTGTATATGGGGGTGTCACACACACAGGTTGGTGTATATGGGGGTGTCACACACACAGGTTGGTGTATATGGGGGTGTCACACACACAGGTTGGTGTATATGGGGGTGTCACACACACAGGTTGGTGTATATGGGGGTGTCACACACACAGGTTGGTGTATATGGGGGTGTCACACACACAGGTTGGTGTATATGGGGGTGTCACACACACAGGTTGGTGTATATGGGGGTGTCACACACACAGGTTGGTGTATATTGGGGGTGTCACACACACAGGTTGGTGATATAGGGGGTGTCACACACACAGGTTGGTGTATATGGGGGTGTCACACACACAGGTTGGTATATGTAGGGGGGTGTCCACACACAGGTTGGTTATATAGGGGGTGTCACACACACAGGTTGGTGTATATAGGGGGTGTCACACACACAGGTTGGTGTATATAGGGGGGTGTCACACACACAGGTTGGTGTATATAGGGGGGTGTCACACACACAGGTTGGTGTATATAGGGGGGTGTCACACACACAGGTTGGTGTATATAGGGGGGTGTCACACACACAGGTTGGTGTATATAGGGGGGGTCACACACACAGGTTGGTGTATATAGGGGGGGGTCACACACACAGGTTGGTGTATATGGGGGGGGGGGGTCACACACAGGTTGGTATATAGGGGGGTCACACATAGGTTGTGTATATATAGGGGGTGTCACACACACAGGTTGGTATATATATAGGGGGTGTCACACAGAGGTTGGTGTGTATATAGGGGGTGTCACACACACAGGTTGGTGTATATATAGGGGGGTGTCACACACACAGGTTGGTGTATATATAGGGGGGTGTCACACACACAGGTTGGTGTATATATAGGGGGGTGTCACACACACAGGTTGGTGTATATATAGGGGGGTGTCACACACACAGGTTGGTGTATATATAGGGGGGTGTCACACACACAGGTTGGTGTATATATAGGGGGGTGTCACACACACAGGTTGGTGTATATATAGGGGGGGTGTCACACACAGGTTGGTGTATATATAGGGGGGGTGTCACACACACAGGTTGGTGTATATATAGGGGGGTGTCACACACAGGTTGGTGTATATATAGGGGGTGTCACACACACAGGTTGGTATATAGGGGGTGTCACACACACAGGTTGGTGTATCTAGGGGGTGTCACACACACAGGTTGGTGTATCTAGGGGGGTGTCACACACACAGGTTGGTGTATCTAGGGGGGTGTCACACACACAGGTTGGTGTATCTAGGGGGGTGTCACACACAGGTTGGTATATAGGGGGGTGTCACACACACACAGGTTGGTATATAGGGGGTTCACACACACAGGTTGGTATATAGGGGGTGTCACACACACAGGTTGGTATATAGGGGGGGGTCACACACAGGTTGGTATATAGGGGGTGTCACACACACAGGTTGGTATATAGGGGGTGTCACACACACAGGTTGGTATATAGGGGGTCACACACACAGGTTGGTATATATATAGGGGGTGTCACACACACAGGTTGGTATATATATAGGGGGTGTCACACACACAGGTTGGTATATATATAGGGGGTGTCACACACACAGGTTGGTATATATATAGGGGGTGTCACACACACAGGTTGGTATATATATAGGGGGTGTCACACACACAGGTTGGTATATATATAGGGGGTGTCACACACACAGGTTGGTATATATATAGGGGGTCGCACACACAGGTTGGTATATATATAGGGGGTGTCACACACACAGGTTGGTATATATATAGGGGGTGTCACACACAGGTTGGTATATATATAGGGGGTGTCACACACACAGGTTGGTATATATATAGGGGGTGTCACACACACAGGTTGGTATATATATAGGGGGTGTCACACACACAGGTTGGTATATATATAGGGGGTGTCACACACACAGGTTGGTATATATATAGGGGGTGTCACACACACAGGTTGGTATATAGGGGGTGTCACACACACAGGTTGGTGTATATATATAGGGGGTCGCACACTCAGGTTGGTACATAGGGGTCGCACACTCCAGTGTCCCCGGCCCCCTCCCACCTGTCTGCGTCTCCTCAGTGTCTCCCGGGCTCCATGGCTCAGGCCGCGGCCTCTCTCACGTCACACAGCGCCGCCTGCCGTCCGCCCCTCCCGCTCCGCCTGTGCTCGCTCCGGGGCCCCTTCTCCGCTCTCTCCAGTCCTTTCTCACGGATTTCCGGCCTCCTCGATCCTCCGGGCCGCTCACATCCACAGACAGCCCGCAACCCGCCCACAATAACAAACAGCGGCCGCACTGCGCATGCGCCTCTGCCTCCACGGGAAGCCCCGCCCACATACTGGCACCATGAGCAAAAGGCGTGTGTCGGCGAACGCGCATGCGCAAAGGACAGGACCTTTAAATCCAACTAGTGCCACCTTTTATTTAGTTTTCCCCATTTTAATCACATCTAGTTGGGGCTAAAAATAATTTTTGTCATTTTTCATTAAAAATGTTGCAGCATTTGTCTCCTACAGGTTGTTTCCCTTTAAGTTTTTGTATTATGTGATGCATATTCGCATCAGACCAGTTCAATTCATTTGTATGCATAGGTAGATTTTAATCCAGGCAATAAGGGGTTAAATTTCATGAACAGCACAGAAAAAAAAAGCCACAAAAGAGTCACAAACTCCTCTTGGCCACCACAATGGACTCACAATGGGCTCACTATGGGCTCACAATGGGCTCACTATGGGCTCACTATGGGCTCACTATGGGCTCACAATGGGCTCACTATGGGCTCACAATGGGCTCACAATGGGCTCACTATGGGCTCACAATGGGCTCACTATGGGCTCACAATGGGATCTCTATGGGCTCACTATGGGCTCACTATGGGCTCACAATGGGCTCACTATGGACTCACTATGGGCTCACTATGGGCTCACAATGGGCTCACTATGGGCTCACTATGGGCTCACTATGGGCTCACTATGGGCTCACTATGGGCTCACAATGGGCTCACTATGGGCTCACTATGGGTTCACTATGGGCTCACTATGGGCTCACTGATGGAGCCTCAGTTCATTCCTTCTGCAGCCACCAACAGACAAAGAAACACAGAGACTGCAGGAGGCGAAAGCGTCAGTGAAGATGACTGCAAAAATTATTTTTAGCCCCCGATGCACGCATTTAACCCCTTCACACCCAGGCCATTTTCCGTTTTTTCCTCCCCTTCTTTCAAGAACCTTTTTATATTTCCATCACTATCTACATACTAGCTGTAGAACCCGGCGCTGTCCAGGAGTAATGCCCATATATGGTAATATCACCCATATATGGTATTGTATGTATGTGTGTAGTGTGTATAGTGTTGGCCAAAAGTATTGACACCCCTTCAATTCTGTCAGATAATACTCAGTTTCTTCCTGAAAATGATTGCAATCACAAATTCTTTGGTATTATTATCTTCATTTAATTTGTCTTCAATGAAAAAACACAAAAGAGAATGAAGCAAAAAGCAAAACATTGATCATTTCACACAAAACTCCAAAAATGGGCTGGACAAAAGTATTGGCACCCTCAGCCTAATACTTGGTTGCACAACCTTTAGCCAAAATAACTGCGATCAACCGCTTCCAGTAACCATCAATGAGTTTCTTACAATGCTCTGCTGGAATTTTAGACCATTCTTCTTTGGCAAACTGCTCCAGGTCCCTGATGTTTGAAGGGTGCTTTCTCCAAACTGCCATTTTTAGATCTCTCCACAGGTGTTCTATGGGATTCAGGTCTGGACTCATTGCTGGCCACCTTAGAAGTCTCCAGTGCTTTCCCTCAAACCATTTTCTAGTGTTTTTTGAAGTGTGTTTTGGGTCATTGTCCTGCTGGAAGACCCATGACCTCTGAGGGAGACCCAGCTTTCTCACACTGGACCCTACATTATGCTGCACAATGTGTTGGTAGTCTTCAGACTTCATAATGCCATGCACACGGTCAAGCAGTCCAGTGCCAGAGGCAGCAAAGCAACCCCAAAACATCAGGGAACCTCCGCCATGTTTGACTGTAGGGACCGTGTTCTTTTCTTTGAATGCCTCTTTTTTTCTCCTGTAAACTCTATGTTGATGCCTTTGCCCAAAAAGAGAGAACATTCTTCCAAAACGTTTTAGGCTTTCTCAGGTAAGTTTTGGCAAACTCAGCCTGGCTTTTTTATGTCTCGGGGTAAGAAGTGGGGTCTTCCTGGGTCTCCTACTATACAGTCCCTTTTCATTCAGACGCCGACGGATAGTACGGGTTGACACTGTTGCACCCTCGGACTGCAGGGCAGCTTGAACTTGTTTGGATGTTAGTCGAGGTTCTTTATCCACCACCCGCACAATCTTGCGTTGAAATCTCTTGTCAATTTTTCTTTTCCGTCCACATCTAGGGAGGTTAGCCACAGTGCCATGGGCTTTAAACTTCTTGATGACACTGCGCACGGTAGACACAGGAACATTCAGGTCTTTGGAGATGGACTTGTAGCCTTGAGATTGCTCATGCTTCCTCACAATTTGGTTTCTCAAGTCCTCAGACAGTTCTTTGTTCTTCTTTCTTTTCTCCATGCTCAATGTGGTACACACAAGGACACAGGACAGAGGTTGAGTCAACTTTAATCCATGTCAACTGGCTGCAAGTGTGATTTAGTTATTGCCAACACCTGTTAGGCGCCACAGGTAAGTTACAGGTGCTGTTATTTACACAAATTAGAGAAGCATCACATGATTTTTATAACTGGTGCCAATACTTTTGTCCACCTCCTTTTTATGTTTGGTGTGGAATTATATCCAATTTGGCTTTAGGACAAATCTTTTTGTGTTTTTTCATTGAAGACAAATTAAATGAAGATAATAATACCAAAGAATTTGTGATTGCAATCATTTTCAGGAAGAAACTGAGTATTATCTGACAGAATTGCAGGGGTGTCAATACTTTTGGCCATGACTGTACATATCATAGCCCTGCCCTCTTATAGTAGCCACACCCCTTCATAGCCCTGCCCCTACACATAGTCCACCCCTCCTAGTAGCCACACCCCTTTCATAACACCACCCCCATGTATAGCCCCCACCCCTTCATACATCCATCCCTCCACATAGTCCTGGGGGTGGGGTATGTGGAGATGCAGGATGTGAAGTGGGGTGTGTCCATATGGAATGGGTGTGGCTATGTGGAGTAGGTTTGTTATCTCAAGTGGGCGGGGCTACCCGAGTATGTAGAGGAGGTATAACTTAGACATACTAGCTGTAGAGCCCGGCGTTGCCCGGGAGTAATGCCCATATATGGTCATAATGGGTGGGGCTATGTAGAGGAGGCAGGGTATGTGGAGGTGCAGGATGTGAAGTGGGGTGTGGCTATGCAGAGTGGGTGGGGCTATGTGGAGTAGGCGGGTTATCTTGAGAAAGCGGGCTACCTGGGTATGAGGAGGAGGTACAACTTTTTTATTTTTAAATCAATATAGACATACTAGATGTAGACCCCAGCGTTGCCCAGGAGTAATGCCCATATATGGTTGTAATGGGTGGGGCTATGTAGAGGAATCAGGGTATGTGGAGATGCAGGATCTGAAGTGGGGTGTGGCTATGTGGGATGGACATGGCTATGTGGAGTGGGTGTGGCTATGCAGAGTAGGTGGGGTTGTGTGGAGTAGGCATGGCTATCTGGAGTGGGCGGGGCTTGCCACGCACACACACATACATACATACACTCAGCTATATATTAGATGACAGCTTGTTTTTTGCGGGACGAGTTGTACTTTCAGATGAAATAATTTATTTTACCATATAGTGTACATGAAAATGGGAAAAGATTCTAAGTGCGGTGAAATTGCAAAAAAAGTGCAATTACACATTTATATTTTGGGTTTTTTATTCACCCTGTTCACTATATGGTAACACTGACACGTCGGTATGATGCCTCGGGTCGGTACGAGTTCATAGATACCAAACGTGTATACTTTTACTGTTATCTAATTAACAAATTTGTAAAAAAAAAACCAAATATATCCCTTTTGGCACCACCTCCATGACCCGTAGTGTTCTCATTTTTCAGGATCTGGGGCTGTGTGACAGCTTATATTGTGCAGCCTGAGCTGACGTTTTTCATTATACCATTCTAGGGTAGATGCAATATTTTGATCGCCCATTATTGCATTTTATTAAAATGTTGCTGTGGCCAAATAAGATGTAAATGTGTCATTTTTAATTTTTTTTGTTACCAGCAAGATATACAACTACACATAGCACAGTGCTTAGTACACCTGCGGTAGACACCCCTGTAGTAGAAGGTCACAGCGTAGTACACAAGGTAAGATTCCAGCCTGTTACAGGGATTAAAGTGTAGTACAGAGTAAACTGTAAAAATATTTTCTTGTATAGAAAATGTAAATATGTAACCCTGCAACCACCAAGCGTATGAACATACAGAGACTATGGACCATTCGCCATTGGACTGGTTGTGGCAAAGACTTCTTGTAAAAGCTTTATACATTTTTAGCCAAAGATGGAAGGACTAATCACCAAGTGACTGCTTTTTGAATTTTTACTTGGTTTTTGTAATTTTTATATTTTGAGACTCTGTTCAACATTTATTGTCATTTAATCATGCATTATTTATGTTTTCTGGTTATCACAGTCCCGGAGTACTGTATTTCACTAAGGGGGATTGTGGCACTCCAGGGTCCTATTGCCACAGTGTCGTTATCGCCCCCGGGTGGTAATGTCAAGTTTGAGAGCAACAAAAGGGTATACACACAAGGCAAGTAACCGCACATAACCCAGGGCCGTGGGGTACCCGGTTCTGGGTGTTGTAGTTCATGGGGGATGTCACAGGGCCTGTTGCCTGGTCCTGTGGCCCTGGTGGTAGCTGAAAAAGGGGATTAAAGTCTATGGTAGTAAAATAAAGGATGATTCGTGATGCCACCTACAGTTCCGGTAATGTTACTGGCACTGATGGACAGATCTCCGGGGTGATGGTGATGCAGAAAGATGGTTGCGCTGCCCGTTGGTGGAGCGGGATCCTTGGAGCAGCTGTGGAGGTTGATGGTGTGCAGAGAGACAGCTTATACCAGGCCTTGTCCCTGCTGCAGTCGGCGGATTGTTAGGTGGAAGTAATAAAGTACGCCACACAGTCTTTATCTCTGAACGGGTTTACTGGCAGGTTTTCAGTGCAGGCAAACAGGTGATACAGCTTTTACTGATCGTGCTGGCCTGGGTGGTCACCAGGGAACCCGGATGACTCACTTAGGACTCTCGGTGGTGTGCCTTCCGTTTCTCTCCAGTCCTTCACTGCTCTCTCTCCTTTCTTCCTCAGCGCCTCCGTGTGCAGATCCTGAAGCCAGCTCCTCGGAACCTCTCTAACTGAGCGGCTCCTCTCTGAGCCCCCGGGATCCTATATGGTCCTTTTTCTGGGTGGGCCGGGTGTCGACCACGACTTCGTGAAGAAGCTCGGGCCTCTGGTTCAGCGGCTTGTGGGTGAACACCCGTGCCGCTTTCAGAGCCAGTCCTCCATTGCGGGACCAGATCCCTCCAGCCGGTAGTCGTACTTGTCCTGGATTCGGACGCACCGCAATCCCTGGTGCCCCTAGTATCTCCCTCTGTCAGGAGGATCTCTCCTGAGACATCCTCCGTTGTGCTCCTGACAGCCTCTCTGACTGTCTTCCTGCTCTTCCACTAACCCACCTGGCTCCTCCCTCCTCCCCTCGGGACTGGGTCTCCCTGGCCAATGGGTCCACCCAAGTCCCCTTCTCTAAGGTGTGTGGATGGGTGTTGTGAGAGGCCTTAGTTAGCATCCTAGTTCCCCTGTAACAGGGATACTACACATTCTTATTTGGGTGCAGCACCCCTCCGTGGTGTCCTGACCAGTGGGGCGCCACACACACAACACCTTCTGCCTCCAGGCCAGAAGAGGGAGACCTAAACCCGGGTTCAGGGTGAGCTCCCCTATAAATTCTGGTCTAGGGCGGAGTTAGTTCAGTTCCTGCGAGGACTGTGAGGAGTACCTTTAGGATCAAGCAATGCTAAGCGTATCCTAGGTACAGCAGTTCAGTTCCTAGGAGGACTGAGGAAGACATCCTGGTGGACTGGTAGCTGCCTTAAGCTTGTCCCAGGATAGTTAGCTCAGCGTGAGGGCCCAAGGCAAGGGTCCGAGGATGTAGAGAGAGAGAAACCTGGGAAATGGAGCAATCCCGTGCTCACCCCAGAGGACAGCACCACAGAACGGACACCGGAGTCTGAGGCTCTGTAGGGCCTAATGACCCGGCAGCCAATACCAGAAAGTAGGGAATTCCAAGTTCCCCAGCCACACTGTGCCCGGAGGCAAAGCAACATAGAGAGCCCACGGACAGCCACCCAAACCATGGGGCTAATAGAGGACTTAAGTTGCCTGCCATACCGGTACCTCACAGGAGAGAGAGGGCCAGCAGCTTAGCTAAAGCAGCAGCAGGAGCCTACAGTAGCGCAGCAAGGAGGCCTCAGAACCTGCCAGGTGAGGAGAACCCCGAGTTGCTCTCAGGCAAGGACTCGGCTAACAACAACCCGAATTACAGATGCACCAGTAATGGACTGAGGAACTACAAAACTGTCTGTCTGTCTTTTGCTTTGTGCCCGCTATCCTGCACCTTACCCCTTTTCTACTTCCACTGCCCCAGGGATCCGCTCCGCCCGTGTGGAGCCGCTCCATCCCAGCTGCTGTCCATCATCCCCAGAGGTTCTGGAGCAGCGGTGGCCACCTATAGCCATATACCACGGGTGGCGTTACGAATAATTCCCCTTTCATTATCCCTTTTCCCAACCAAGCCAGAAGCAGTAATCCCCCCTGTCAACTGAACCCAGGGTCACGGAAGCCGGGTCTCGACCCCTGTGACTGCCCAGAGACAGTACAGCCCGGTTCCTTGTACCCCATACGCTGGGGTACGTCCACAGCAGCAGTAGTGTCGGGTGGAGGCAAAAGGGCAGAAATGGGAGGCTCTGTGGAAGGAGATGGAGCAACGAAACATTTAGGCCAAGGCCCGGGCCCGCAAACTTAAGGCTGCTGAGCGAGGACCACAAATGGTGGGTACTGTCGCTAAATTCGACCTGGCAAAGGGCTAGGGTTTTATTAGAGACCCCAAACTACGAAAAGACTTGTTCGTCACCAGGAGGTATGTGGAGTCACACTTGTTCAAAGTGCATCTTGAACGAGACTTGTACCCAGGGGATCGAGTCATGTACAGGGTGAGAGAGGATGGTACTCACTGAATGTGCGGAGGGTGCGCGCCGAGGACATGTCCCCAGTGCTTGATGCGGCAAGCCCTAGAGAGAAACCAGCTGCGCTACCCCAGGCAGTGATCGACAACCAGGTGGCGCTGTCGGCGAGGCAGCAAGTGCATGAACTCTCTTGTCGAGGAGATGGCTTGAATGTGCTACCTTGAAGCAGTACAAGTGAAGTAGAACTGCTGAATGTAACTGTAAATAGTTAAAGTATATAGAGATCCTGGTTAGGTATTGAACTAATAATGTATCGGAGTGTGAGTGTGTATGTGCCTAGTTATAGGTAATGCTGGCCATTGAGATCATAGACGACGTATGATCGGAACTCTTAGTACATAGTTAGCACTCGGTGGTGTGCTCCTTGTTGGTTTTGATGCTGACAGTTATAACCCGGAAGTTTATACTGTACTTTTCAAACTTTAGACCACAGAACAAAAACCCATCTGGCTTGGCCGAACCGTGTGGTCCAACAAGGTGATCAGCAATGCCCTGTAGCCTGCCCAGGGCCTCCGCTGGGGTTTTTATTAAACGGGTCCCCCATATTGCACTTGGGACAGTGGGAAGGATGACTCGAAAAGTGACCCCACTGAACCCAGTAGGACTCAAGTAACGATTTTATATAGAGACATGTTGTATTTCATATTTTATTTTAATGCAACGTTAAAAAGGAAAAGTACCTCCAATGCAGGGAAGAGAAGTTACCTGTTTGATGTTTTGAACTTGTTGAATGCATTCCCAAAAAAAAATTGCATGTCTTATTTGTTTTGTTTAACCAGGTCCAGTCCGCTGACGTGCTGGCTTTTACGAGGGGGGTATGTGGCGCCCCTGAGGGTCCAGTCGCCACAGAGGTACTGCACCTCAGCCAGAGGTGTGGTACCCCACTCTCAGGAAAGGAAAGGACACTACCCTGCACCCAAACACCCACACAAACCACCCAGGTCCTGGGGTTCGGATGGACCCTGTTCAGGGAGGGCCTCATCCCAGGCTGGAAGGGGAGACAGGTAGAAGGTGTGGGTGAAGGAAGGAGGAAAGGCGAGCACCAGGAATTGGGGAGCAGGAAAGAGGACATGCAGGACAGACTGACGTAGGAGGACGTAGGGAGAGGATGTCAGGGGAGTTAGAGAGACAATGCGAACACGAACGGAGGTGGGAGAGAGACGTCCTGGGGACTGGAGCTGGTTGGAGCTCGTCCCAGAGAGAGGAGCCAGTGGAGGGCTCCAAAAGAACAGGAGTCCCAGGGGCACAAGAAGTGAGCGATCCGCCCATGGCGCCCGCATCTGAGTTGATGGAAACCCAGGGTTAGCTAGAGGGACTAGGCCGCAGAGGGGACCTGCCCCAGACTAGTAGAGCAACTGAAGACTTATCTAGTAAATCGGGGACCAAGGTGACTTCAAGTACCAAGGTCTAACTCCACACTTACTCGTTGAAAAGGTGGCCGCATAGGGTCAGGGCCAGGGACCAGGACGAGGTTGCACGATAGGACCCAAGGTTACCGGCTGAAGACACTGAGTTTGAGGCACGGGGCAGGAGGGCGAGGGCCAGTGCAGGAAGACGACTGAGAACAGAACACCAGAAAGGGGTCCTGGTAGAAAGTCTTTGAGTTATCCGAGAGTTGTCTGGAGCCCTTACCCGAAGGACACAGCATCCTGTTGGAGGCTGGGAGCACCTAGAGCCGTGTATCAACTGTGAGTAAAACTTCAAAGACTGCATCCCACTGTGTCCTCATGTTATATATCTCGTCATTGCCCCTACACCAACTTTACCCCTGCCCTGGGGTCTACTGCTCTTCTCGTGGAGAGGTATACCATCTTAGCTGCAATACCAACAGCCCGAGAAGATCTGAAGTGCAGCGTCGGCCATCCACCACAGTTGTAGAAACCCACGGGTGGCATCACAAAAAAAATCACATAAACAACCCACCTTTTAATGACATCACCGGAGCCACGGAGCCAGGTCGTGCCGCCATGACTACCCAAGCAAATACAGGCCCGGTCCCGAGTACCCCATGGCCCTGGTGGGGTGTGTCAGTTGGGTGAAGCCATTTATTGTCAAACTACTGTGTTTCCTCTTTTTAAATCATAATGACAACCACAAATATCCAAATGACCCTGATCAAAAGTTCACAAAAACCTGGTGATTTTGGCCTGATAACATGTGCAGAATTTGACCCAAATGAGTTTGAATGGCTAATAAAGTTAACATCCTCACCCGTGACCTGTTTCCTTGTAATCACTGTGTGTGCATAAAATCTGAGTGAGTTTCTGGGATCCAGACAGACTCTTGCATCTTTCATCCAGCCACTGACATTTCTGGATTGTGAGTCATGGGGAAAGCAAAAGAATTGTCAACAGATCTATGGGAAAAGATAAGTGAACTGTATAAAACAGGAAAGGGATACAAAAATATATCCAAGGAATTGATAATGCCAGTCAGCAGTGTTCAAACTGTGATTAACAAATGGAAAATCAGGGGCTCTGTAAAACCTGACCACGATCAGGTAGACCTAGAAAGATTTCGGACACAACTGCCAGGAAAATTGTTCGGGGTGCCAAGAAAATTCCGTTAATAACATTAGCTGAAATACAGGAGTCACTGAAATCTATCGGTGTGCCATAAGGAGTCACCTGAAGATGCATGGTGGAGTCGCCAGAAGAAAGCCATTACTTAGTAAAGACCATAAGATTTAGCGCTAAATAAAAAGACCCATATCTCTGGAACCGTATGGCGGATTAAGACAAAACAAAAACCGGAATACTCAAGGGAACAGCGGTGATTAATAAAAGAGTAAATTGGACACTTTTGACCTGGTGACAGGTTCACGATAAACACTCTGAGGTGTTGTGTTAGGGCTACATAGTGACGTATGAGGAAGCCACATCGCCATCCCTGCAACTATGGATTTTTGACCACGGATTTACAAGTGGCTGCAATACGTGACACATCCCTCAGACTAGAGGTCATCATGAATAGTAAAAGCTTGATAAACTGGGGGCCTTGACGTTTTTGGAACATGAGTTATGTAACACAGCCATGTCATGCTAAAAGTTATGAAATAATTCCTGGCAGTAAGTCAGCAGAGTCCATGTGCTCCACTGCGGTCAGATAACCACCAAGTGCACAGATGTGGACCATGCTGAAAACTTGAGGAAATTAAAGAGCCAGATTCTTTATTTGTGGGTTTTAACTCACTTGTCTTTTTTTATATTCGTCTTATGGCATTCGCTGACGTTTTTTTACGCCACATTCTACAATATGACGCGCACGGGTCAGGAAATTTGCAGAAAATAAAAAATGCTCTTTATTTGTGTCTTTAACCCATTCTGTAAACAAGAAAAAACCTGACGGCACGCCCTAACAAGAGGTGTGAACTGGTGCCTAACTGAACATGACCTATTATAACAAAGAGACTCTGGAAGGCTAAGGGTATGTGCACACTGGCCGGGTTAGGGTCGGTTTAGCTGTGTAAACCGCCGGTCGGTTTACATAAATTTTATGTA
Source organism: Allobates femoralis (assembly GCA_033576535.1). Classification (NCBI taxonomy): domain Eukaryota; kingdom Metazoa; phylum Chordata; class Amphibia; order Anura; family Aromobatidae; genus Allobates; species Allobates femoralis. The sequence continues at coordinate 590,988,340 of JARQOC010000004.1, forward strand.
AATTTATGTTAATCCAAACCGGCGTTTGGATTAACATTAAAACCTATGTAAACCGACACCCGGTGTCCACACACCGGCGGTTTACACATGCTCATCTGTTGCTAACCCGCTGGGTTCCCAGCGGGTTAGCAACAGATGAGCATGTTCTATAATCCGGCCGGTTCTGCAGCGGCTGCAAGCAGAATCATGTGCTGCTTCCAGCCGCCGCAACACCGCCGGGGCTAACCCGCTGTGCACCCGCCCGTCACCCGCCCGTCACCCACCGCACATACCCGCCAGGAAGCCGGTGGACGGCTGCAGAGCTTCCTGGCGGGTCCGCCCAGCCGCCGCCGACCAACCCGCCGGCATATGTGCACATACCCTAAGGCATGCAGACCACAAATGTAAGAATAAGGTTGAGATACTTAGCATGGCGTGACGTGGTTACTGGGCAGATATAGAAATGGTCATCTTTATATGCTAAGTACCGTATCTCAATTTTTCATATATTTCCTTAGCAGTAATGCATGTCTATATTCTTACATTCGCGGTTTGCATGCTTTAGCACGGGGGTGCAGACATGCAGACCTCAAGGGCCTCAAACAGGTCATGTTTTCCGGAATCCCTTAGCATTGCACAAGGTGTTGGAGTCATCTCCAGTGCTGGTGATTATATATTCAGCTTGTGCAATGCTAAGGAAATCCTGAAAACCTGCAATGTTGGTGGCCCTTGAGGTCTGAAGCTTCCCACCCCTGCTTTAGCATCCCACTGTTATAATATATCTTCTTCAGTTATGCATCTATGCACATTGTATGTCAGGTTTCTTGTCCTATGTAGATGTGGCACCCCGCATGGTCAGGCGTCACAGAGGGGTATTGCACCCGTAAAAGAGGTGTAATTGCCCCAGCTGCAAGTGGACCCTAGGATGGTGGGTGGGACCCATTCCCAGCACTCCCACATTAGTTGAGCAGTAGTAGGTTAGCCGGGAGGGGATATATTCACCTCTAGGGGGAACAAGGAGGTCTTTGGCTAATTGGAACGAGGGGGAAGGGTCACCGGGTCGGTTTTAAGCCGGTCCGGAGGGAAGAAGGAGGGATCTTGAGGAGATCCTGGAAGAGGGCGCCCGACGCGAGAAGTCCGGGTCCTAGAGAGAAAGGGAGATCCTCAGAGTGGAGCGACCATACTCCTGGGGATAATCCAGTCCACCTAGGGAACGCCAGTCCCGAGGATCCAGCCAGAGTTCATCTTTGCAGTCGGCAACCAGCTGCTGTGGCTTGTTTATCAGCTGCAGCACCCTGCCAGTGGAGAGGTCTGCCTGCTTCCTCACCACGAGGGAGAGAATCCCTGATACTACCTACACGGAGCCATTGGGTATAGACTCATCCTAGGTGGGGAGGAAAGGACACGGGTTCGTCAATGAAGGTACACCACGGGTTCCACTATACCACCTGGGATTCAGTTGCAGCCACCCGTAGAGCTACCTGTTATTATAACATATTGCTGAACTGTGAACTTTGTTTGATGCTACTACAAGTTGACAGTAAAGTACCCGGGAGAAAGTGACTTTGCCTGCGTGTGTTTTCCTACATCAACCTGTTCCCTTTCAGGAACACTGCCCCGGAAGACCAGCCCTACCTGTAGGGGGCTTTGGCATCTCAGCCGCAATACCATCTACCTCCGGCAGAATTTGGCGGCGCTGGTGACCCATCACCAGGTACTACAGGTGGCATCACATGACAAAAACTCTTATCCTCTGTAAATACACCCTTTTTGAAGTGTCACCCAGGCCACGGGATCAGGCGCTGCCACCCATGACATCCCTAAACGACCACCAAGCCTGGTACCCGGGTACCCCTTGGTCTGGGGCTTGACATAGATTATGGGGACTTGTTTTTTGTCTGTGCACCTGGCTCGCCCACCCCGGGGCCGTGGGGCACTCGGAACCAGGCTCTGTTTGCTGCAAGGGAGTCGTGGGGGTTGAGACCCGGCTTCCGTGACCACGGGGGAGTCAGTTCTAAATATATCAGGGTATTAGGTATCGGTAAATGGGAATAAAGTTTATAGGATAAAAGTTTGTGATTGCTCCTACGGTTCTCGGTCAACAGGGACCGACGCTGCGGGTCAGACCTCCGGGGTTGTTGGTATTGCAGCCTGATGTCATCGCTCCCCGTAGGTGGAGCAGTCCCCCGAGGCAGATGTGTTTAGTTGAGAGGTTGTGTAAGGCAGTGTTTGAGCTGGGCCTCTGTGTCTCGTTTGCTGTTGTAGTTGGCGGCTCCGCAGGTGGTGGAATAAAACAGTCTCACACAACGTTGGAATTCTGTACCCGATTTACTCACTGAAGCTATAACTGATCGTCGGGTTCATCTCTCTGCCAAGTCCAGTCTGGCCTGTCCACAAGGAATCAGGATAGCTTACCCAGGACCCCTTTGTGTGCCTCTCCGTTCTCTGGTCTCTCTCTCCCAGTGCTACTTCTTCGCCTCTCCTGTCAGCGCCTCCACACGCAGTGCCCCGAACTAGCATCCACGGGCCTTCTCAGATGACTGGTACCTGTCTTCTGACCCTAGTTGGGTTGCCTTCTCAGCGGGTGCGTCGGGCTGCAGCCACCACTTCTTTAGACTGCGTGGCCTCCGGTTCAGTGGTTCAGGCATACAACAGCCGCACCACGTTCAGGGCCGGTCCTCTGGTTCTTGACCAACCCATCCGTCCGACTATCTTAGTCCCGGATTCGGGTACTGATGCATCACCTGGTTTTGTAAGGTGGAAACCTCCTGAGAGAATTCCTCCATCTGGTGTGCAAGAGCTCACGTTGTAGCCATAGCGGTTTTGGGGAAAATGTTGGGTCGCTGATTATGTCACGCTAAGGGGGTGACGGACTCAGGAAACCGGATGGTGAGGTGGGCGAAGGGATTCAGGGGAAGCTAATCTGACCCCGATACCTGGGGTCTGTGGCTCACCCTGTTCTCGGAGGTACCTCTGAAGGTGAGGCGGTTTGAGTCGCCAACCTTTCGTCTAAGCTACTGAAAAGCCCTAGGCGCAAGGCCCCTACCTCCTCCCATGGACCAGGAAAACCCAGTAGCTTCAAATGAAAGACCTCAGCAGCAATAGCACAGCTCAGCAGAGCACTACTTTACAACACAGGTCCTTGATCAGAAATGAACTGAATCAGCGACATGTGGTGGAAGGAAGCTGAACTATTTAAGGCTGAGGGGGTGGAGAGCAGAAAGCTCAGATACTCCCCTTCACCTTTACCTCCACATGCAGAGCCGCAGCATACACTTAAGGGAAACAAGGCTCAGTTTAAAGTACATCAGCAGTACCCATTGACTGCAAAGCAGTCAGCACGTGACGCCCACATGCTAGCTGCCACAGACCCGATTGCTTCCCTCCCCTAGTTCGGTCAGGCCCGGGTCTCCCTTGTGGTCTAGTGGATCCACATACAAGTACCACCCGGGACGCACGCCCAACGTTGCCATGGCCTGACGGCGTGGGATCGTAGGCAAGGCAGCCTGTCCCTCGTAACAGCATGGTTCCGAAAAAAATTGAAAAATTTAAGAACATTACTAACACTTTTCTATCTAAACAACTATACTTTTCTATCTAAACAACTATACTGCTTATATTAGTTGCTTGAACTGTCATTTCTCTTGATTCTTGTATAGACCTTTTACTCACATGTAGAAGAAATGTTGTCAGATAGCTTGAACTCGGCTGCAGAGGCATGTATGAAGACTCCAGAAGAAGAGGTTTATTTTCAAATACAGTACAGTAGGTAAAAAAGATGATTCTTACAGAGCTGCAAAGAGATTCTACAATAATGGCTGACCATATAAAATGAGGAAGAAAGAAGGGGTTACTGACATCAGAGCAGCTACAGGGAAATAGAGGAAACAACTTCTTAAAAAGGCAAACTATTGCATAGCAACTCAGTGAAAACAATACAATGGCAATACAACATTCTATGACTCCCAAGTCTTGGGACTTGACAAACACCACAAACCACAAGCTCTGTGTCTCTGTTATTATTTGCAGCAGTATAACTAATAACTGAGCTCACCAGCTCTGGCTCGGTTGAAGGCACAAAGACATTCAGACCTACTGAGCTCATGCCTCGACCCTGGCGGGGACCATGGTGCACTCGGGACCGGGCCCACTCATCGTCGTCTGAGGCTGCAGGATGTCACGGTGGCGTGAGCCAGTCCGTGATCCCCTCGTTAGACCTACTGAGCTCATGCCTCGCCCCTGGCGGGGACCATGGTGCACTCGGAGCCGGGCCCACTCATCGTCGTCTGAGGCTGCAGGATGTCACGGTGGCGTGAGCCAGTCCGTGATCCACTCATTGGGCGAGCAGTTAAAAAGGAGAATCGTAAAAATAGATAAAAGAAAAAGAAAAATAAGAGTGTCGTGACGCCACCCAAGGAATGTGGCAGGTGAAGCCGGTGCTGCAGACGGGATCTCTGGGGTTGATGGGATTAGCAGCGAGGATGTTGAGCCCTCCACCGGAAGAGCAGATTCCCAGGGTAACCAGGTAGTCTAGTGTGGTGCAGGGGGAGCAGGGTTCACAGTCACAAGCAGTCTCCTACTGCCAAATCCCCAAACAAGTCTATCTCCTCTCATGCGCAAGAATCACAGTCGTAGACAGCATAGAGCTTTAACCAGGTTTAGGCTGGAAACACACTATCTGTGTGATATACGAGTCACTCGGACAAGTGTCAAGACATTAACCCTGAACGACATCTCTCTGTCAGGATGGGAGTGTGGAGTTGCTGACAGGGAGAGGTCGTTCAGGGTTAATGATCCGACGCTTGTCCAAGTGACTCGTATATCACACAGACAGTGTGTTTCCAGCCTTACTCTTTTCCTCATAGATGGTAAAGTTTACAACAGTACAGTAGCGGCTCCGGTGTGGTCTAAGCAACCTGGATGGCCCGTCTGCATCACCCCCTTTCGTGTTTCTTTCAGGCCTTTTCGGCCTGTCCACACGCTAGCTACGGTTCAGCGGTCACGGACTTTCAGTGGGTGACCTACCGGGTCCCCTAGGCCTAATACGACGGCTGTCCTTTCGCTGCGCCGGAGGTTGGGTCTTGGGACATAAAGACCCCTCATGCTGCCGGGGTTCGTGGTTGGGGCATACAGCGTCCTGGCCACTTCAGCAGAGCCGACACTCTGGTTCCGGCCCAGTCCCTCAGTGTCCCCGCTAACTCGGGGACACCTGATCTCCTTCTGTCTTTCACCTCGGTCTACAGCCTTGGACCCGGGCTAGCCCCATAATGGCACATGCAGCTGGGTACGTGTCCTCGCAGTCCTGTCTAGTGGTGTTTTCCCCTCTCCATTTACTGACTGGACTTCCCTTGGCTGACTTCTTCTTACTCCCTCCCCAACTTCTCTTCTCCTCTCTGAACTTGGTGTTGTGTCCTTTTTGTTGTGTTGTTACCTCCCCTAACCGGGTCCTTCTCTAACTTTCCACCCACCACCTTGCTCCTTCCGCTATCCCGTTCCTGGGCATAGAGTCCCTCGACTTAGGATCGGGAGTGTGTTGCGTGTTTGTGTGGGGAGACCGACTTACCAATCCCGGCTGCTGCGCCATCTAGTGGCGATCGGTCCGCAGGGGGCCACACTCACTATTTGGCTGCAGCACTACATGTCAGCACTACAGAACACTGGGAGAAGCGGTAGCGACCTGGAGAGGAGGGTGATTACAGTCCAGTTTGCTTCATGAAAATAAAGTGTTCCCGGAAGGAAAAGGGCTTTCAGAAACTGGAAAACCCCTTTAACATAGCTTAAGATATCTAATGACGTGTCTGACTCACCGCGGCCGGCTGACTCCGGTTGATACAGGCGATTCTTCTCCTTCCTTGTCACGGGTGGACCGCGCCTGCCGGTAGTGGGGCCCGGTGTAGTGCAGATCAAAATTGAAGACGTCATAGTGGGAACAGATTAAAGGGGATTTAATTTGTTTTCTTCGTGACGCCACCTATGAGTAGTTCGGTAAGGGTTACCGACGCTGCGGAACCTCCGGGGTGATGGACAGCAGCAAGATGTTACGCTCCCCACAGGCTGAGCGGTGAGCCCCGGAGGCTGGAGCTGCTCAAGATGTTGTGCGGCAGCTGCGGTTACCTTTAGTTAATGACGGACAGTTCATAAGGAAACACGGACACAGATAGTCTCTGCAACGGGACTTTACTGTAACCAGCAGGCAGTACATGGCTTACAGTGGTTGAGTAGAAGACCGGGTGGACTCAGCAGTGATAGTGCTCCTCAGAGATCCGCAGTGTACCTCCATTCTACCTCCTTAGTTTGTTTTGCCAGCGTCGCCCAGGAATACCAGGTCGGGTACGGGGAGGCTGCTTCAATGCCCTATCCATGATGTACGTTCTGGATGCTTTGGGGAGCCTTGGGTCCCTCAGTGGGTACACCGCTGGTTAGACGACTGGAAACTGGCTGGTGGTGGGGTGCTCCTGTAAAGCTGCTCCTCCACGGGGCTGGTTCGCGTGACAGAGGTGAACTGCTGCCAGCTTCGGTACCAGTGAACCGGCTGTGAGTGTGGGCACGGGAGTCTTTTGGGAACCCGTGTAGAAATGCCCAATTCCGGTAGTTAAGGCCTCAGGTGCGGACACCCGACCGGTGACGGCCCAGGGGCCCGCACGAGGTGCGGAGCCCCCGCTCCTCTCCAAGTTCTGTGTTCTAGGTTCTTGACTTGACTTGACTGCTCTAGACTATTGTGTGTTCTACTTCACTACCCTAACACTCCACCCACCAGGACCTAGGATTGGTCCTCTGTTCTAGGTGTTGTATGTTGGGTTGGATCTCAGAGTTAACTATTGCACTGCTTTGTCAGAGAATATTGCGGCTGCAATACTCCCTTGTGACGCACTCGTTGCGGGGCGCCACACTCCCCCTTGGTTAAATCAGCTTGTCCCCAAGCGTCAAACTACTCACATTACAGAGGTTTTTGCATTTTTATACATATATATGACACACTTTTATTAAAATAGAAAAACAGGTAAAGGTATGCTTTGGTGATATAAGCAAAGAAACAGGTAATCACTTTGTGCGGACCCGGCGGGCGGTCGGCTGTACTTTAACTAGAGTCCAGGCTGTAGCCGCAAGATCACACAGTCAATGATTAACGGGAACAGAGTCATGGATGAAGTTCAAGTTTTAAAGTCACTGGCTCTGGGAACGATGGCGCACCCGGATAGCAAACCACCCATCTGCACAAGCATAGCGCTCGTAGGTGATAATATCGCCCCGGTATAGGTCGCGATCGGGATGTCCTCTTGGCAAGTTTGACTCAACGTCCCGGCGCCCCACAAACACCTCCTCATTCAAACCCACCTCCCAAGCGAACCCCCACCCGGTATTTAAATTAAAGGTGGAAATTCTACCTTCACGGCAGAGTTCATCAGGCAGCGGCGGCTGGCGGCGAGCCTCGGCACGGGCCTGCATGTTGGCGCGTTCTCGGGCTTGCCACTCCTCTCGTCGTCTCTGGCGTACATCTCCGTCGTTACGGCTCGGGGTGTAAAGATGAGTAACGGAGCTGGTGGTTTGGCGGGAAGCTTGAACTTGGCGGGCTGTCTGTATCGGAACCCGGTGGAACGGCACAGGGGAAGGTGTCGGCAGTGCACCCGACCAGTGTACCCGAGCTGTGTGCCCGGAAGGAAGTTCCTTATTGTCTCCCCAAGCGAACCCGGTGTCGAAATCCTCAGCGGTGCTGTGGGTCTCGTCGTCATCCTCTCCGACCTCTTCCTCGATGACCACATCAGGCTGCTCGATGATGAGAGATATTGAAGCTTGTTCCGTTGTACAACAGAGCGGTGGTGCTGCGGATCCTTCCGTAGGGACGTCCTGCAGGGCTTCCAGGCTGCCTGCTTCTTCATCTGTTTCCGCAGGTAAAGGTGTTTCAATCCCGGTTACCAGGTAGGCCTCGGCAATGGCAAGGGAAGCCTCCGGTACGGGGATAAAACAGGCGACTGTCTCTGTAGTGGTGAAACATGTCGCGGGTTCCTCAGTGGGAACCTGGTAAAGATCGAGTTCTTCAATGGAGCGTGTTATGAGCTCCGGCTCAAGAACGGGATCGGTTTCGATGTTGGTCGCTGGAACGGGTCGAGTTGCGGCCTCCACCGGAATGACACAGTCTATTGGCTCAGGTGACGGGGCAGGACAGGTGGTAGGCGACGGTGAGGCGGTCGAGAAGCTGGTGACGTCGTCTGGGCTTGGAGAAGCTGTACCCGGTCGGCTCTGCTGCATCGCATGGTGTAGTCGTCTGCCTAGGGTCGCGCTCCAGCTACGGATCGTCCATTCCACTGTCTCTAGTAACCGCACCCGGAGGTCTTGTAGAGCTTCTAGCCAGAAGTCGGGGCTGCCGTCTATAGTAAGGGCAGGATCCGGACCCGGTTGGCTGACGGCTGCTCTGGCCTCCGCCTCGACCTCCCGCATCAGGTCTTGGAGTCTCATGCTGGCCATTCTTCTCGGAGGGAAACCACACCCGTTGAACCGGTAAGACGTCCTGGTAGAGCTGGTGAAGAAGTCTTCTCTTTCTGTCGGTGTGTCTATGACACTCCCATTTCCTCTGGGCTTTTGTAGTCCAATCGTGGGAAAAGTCTTTGGGGTCCGCCCCCATGGTTGATTCGAGCAATCAGGGCGGACAAAGAGTTTGGCGCCTTTTGTCTTTAGCCCTCCCACGATGAGGGGGGGGTTGACTCACTCCTGGGCTTCACGTGGCGGCTTCTTGTGGCGGGAACGCCATCTTGGGCGCCATCTTGACCCAATGGTGTAAAGGCGGGAAAGTTCTTTTTAGGACGAACAAAGTCCAATTGTAGACAATAAAGTCCAGTTTAAGCACAATATACCCGTTGGATAACGGGCCTGCTCGTATCCTGTTCGTGACGCCATTTTCTGACTCACCGCGGCCGGCTGACTCCGGTTGATACAGGCGATTCTTCTCCTTCCTTGTCACGGGTGGACCGCGCCTGCCGGTAGTGGGGCCCGGTGTAGTGCAGATCAAAATTGAAGACGTCATAGTGGGAACAGATTAAAGGGGATTTAATTTGTTTTCTTCGTGACGCCACCTATGAGTAGTTCGGTAAGGGTTACCGACGCTGCGGAACCTCCGGGGTGATGGACAGCAGCAAGATGTTACGCTCCCCACAGGCTGAGCGGTGAGCCCCGGAGGCTGGAGCTGCTCAAGATGTTGTGCGGCAGCTGCGGTTACCTTTAGTTAATGACGGACAGTTCATAAGGAAACACGGACACAGATAGTCTCTGCAACGGGTCTTTACTGTAACCAGCAGGCAGTACATGGCTTACAGTGGTTGAGTAGAAGACCGGGTGGACTCAGCAGTGATAGTGCTCCTCAGAGATCCGCAGTGTTCCTCCATTCTACCTCCTTAGTTTGTTTTGCCAGCGTCGCCCAGGAATACCAGGTCGGGTACGGGGAGGCTGCTTCAATGCCCTATCCATGATGTACGTTCTGGATGCTTTGGGGAGCCTTGGGTCCCTCAGTGGGTACACCGCTGGTTAGACGACTGGAAACTGGCTGGTGGTGGGGTGCTCCTGTAAAGCTGCTCCTCCACGGGGCTGGTTCGCGTGACAGAGGTGAACTGCTGCCAGCTTCGGTACCAGTGAACCGGCTGTGAGTGTGGGCACGGGAGTCTTTTAGGAACCCGTGTAGAAATGCCCAATCCCGGTAGTTAAGGCCTCAGGTGCGGACACCCGACCGGTGACGGCCCAGGGGCCCGCACGAGGTGCGGAGCCCCCGCTCCTCTCCAAGTTCTGTGTTCTAGGTTCTTGACTTGACTTGACTGCTCTAGACTATTGTGTGTTCTACTTCACTACCCTAACACTCCACCCACCAGGACCTAGGATTGGTCCTCTGTTCTAGGTGTTGTATGTTGGGTTGGATCTCAGAGTTAACTATTGCACTGCTTTGTCAGAGAATATTGCGGCTGCAATACTCCCTTGTGACGCACTCGTTGCGGGGCGCCACATGTCCAGAGAGCAAACATACCTCGATCACTCAGTAAAAAAATGGTATGCCGATTAAAAACAGCATGTTTGTATAAAAGCTGAAAAATAGCTGTATTAAAGGGGTTTTCCAAGCCTTGGTGAGCAAGTCATTAGTTGCTCTTTGTGACTGCAGACTTGTGAATCTTCACAGTGCATAGGGCACGCACAGTCAAGATTCTTCGGCATCTGGAAAGTAGGTATGTGATTTGCATACTTATGGATACATTGGGACTACACGTGTGGCCTTGTTCAAGCCACTTGTATTAAATGAGGCTGAACCTGTCTAGTCAGCACATGACCGCATGAATGCAAAACTCATATTTGCAGTCGCCAGAGAATTTAAATGGCATGCATAGTGCGCACTGTGAGGATTCACAAGCCTACACTCAGAATGAATACAGACTAATACCACAAGGCCAGACAAACCCTTTAAATAAATGGATGCTCCACTCAATCCTTTTTTACTACTTATTCCATCCCAATCTTCAGTGTGTTCAGGCTTGTACATTATTATTATTATTTATTATTATAGCGCCATTTATTCCATGGCACTTTACATGTGAACAGGGACGTACGTACACAATACAATATACATGAATAATACAAGGCACAGACAGGTACAAGAGGAGAGGGGACCCTGCCCGTGAGGACTCACAATCTACAAAGGATAAGTGAGGATACAGTAGGTGAGGAGAGAGAACCCTGCCCACGAGGGCTCACAGTCTACAAGGGATGGGTGAGGATACAGTAGGTGAGGAGAGAGAATCCTGCCAATGAGGACTCACAGTCTATAAGGGATGGGTGAGGATACAGTAGGTGAGGAGAGAGGATGCTGTACAGTACATGTGGGCTCACAGTCTACAAGGGATGGGTGAGGATACAGTAGATGAGGAGAGAGGACCCTGCCTGTGAGGACTCACAGTCTACACGGGATGGGTGAGGATACAGTAGGTGATCAGAAAATCCACTGCCCACGAGGGCTCACAGTCTACAAGGGATAGGTGAGGATACAGTAGGTGAGGAGACAGGACCCTGCCCACAAGAGCTCACAGTCTACAAGGGATGGGTGAGGATACACTAAAAGAGGAGAGAAGATCCTGCCTACGAGGGCTCACAGTCTACAAGGGTTGGGTGAGGATACAGTAGGTGAGGAGAGAGGACCCTGCCAGCGAGGGCTCACATTCTACTTGGGATGGGTGAGGATACAGTAGGTGAGGAGAGAGGACCCTGCCTGTGAGGGCTCACAGTCTACAAGGGATGAGTGAGGATATAGTAGGTGAGGAGAGAGTGTAGCGCCCCGCTAGTCAGAGCGCTACAAAAGTGCACTGCACCCCTAACAGAAGATGCAGTATGCTTTGTCCTGGTAAGGGGTAGTAGAAGCCTGAAGCTCCATCACCACACACACACACCTAGTGATAGGGGAGAATCAGACGCCCGTTACTAGGGTAACCGGTCCCGGTGGGAGGAGAAGCTAGGTTATAAAGTGAGTGGGGAAAGACAGAACAGTGAGTGAGAACCTGAGAGCAGAGTTGAGAAGAGTAGAAGTGAGAAGGAGAGTGTAAAAGAGGAGAAGTAACGGGGAGGGCACCTCGACCTGGCGACCCAGACAGAGAGGGGTAAAGAAAAGGGCGACCAAACGTTCTGGCCCAGTCCGAAGCAGGGTACCGGCTCCGACATGGTGCAGAGGTCCATCCCTGAACAGCAAATTACCGGTGTGGTCGATGTCTTCATAGGAGCACGATCCAATCACCCATATCAAGCACGGTCTCCACCAGAAGCGCTAGACTGGGTTGGGTCCCCTTTGGATAGGAAGAGGATTCCCATATGACCCAACGGGCCTGGTTCAACAAGTGGGATTCGTGCAGGGCAGCGTAAGGAGAGCGCAGAGGTAGGACAGAGCAAGTATAGAGAAGGAACATCACCGGAGCTTCAGAGGGACACTGTCTACTGCCAGGACCACCCGGTCCACTACTTTGACTGAAACAACTGCATACCCTGTAAGACTGCAGATTACGGAGTAAAGTACCCGTACACAGTGAGCAACATGTCTGTATTCATAACTGATGAACTGTGATTTACCTACACTGCACCACAGAGACCGTGCAACCCCATTCCAGCCGCGCTGCCCTATGCCACCATTGTTACCCTACAACCCCGGGGATTCCACTCTTCCTGTAGAGAGCCACAACACCTTGCTGCCGCCCATCACCCCGGAGGTTCCAGCAGTGCCGGTGCCTTCACCGGACCTACAGGTGGCGTCACAAACTTCATGAACTTTATTATTTTTCTTTTTCTTCTTTTTATTGTCACTGCAAGGGCACAGGCTCGGGTACCGACCACCCGTGACATCTCTGCACCCGACCGCCGGAGGCCTGAGTACCCAGACCCTTGTGGGTCAGACAAGAGGTCCCTGCCAGTGAGGGCTCACAGTCTACAATGGATGGGTGAGGATACAGTAGGTGAGGAGAGAAGACCGTGCCTATGAGGGATCATAGGGCTCATAGTCTACATGGGATGGGTGAGGATACAGTAGGTGAGCAGAAAGGACGTTACCTGTGAGGGCTCACAGTCTACAAGGGGTGGGTGAGGATACAGTAGGTGAGGGTAGAGCTGGTCGTGCGGTGGTATATATCACTACATGTTGTAGACTTGTCAGTAGATATGGGTCTTCAGGTTCCTTTTGAAGGTTTCTGACTCACCGTAACCGGGTCTTCACATCGCAGGCGTTTTCTTCTCCTGTCACGGTTCCGCGCCTGCGGTTGTGGGGCTCGGTGGTCCAGATCAATAGGGGTTGACTGAACAGATAAGGGGTTAATACTTATTGTCGTGACGCGACCTGCGGGAATTCCGGCGATTTCACTGGCGCTGTTTGGGCCTCCGGGGGATGTTCGGCAGCAAGATGGGACGCTCCCCACAGGACGAGCGGGTGTCCCCGGAGCCAGGAGCTGCATCTGATGTTGCACGGCAGCTTTCTTACTCTTAGCATGCGGAGTTAAACAGTTCTGAAAAAGCACAGACACCAGTGTTCTCTGTAACGGGTCTTTTACTGCAACCGGTAGATGATACAGGGTATACAGGTAACGGGTAATGGACTGGGTGGACTCAGCAATGACCGGTGTTGTTTCAGAGCTCCGCGGTATTCCTCCTCCTAAACTTGTTCTACATGGGTTGCCGATGTCGCCTTAGTGCGCCAAGTTCGGGTACAAGGGGGCTATTTCAATTTCCCTGCCGGTGTATACAGCCCGGTGTGAGGGGAGCCAGATTCCTTTCTGTGGGTACTCTGCTGGCAAGACGACTCTGATTGCCGCTGCGGTGGGGTGCTCCTATAGAGCGGTCCCTCCACTCCTGGCTTGCCGAGCAGTGCTGAACAACTTGCTAGCTTCGGAACCAGTGATCCGGTTGTTGATGGGCGCGGGTGTATTTTGACCCGTTAGGTGTTCGCCCAGGGTCCGGTTGTTGGGCACCGGGCAATGGCGCCAACCGGTAGGTAACATAGTAACATAGTTTTTAAGGTTGAAGGAAGACTTTAAGTCCATCTAGTTCAACCCATAGCCTAACATGTTGATCCAGAGGAAGGCAAAAAAAAACCATGTGGCAACACTAAGCTCCACATTGGGGGAAAAAATTCCTTCCTGACTCCAGGTACGGCAATCAGACTAATTCCCTGGATCAACGCCCTATCAAAGAATCTAGTATATATAACTGGTAATATTATAGTTTTCAAGAAAGGCATCCAGGCCCTTCTTAAATGTTAGTAGTGACTCACTCATTACACCATCATGTGGCAGAGAGTTCCATAGTCTCACTGCTCTTACAGTAAAGAATCCGCGTCTGTGATTATGATTAAACCTTCTTTCCTCCAGAAGTAGAGGATGTCCCCTTGTCCCAGTCTCAGGCCTAAGAGTAAAGAGATCATTAGAAAGGTCTCTGTACTGTCCCCTCATATATTTATACATTATTATAAGATCACCCCTAAGCCTTCGTTTTTCCAAGCTAAATAACCCCAAGTTTAATAACCTGTCTTGGTATTACAGACCCCTTAGTCCTCTAATGACTTTTGTCGCTCTTCTCTGGACCCGCTCTAGTTCAGCTATGTCTTTCTTATACACCGGAGACCAGAATTGTACACAGTATTCTAAGTGTGGTCGCACTAGTGACTTGTATAGAGGTAAAATTATGTTCTCCTCATGAGCATCTATGCCTCTTTTAATACATCCCATTATTTTATTTGCCTTTGCAGCAGCTGCCTGACACTGGCCACTAAATGTGAGTTTATCATCTACCCATACACCCAGGTCTTTTTCAGTGACAGTTTTGCCCAGTGTTTTACAATTAAGCACATAATTATACCTTTTGTTTCCTCTGCCCAAGTGCATAACTTTACATTTATCCCCATTAAAGCGCATTTGCCATTTAGCAGCCCAAGCTTCTAGTTTACATAAATCCTCCTGTAATATAAAATTGTCCTCCTCTGTATTGATTACCCTGCAGAGTTTAGTGTCATCTGCAAATATTGAGATTCTACTCTGTATGCCCCCTACAAGGTCATTAATAAATATATTAAATAGAAGCGGGCCCAACACTGACCCCTGTGGTACCCCACTGTTAACTGTGACCCATTCTGAGTGTGTTCCATTAATAACCACCCTTTGTTTCCTATCACTAAGCCAGTTCTTAACCCACTTACACATATTTTCCCCTATCCCCATTGCCCTCATTTTATGTATCAACCTTTTGTGTGTCACCGTATCAAAAGCTTTTGAAAAGTCCATATACACCAAGTCCACTGCATTTCCTTGGTCCAGTCCAGAGCTTACTCCTTCATAGAAGCTTATTAGATTAGTTTGACAGGAATGGTCCCTCGTAAAACCATGTTGATAATGGGTCATGAGGTTATTTTTCTTCAGATACTCCAGTATAGCATCTCTTAGAAAACCCTCTAGGATTTTACCCACAGTAGAGGTTAAGCTTACTGGCCTATAATTTCCAAGTTCAGTTTTTGTCCCCTTTTTGAATATTGGCACCACATTTGCTATACGCCAGTCCTGTGGTACAGACCCTGTTATTATGGAATCTTTAAATATTAAAAATAATGGTTTATCTATGACAGTACTTAATTCCTGCAGCACTCTGGGGTGTATCCCATCCGGGCCCGGGGAATTGTCAATTTTAGTGATTTTTAGACGATGCCATAATTCCTCTTGGATTAAGCAGGTGACATTTAATTGAGAATTTTTGTTATCACTGATCATATTGTCTGTCATGGGATTTTCTTATGTAAATACTGTTGAAAAAAAGTCATTTAGCATATTGGCTTTTTCCTCATCCTCATCCACCATTTCACCCAGACTATTTTTAAAGGGGCCAACACCATCATTTTTTAGTTTCTTACTATTTATGTAGTTAAAAAATATTTTGGGATTCTTTTTACTTTCTCTGGCAATGAGTCTCTCTGTCTCAATCTTTGCTGCCTTGATTTGCTTTTTACAAATGTTATTTAATTTTCTGTATTTACTTAATGCCTCATCACTACCTACTTGCTTTAATTCCCTAAATGCTTCCTTGGTCTGCAGGGCTGCACGGAACTGTGCAGAGCCCTCTTCTCCTACGTTCCTCCTGACCACTTCTTTCTCCTTCCTCCTTCTCCTACATTCTCCTCTAACACTCTACTCCTACACTCCGCCCACCAGGACCTTATTGGCCCTCTATACTGATGGTGCATGTAGGGTATGGAGCTCTGAGGTTAACCATATCATTACTGAGTCGGAGAATATTGCATCTTCAGTCAGGGATGCAATACCCTCCTGTGACGCACTCGTTGCGGGTCGCCACATTTCCATGGTGGTTGAGAGTCTGATGTGTTTGGGTAGAGAATTCCAGAGTATGGGATAAGCACGGGAGAAATCTTGTATGTGATTGTGGGAAGAAGAGCTAAGATGGGAGAAGAGGAGGAGATCTTGTGAGGATTGGATGTTACTTGCAGGTAAGTATCAGAAGACCATGTCAGAGATACATCCGTAGACATCAATCACTGAGACACAAATGCATGCTGGGCAAAGTTATTCTTATGTCCAGTCGTGCACATGTCCTTTTAATGGCGACTATACTTTTATTTTACTCTATCTTTGGCTTTGTGTAAGGACGTGTTTTGTACATGACAATTAGTACTATTTTGCGATTAATACTTTTTTTTACTTTTGATACACCTTTTTAATATTCTTCAGTAGATGGGTAGGATAAAAAAGAAAGTTGTTTTTTTGTTCATCCCACATTCCATTATTCACTTTTTATTTAATTTATTTACCGTAAGTACTTTGCAGTTTGGGTCTTTTTTTATATAGCAACCAAATATGTTTACTTTTTATATATATATGGAGTAGAGTATTTTTGTGTATTTTTATTATTATTTATTATTATTATTATTATTATTCATGAATTTCTTACCAGATGTCAGTAGCAACCCATCCAATCCACATAGGCAAAGAAATCAAACCATAAATCTCCATAAGGCTGGGGTCACACACACAGATATTTGTGCAGATATTGTTCACAGATCTCTGGTTGCAGTGAAATTATGGACACATTAATCCATTTATATACAGCCACAAAATGGACCAATATGTCCATGATTTCACTGCAACCAGAGATCTGTGACAATATCTGCACAATTATCTGTGTGTGTGACGTGGGCCTAAGTTAAATGATGATGAATAATGAGAAATGACACAAGGAAACAATATTGAACACATACAGAAATAGAGATACAAAAAGCTATGGAAAATCATGACACCAGCTGACATCTATCAGTAATTAGAAAGCAATCCTGTCACTTAGTGCCGATTAATATCAGCTGGTTCAACTAATGGCCTGTAAAATGTGTCTCATTTCCAAGGTGCCACACAAGAAACATCTCATGATGGGTAAACCCAGTGAGCTGTCTCAAGACCTTCACAACCTTATTCTTGTAAAACATACTGATGGCATTGGTTACAGAAGAATTTCTAAACTACTGAAGACTTTAGTGAGCTCTGTTGGTGCCAGTGGATCACAGTGACATAGCCGGGCCGGCGTGCACATGGAGCAGAGTCCCGGAGCGCTGACGTCCGGGACATCGTGATCTGTGGCTCTGGCCCGCCGCTGGCTCTGTCTGTGGCTCTGGTCCGCCGCCGAATCTGTCTGTGGCTCTGGTCCGCCGCCGGCTCTGTCTGTGGCTCTGGCCCGCAGCCGGCTCTGTCTGTGGCTCTGGCCTGCCACCGGCTCTGTCTGTGGCTCTGGCCCGCCGCCGGCTCTGTCTGTGGCTCTGGCTCGCCGCCGGCTCTGTCTGTGGCTCTGGCCCACCGCCGGCTCTGTCTCTGGCTTTGGCCCGCCACCAGCTCTGTCTGTGGCTCTGTCTGTGGCACAGGGTCTGTCTGTGGCACTGGCCCGCTGCCGGCTCTGCCTGTAGCTCTGGCCCGCCGCCAGCTCTGTCCGTGGCTCTGGCCCGCCGCCGGCTCTGTCTGTGGCTCTGGCCCGCCGCCAGCTCTGTCCGTGGCTCTGGTCCGCCGCCGGCTCTGTCTGTGGCTCTGGCCCGCAGCCGTCTCTGTCTGTGGCTCTGGCCCACCGCCGGCTCTGTCTGTGGCTTTGGCCCGCCGCCAGCTCTGTCTGTGGCTCTGTCTGTGGCGCTGGCTCTGTCTGTGGCTCTGGCCCACCGCCGGCTCTGTCTGTGGCTCTGGCCCGCCGCCGGCTCTGTCTGTGGCTCTGGCCCGCCGCCGGCTCTGTCTGTGGCTCTGGCCTGCCGCCGACTCTGTCTGTGGCTCTGGCCCACCGCCGGCTTAAGGGTGCGTGCACACGATCAGGAGACGCAGCGTTTTGGATGCAGCGTCTTTGCGCTGCGTCCAAAACGCTTCGTTGTACAGTAGAAGCATAGTGGATGGGATTTCAAGAAATCCCATCCTCACTATGCGTAGCCCGGCCGCAGCGTCTTAGGAGCTGCGGTGCGGGTTGCCGGGAGTCTGCTCCTCCGCAGCATGTTCATTGCATGCTGCGGAGTCGGAAGTGGCTCCCATCGGGTGACTGCAGGGAGAAGCCGCCCCGCACCCGCCGCACAAGGTGAGTACAGGCCGGCTGCGGTCTCCCTGCGGCCACCCGCGGCTTTCCTCAGGTCCGGAGGAGCTGCGTCCAACACGCAGCTCCTCCGGACCATGTGCACATACCCTTAGGCTATGTGCGCACTTGCCGGGTTTTGGGCGGTTTACCTGTGTAAACCGCCGGTTTGTTTACATTAGTTTTATGTAAATTTATGTTAATCCAAACCGGCGTTTGGATTAACATTAAAACCAATGTAAACCGACCAAGGCTGTGCACACACCGGCGGTTTACACAGCCTCATCCGTTGCTAACCCGCAGGTTTCCCAGCGGGTTAGCAAAGAATGAGCTTGTTCTATAAAACGGCGGTTCTGCAGCGGCTGCAAGCAGAATCATGTGCTGCTTCCAGCCGCTGCAGAATCGCCGCCGAGAAGCCGCTGTGCACCCGCCGGCTACCGCCCGTCACCCGCCCGGCTCCTGCCGCACATACCCGCCAGGAAGCCGGTGGACGGCGCCGGAGCTTCCTGGCGGGTTCCGCCCAGCCGCCGCCGACCAACCCGCCGGTAAGTGTGCACTTACCCTTAGGGTTTGTGTGTGTGTAATATATAATAGAGAGAGTCTAAAAAATAAAAAAAAAAGATAAAACAGCATAAAAATATAGAAAAAAGTGGACTTTATTGCCCAATGGTGTGGCCTTGCATTGGGTAATAAAGTCCTCTTTTTTCTATTGTTTTGTGCTGTTTTTCCTTATTTTACTCTATTGTAAGGAACCGTCTGGATTGCTGGTTGGGAAAGCTTTGCACATAAATTGAGGTAATTTTTGGTGTTATTCCAATTTTTCACTATAAATATAATATATGTTTGGGTGGTGGCTTGGCAGAGTCTCAAGGGGGCCCAAAAATTCCTAGTGGCATCCCGGGGTGCAATAACTGGTAATGTGATGTCCAAAACAAGATAATATAGAAAAAATAAATCCAGGCAGAACTCCAATTAATATGCAAAAAATAGACTTTATTAGCCCAATATGTGGCGAGACATTTTGCTGACAGCAAACCTTTATCAAGCCTTGATGTTTATTTTTTCTAGATAGATGGTACTTAGATGATAGATAAATAGATTTAGCCCCTGTATCTGCCCCATCCATGATTCCTACAGTCCCTATCCACCATCCCCACAGTCCCTATCCCTATTGTACACTTGATTTGGCAAAAGTAATATGTATTTAGTCCTGATGTGGCGCCCCTGCGGACTGGTCGTCACATTCATGCTGCAAGTGTGTCGCCCCAGGGTGTGGGGTACTCGGGTATCAGACGGCAAAAGGGTTAACTGTGTCACAGGGAATGGCGGCCGCGCCTGATCCCGTGTCCCGGTTCTTTTGAAAAAAGGGGGTTATGTACAGGGGATTATTTACAAAGTCAGTTGTCGTGACGCCACCTGCAGTTTCTGGTGAAGTAGCACCAGCGCCGCCACAGTCCACCGGAGGTCGGTGGTATTGAGATGGTACAGTCTTTCGCAGGCAGGACTGGGACCTCCGGGGCAGCATAGTGAGGAGGGAGAGGTTGGAGTGGAGCTGGGATCGTATAGGGAGAGTTTGGAACAGTCTGTGGAGGATACTGGGAGTGGAGAAGAAGGATACACGCACACAAGAAAGTCTCTTTTACCTTTTACTGATGTTGAACAGGTAAAACAATCCAGGGCACTGACGGGTGGACAGATTGCACAGTGAGTCCCTACAGCAAGTGGGTATAAGGTCTCCTCTGCTCTGTGGTATTTGCCTGAAGCACAGTCTGCTTGCAGCCTGACTTGCCTCCTCTCTCTTCCTGACTGTAGTGTCTTTCTCTCCTCCTTGCGGTCTCCGGGACACCTTCTCCTGATCACTGCGGCTCTGCCTTGCTGTGTCTGGCTCCCTCTCTTGACTCACAGGGGGGAAACAAACCGGGTAGCCGAGGCCTCCACGGTGCGACTGGGTTTTCTGTGGTCCTATAGTGTCCCACAGGTGTGGGTCCCCAATATCCGGTGTTTCTCCTGGGACGAACTCCCTCAGCACCGACCACCAGGACGTCCTTGCAGCTCTACTGGCGTCTGCACACACTCTGACTAACTCCGCCCCCAGCAGCAGTATTTATAGGGGATCTTGCCTAAGGGTGGCAAGTGGGGCTCCCCCTACTGTGCCGGGGTGGAAGGTGTTGTATGAAGCAGATACCTGCTGTGGAAACCCAGCTGTGCAGTAGAGAGATTTGTGGTTACCTTCGTGAGCAGGGCACCACACAAGCACTCCACAGGTGTGATATCATCACTCTCCGGTGAGAGAGGTCGCAAACCCCAGACACATAACCTGCACACAACACCATCCCAACTCCAGTCCAGGGGAAGAGACCCCATGATGGGCAGACCCCATCTGCTGGCTGGAGGAGAGAATAGGTAGAGGGGGTGGGACTAAAAGAGAGGGTTAGAGTGAGGAGTCCAGGGAGGACGGAGGAGGAGGAAGGACGTAGAGAGAGGGAGTCCTAGGGGACACGGGAGTGAAGGATCCACCCATGGGCCCCAAATCCGGACCCGACCTGAGTCAGGCGGAGGGACTGGTTGCGAGAGGGGACTGGCCCCGATCTGATGGGAATGCTTTAGAGTTCAGCAGGGAAACCAGAGGCTGCTGCATCTGTATGAGCAGTGGTTACTTTCCATGGTCAATCCGCAGGATGGTGACTAGAAGTAGGGTCAGGGGATGTGTCACCCGACAGGGCCTGCAGCCACCAGCTTGGGACACTGTACACGAAGGTGCAGGGCAGGAGAGAAAAGTAATCAAGTGCAGGGAGAGATCAACCTGGGAAGGCTACGAAGGGTGCCTCGGTGGAGCGATCCTGATTGCTTGACAGCTGACCTGACCGCGTCCTGGAAGAGTACAGAACCCGGCTGGGTTGCCCTTGCCTGATCAGCAAGTAAAGAGGTAAAAGAACTGCATGAAGTGTGTCTGTCTGCTCCTTCAGCGCCTTGCTGCCTTCCGCACCGCTATAGCCCTCATCTTTACTATCGACTCTAGCATCATCCCTGGGGCCCCGCTCAACCTGTGGGGAGCGATACCATCCCGGCTGTCGCTCCATCTGCCCCAGAGGTCCAAACCGGCAGCATCGGCCATCCCTGGCCAAATACCACAGGTGGCGTCACGAAAAGACTTCTAAATCCCCTGTAAATACCCCCTTCACTGCACAGCCAGGGCCACGGAGCTGGGCCACAGCCACCGGACGAGTACCCTCCGGCCATAGCACTGACATTGAAGCTTCTTTGAATTGAATAGAGATAGATAGATAGATAGATAGATAATAGATAGATAGATAGATAGATTTTAGAAAAAAAAGTTTTGATGCCAGCACTTCCATTTTCAGTGAAAGAGGTGACATTATTAGCACATACTGCACAGAGGCGACGGGCAGGGTCCTCTCTCACCTACTGTATCCTCACCCATCCCTTGTAGCCCGTGAGCCCTCATGGGCAGGGTCCTCTCTCCTCACCTACTGTATCCTCACCCATCCCTTGTAGACTGTGAGCCCTCGTGGGCAGGGTCCTCCCTCCTCACCTACTGTATCCTCACCCATCCCTTGTAGACTGTGAGCCCTTGTGGGCAGGGTCCTCTCTCCTCACTTACTGTATCCTCACCCATCCCTTGTAGACTATGAGCCCTCATGGGCAGGGTCTTCTCTCCTCATCTACTATATCCTCACCCATCCCTTGTAGACTATAAGCCCTCGCTGGCAGGGTCCTTTATCCTCACTCACTGTATCCTCACCTACCCCCTGTAGACTGTGAGCCCTCAGGGGTAGGGACTTCTCTCCTCACATACTGTATCTTCACTTATCCCTTGTAGACTCTGCGCCCTCATGGGCAGGGTCCTCTCTCCTCCACCTACTGTATCTTCACTTATCCCTTGAAGACTGTGAGCCCTCGCAGGCAGGGTCCTTACTCCTCATCTACTGTATCCTCATCCATCCCTTGTAGACTGTGAGCCCTCATGGGCAGGGTCTCTCTCCTCACCTACTGTATCCTCACCCATCCCTTGTAGACTGTGAGCCCTTGTGGGCAGGGTCCTCTCTCCTCACCTACTGTATCCTCACTCATCCCTTGTAGACTGTGAGCTCTTGTGGGAGGGTCCTCTCTTCTCACCTACTGTATCCTCACCCATCCCTTTTGTGTCACCCCTGCAGTCTGATCACCACAGTGGTATTTAAGATCATCAGTGCTAATGTCACGTCTGAGGAGAATTGAGGCACCCTATGCTAGACTCCCGAAGCAGAAACACTCTGCCTGAACTCTGATCGGAGGTTTGGCACAAGAAGGCCTGCTTTAGGCTGTAAAAGACTTTGGTTTGAGGTAGGGGTTAGCAGTAGTGGATAGTAGAGAGAGGTGACAACATGAGTTAGTTATTGAGTCAGTGAAGGAGAACAAAAGTCTGTCGTCAGTTTCTAAGCCGAGCAGCTGCTCAAAGCAACAGAAGGTGCCAGAACCTCAAGCTGCCAGGTCTCCACCACTGGAAGTGAGCTGGAGGCTAATGGGCTTCAAGCACAGTAGTCACGCTGTGGGACTATCCAGGAGCACAGCAAATGCCAAAGGACTAGAGAGATGGGTGGGTCTGGCTGCTCATAAAGAGTCTGTGTTGCCTGCCTGGCTGGTAGCCATCCATAAGGGAACAAAGAAGGACACAGGAATGCTACAGGCACCTACATCCTCATCCCAAGAAGAAGTCAGCTGGTAGGTCCTATACCCATCCGGCAGAGCGGTCCTCAGGGCTCCTCAGACTGACCAGACCGACGGCCCGGTGAACCAGTACCCTGGACCTGCTGATGAACTGAATTGCAGAGTAAAAAGGTATAGAACAAGAGACTGTCTCCTTCCCTCCTTCCTGCGACCTCTCTGCACCTCTCGCACCACAACCCTCACCATTTTCTTCTACATCATCACCCGCTTTTTTCCCCAGGGGCCTGCTCCTGCTGAGGCTCCAATGTGCCCTTGATGGATTGAATTGAACAAAGTATGAAGCTTCAGGCTCCATTTGCCCTTTTTCAGAGGGGTCAATAATTTCAGATGACACAATCCAGTTTTTCATGATTCAGGTGGACGCTTTGTGTAAAGACTTGAATGCACGGCTGAATGTGGTGTGAACGGGTCCTTACATCCTTCACTACCCCAGGGGACCCTCGTTATGGAGTTTGGCTCCTGGGCTGCTGCAGTTATGACCACCACAGGGGCAGCTTTGCTTTTCTGGGGCTCTGATGTAATGAATATCTGAGAAGAGCCCTAGAGAAGCAATGACATTTGGCAACCAAGAGGTGGTGGCCTCAAGCCAGGTTTAGTGTTGAAGACTTTCTGACTTTTATCTATTGAGTATGAGTACCATAAGAAACAAAGATGTCTCCTGTGCTGAGTAAGGCAGTGGTGGGCGTCATGTGTCCAGTAAACATAGTGGACACCCATTTACAAACTATTCAGGGGTTTCTATCGCCCTATTGGGTCTAAGACACTAGAACCTGCAGTCCCACTCATGTCCCGATGGGAACATGAAAACTGGCCTCTGATTGGTTATTACTGCCTATAGGACTCCTGATTGGCAAAATTCCAGTGGGAAAATGAAAGCTGGCCTCTGATTGGTTATTACTGGCAATACGAACTCCTGATTGGCAAAATATTAGAGGGAAAATGAAAGCTTTTCTCTGATTGGTTATTATTGTTGGCCATACGGACTCCTGATTGGTTGTTATTGCTGGCTATACGCCTGATTGGCAAAATTCCAGAGGAAAAATGAAAAGCGATCCCTGATTGGTTGTTATTGCAGACTGTTCGGAATCTTGATTGGTCCAGGGTCACAGACAGCTGCAGGGTTATGTCATTGTCTGGGGAAGGTCACGTGGTAGCAGCTAGCAGTGTCAGGAAGTGTAGTCATGACGACCAGGCACTGCAGCTCCTGACGCAGTCTCACGTCACTCGTACGTCACTTCCGCTGTCCGCGCTGTGTTGTTGTGCCCGTGCCGGCTCCTCCATGGCGGTGACCCTGGGCGTATAGCAGCCGGTGCCGATGGTGTAGTGTCCGCCCCCGGTGCAGGACATCCGCTCACATGGCCGGGAACCCCGAATCCAAGGCGATGACCCTATCACTGATCATCAAATGGGGCGGCCAGGAGTTCCCGCTGTCCGCGCTGTCGGAGGAGGACACGGTGATGGATCTGAAGCATTCCCTGAAGAGCCTGACCGGAGTCCTGCCGGAGCGCCAGAAGCTGCTGGGCCTGAAGTACAAGGGTGAGACCGGGTCCTGCCGGGTCCTAGCGCCGCCGCATTGTGGGGAGAAGCCTGGAGTGTGGCCCCCACTGACCTGCAGAATGAGGGCCACACACTGAAGTCACATGTCACCCTCAGGAGACTTTCACCTCCAAATCAGGGGTCTCCCGGCCGTTGTGGTGCCAACGAGGGGTCTCTCGGCCAGTGTGGTGCCAATGAGGGGGTCTCTTGGCTGGTGCTGTGCCAACGAGGGGTCTCTTGGCCGGTGCTGTGCCAACGAGGGGTCTCTTGGCTGGTGCTGTGCCAACGAGGGGTCTCTTGGCCGGTGCTGTGCCAACGAGGGGTCTCTTGGCCGGTGCCGTGCCGACGAGGGATCTCTTGGCCGGTGCCGTGCCGACGAGGGGATCTCTTGGCCGGTGCCGTGCCGACGAGGGGGTCTCTTGGCCGGTGCCGTGCCGACGAGGGGTCTCTTGGCCGGTGCCGTGCCGACGAGGGGTCTCTTGGCCGGTGCCGTGCCGACGAGGGGTCTCTTGGCCGGTGCCGTGCCGACGAGGGGGTCTCTTGGCCGGTGCCGTGCCGACGAGGGGGTCTCTTGGCCGGTGCCGTGCCGACGAGGGGTCTCTTGGCCGGTGCCGTGCCGACGAGGTGTCTCTTGGCCGGTGCCGTGCCGACGAGGGGTCTCTTGGCCGGTGCCGTGCCGACGAGGGGTCTCTTGGCCGGTGCCGTGCCGACGAGGGGTCTCTTGGCCGGTGCCGTGCCGACGAGGGGTCTCTTGGCCGGTGCCGTGCCGACGAGGGGTCTCTTGGCCGGTGCCGTGCCGACGAGGGGTCTCTTGGCCGGTGCCGTGCCGACGAGGGGTCTCTTGGCCGGTGCCGTGCCGACGAGGTGTCCCTTGGCCGGTGCCATAAATTGGGGTATCGCATGGTCTCTGAACCATTGGTCACTAGGCAGCCAAACATCACCCCCTCCCATCCGGCCTTCCTGGTCTAATTTCCCGGTGTCATTCCTGGCCTGACTGCTTCCCTCCACCCTCAGACCTGGAGCCATTGGTTATCTGAACACCTTCCCTCATCCAACCATTAGTCATGAGCTCACTGTCCACAACACCACCTCTTCTCAGAGACCTTGATGACCTGGCTGCTTCACTTCCCCTAAACCTCAAGGTCACAAGGTTGGGTCACCTGCAGCCAATAGTCTCTGACTATCCATCATTCCTTCCCACCCATTCATTGGTCATGGACTGATTGCCCACATCCCCCTTTTCCAAGTCATAATCATGGACCCGTAGACGACACTGTGAGTCCGATGAATATTTTGTACATGGACTTTGCTGCCTGCACTGGTCACCTCCGAGATGTCTCCATACAACCCAATGGGTGTCTAAAGAGCACAAGATGGTATGACAAGTCATCGCCCTGTATAGGGAGCGTCTGTCCAGCTCTACAGAACTGTCCTTTGTAAATATTGTACTTATCACATCCAGAGCTGAAATCATGATTCTGCCATTATCTTGCATGTTCTCATGTAGGGTTTAGGGTAGGTAAAGCCTAACTGTCCTGATCCAACACAGGACCACAATGACAGCCGGCAGCAATGGTATTGCTTACAATGGGGGAGACTGGGGGTTATTGTTCATCTGGAGGGTTCGGGTGACGTCTGCCTCATAGCCATTATTATATCTTCCAGGCAAACCGGCCGATAACAGCATCAAGCTCGGCGTCCTGAAGTTGAAACCAAATACCAAGATCATGATGATGGGAACCCGGGAGGAGAGTCTGGTGATTATACTCCACTTTATACGTCTGTTTTAACCCCTTCATGACTCGCCTTTTTTCCTTTTTTTGGCCCCGTCTTGTAAGCGCCCATAGCATTTCTTTTTTACTCTAAATCATATGAGGACGAGTATCTTTTGGGACACCATTCATTTTACCATCCAAGGTACTGAAAAACAGAAAAAAAATACAAATGGGGGAATATGGCGATAAACAACGCAATTCCACCCTTATAGCTTATGCCTTGTTACAGTTTAATGTGCTGGAATAATGATCCGGTAGCATTAAAATTACATGTATATACATCGGGGGGGGGGGGGGGAAAGAAGTGTTTGTTACTCAGCCGATTTTGCACATTTTTGCAAAGAATGGAGAGACCTGTAATCTTTATTGTAGGTACACTTCAACTGTGAGACACAGGATCTAAAGAAGAATCCAGAAGATCACATTGTAGGGTTTTTATATCATTAAATTGCATTTTATTGCATGAAATTAGTATTTGATACATTAGAAAAACAGAACTTAATATTTGATACAGAACCCTTTTTTTTTGTAATTACAGAGGTCATATGTATCTTGTAGTTCTTGTAGTTTGCAG
>JARQOC010000004.1:591015118-591055811 GCA_033576535.1 Allobates femoralis
GGAGATTGGTGGGCACAGATAACTGATTAAGATTTCAGACCATCATTAGGAGAGGCCAGGTGATGCAAATTTCACAGCTTTATGAAAAACAGCCTTTAACCTTGTGCCAAAAAACAGCAGCCATGGGTTCTTCTAAGCAGCTGCCTAGCACTCTGAAAATGGTGGAGACCCACAAAGCAGGAGAAGGCTATAAGCAGATGGCAAAAGGTTTTCAAGTTGTTTTCTCCTCAATTCGATATGTATTAAGAAATTGCAGATAATGGGAACAGTGGAGGTCAAGATAAGGTCTGGAAGACCAAGCAAAGTTTCAAGTGAGAGCTGCTTGTAGGATTGTTAGAGAGGAAATCAGAATCCCTTGACTGGAATAGACCATTGGGAAGATTTGGCAGACTCCGCAGTTGTGGTACATTGTTCTTCTGCTCATTGACACCGGCACAAATATGACCTTCATGGAAGGGTAGAGGGAAGAATAAATTCAATGAAATTTTAACAAATTATTAATGCAAACATAACATAAGAGGATGGCTTCTACAAATGGATAATGATCCTAAACACGTCAAAATCCACAGTAGACGACTTTAAAAGGCGCAAGCTGAAGGTTTTACAATGGCCCTCACAGTCCCCTGATCTGAACATGATTGAAAATCTTTGGCTAGATCTCAAAAGAGCAGTGTATGCAAAATGAGACATGAATCTCGTAGAACTGGAAGACGAGGGAGGAATCTCATAGAACTGGAAGACGAGCCAGGAATCTCACAAAACTGGAAGACGAGGCAGGAATCTCACAGAACTGGAAGACGAGGCAGGAATCTCACAGAACTGGAAGACGAGGCAGGAATCTCACAGAACTGGAAGACGAGGCAGGAATCTCACAGAAGTGGAAGACGAGGCAGGAATCTCACAGAAGTGGAAGACGAGGCAGGAATCTCACAGACGTGGAAGACGAGGCAGGAATCTCACAGACGTGGAAGACGAGGCAGGAATCTCACAGAATTGGAAGACGAGGCAGGAATCTCACAGAATTGGAAGACGAGGCAGGAATCTCACAGAACTGGAAGACGAGGCAGGAATCTCACAGAACTGGAAGACGAGGCAGGAATCTCACAGAACTGGAAGACGAGGCAGGAATCTCACAGAACTGGAAGACGAGGCAGGAATCTCACAGAACTGGAAGACGAGGCAGGAATCTCACAGAACTGGAAGACGAGGCAGGAATCTCGGAGAACTGGAAGACGAGGCAGGAATCTCGGAGAACTGGAAGACGAGGCAGGAATCTCGGAGAACTGGAAGACGAGGCAGGAATCTCGGAGAACTGGAAGACGAGGCAGGAATCTCGGAGAACTGGAAGACGAGGCAGGAATCTCGGAGAACTGGAAGACGAGGCAGGAATCTCGGAGAACTGGAAGACGAGGCAGGAATCTCGGAGAACTGGAAGACGAGGCAGGAATCTCACAGAACTGGAAGACGAGGCAGGAATCTCACAGAACTGGAAGACGAGGCAGGAATCTTGGAGAACTGGAAGACGAGGCAGGAACCTCAGAGCTGTAAAGGTGCCTGCACACGCCGCAATATCGCCTGGCGATGTATGGCGATCTATCGTGCGCATGCAAGTTTTTCATGGTCGCCTCAGATAGCCGATGGCGGCCTCACACGCCACAAATTGCGCCCTGAAAGTAAGGGGATGTGTCACTCGGGAAATCGCCTCATGTACAGCGGAAGCAATCCTGCCTAATCCCATCCCCGGTTCACACACCGCAATCTCAAAGGCAATGTGGGCATATATGTTCAGCGCGGCAAGGAGATAGGCGTGCCGCAGTGGTTTACACCGCGCCCTTCATTGGACAACTCAACAGCGTTCCGATTGGTCAGCCTGCTCTGGTAGGCTGGCTAATACATGATGCCATTGCGTGGTGCTGGACGGACAGCTCATCAAATATGGCTCGGTGTCAATTGACAGCCAATGGGAACACAATAGTCCACACCAATCAGTTCACACGGGGCGCGGACTACAGCACGCTGTGGCACGCCTACGGGAAATCATAGGCAACGCTGATTCCATCACTATCGCCCTATCACACGCCACAACACGTAAATATTGCCTTCATGATTGCGGCTTATTTCAGAGCAGTGCTCAGGAATCAGGCAAGAGAAAATTTATCACCACGAAATTCCCCAATCACACGCCGCAACTGTGAGGCAATTTCACGGCGATTGCTCCGGGGCGACGTATCGCCTTTAGGATTCCCAGGCGATATTGCGGCGTGTGAAGGTACTTTAAGATGAGGCAGGAACCTCTGAGAGCCGGAAGACGAGGCAGGGACCTCCCGAGAGCCGGAAGACGAGGCAGGGACCTCCCGAGAGCCGGAAGACGAGGCAGGGACCTCCCGAGAGCCGGAAGACGAGGCAGGGACCTCCCGAGAGCCGGAAGACGAGGCAGGGACCTCCCGAGAGCCGGAAGACGAGGCAGGGACCTCCCGAGAGCCGGAAGACGAGGCAGGGGCCTCCCGAGAGCCGGAAGACGAGGCAGGGGCCTCCCGAGAGCCGGAAGACGAGGCAGGGGCCTCCCGAGAGCCGGAAGACGAGGCAGGGGCCTCCCGAGAGCCGGAAGACGAGGCAGGGGCCTCCCGAGAGCCGGAAGACGAGGCAGGGGCCTCCCGAGAGCCGGAAGACGAGGCAGGGGCCTCCCGAGAGCCGGAAGACATCCTAGGAAGAATGGATGAAAATCATTCAAACAAGAATTGAATGGCTCTTGCTTGTTACAAAAAGCCTTTACAAACTGTGATACTTACAAAAGGGGCTACTACTAGCCATTACCCATGCAGGGTGGCCAAACCTTTTCATCAGCCCATTTCATTTTTGTAAGTTTTTTTAATGTGAAAGATGAAAATGTTTTTTTGTTACCTAACCTAGAAAGGAAATGTGACATCTTTAACGTTATGCCTTTTAGAGATCATTTCATCTTCACCTTGCTTACATGTTCACTGTAACAGTAATTCTGACCATAGGTGCACAAACCTTTAGATACCACTGTAGGGGATGACTTTTTGTGAGCAATGGAGGTTTTGTCTTGTTGGTGAAGCCCCCACTAATCCATAAAGCAGAGCTTGGAAATGTGCATGCCCCAACAGTATAGAGCATTGCTCCCACATATAGTGAAGGAAATAAGTATTTGATCCCTTGCTGATTTTGTAAGTTTGCCCACTGACAGAGACATGAACAGTCTATAATTTTAAGGGAAGGTTCATTTTAACAGTGAGAGATGGAATATCGAAAATAAAATCCAGAAAATCACATTGTCTAAATTATACAAAGTTATTTGAATTTTGCAGCGAGAAATAAGTATTTGATCCCTCTGGCAAACAAGACAATACTTTGTGGCAAAACCCTTGTTGGCAGCACAGCAGTCAGACGTTTCTTGTAGGTGATGATGAGGTTTGCGCATATGTCATGAGGAATTTTGGTACACTCCTCTTTGCAGATCATCTCTAAATCATTAAAGGTACCGTCACACGTAGCAGTATTGCCGCCATATGGCTGGCAATTTGATGTGAGTGCGTACATTCCAGGCACTTTTTTGCACATCGCTGTCGCCCTGTCACACATAGAGATCTCGCGTGCGATGTTCGGCGATCCTGCGTTCCGGAAATTACCTGGCGCAGACGAAAGCAATTTGACATTCCCACGTCGCTGCCAAATCGCCGCGTCACACGCCACCACTGCATCAGCGATGTAGGCGTAGAGTGTGAGCGCGGCGAGGAGACAGGCGTGCCAGAGTGTTGTACACCGTGCCCCTACCACTACTATTGGCCAACACAACTGCGTCGCCATTGGTCAGCCTTATTCGGAAGTCTGCCCACTACATGACGCATGTGTCCTTTCTACTGTATTGTGATTCAAATATGGCGCCTTAGCCATGGCCAGCCAATGGGAATGCAGGAGCGACCACCAATCACGGCAGACGGGGCGCGCCAAACACAACGCTCAGGCATGCCTCTGGAATTGCTTCCAGATGGTCTGAGCTTGCTTTCTACCTCGCTATCGCCCAGTCACACGCCAAGATGCGCAGAAATCGTCTGATTTCTCAGCAGAGCAGGGCAGTCAGGCGACGCTCCACCGGCGATTTCTCGCCGTAAAATCGCCCTGTCTCACGCCACTACACACAGGTGATGTGGTTTCCACATCGCCAAAATACACACATTTACGGCGATATGGGAGCCATATTGCTGCGTGTGACGGTACCTTAAGATTTTGAGGCTGTCGTTTGGCAACTCGGAGCTTCAGCTCCCTCCATACGTTTTCTATGGGATTAAGGTCTGGAGACTGGCTAGACCACTCCATGACCTTAATGTGCTTCTTTTTGAGCCACTCCTTTGTTGCCTTGGCTGTATGTTTTGGGTCATTGCCATGCTGGAAGACCCAGCCACAACCCATTTTTAATGTCCTGGTGGAGGGAAGGTTGTTATCACTCATGGCCACTTTACACGCGGCTACATTTCTAGCTTATCCACAGGTAACTTACTGGCTGCAGTGAAATCATGGAGACATTATTCCATTTGTACACAGCAACAAGATAGAACCATGTCTCCATGATTTCACTGCAGCCAGTAAGTTACCTGTGGATAAGCTAGAAATGTAGCCGCGTGTAAAGTGGCCATCAGGATTTTATGGTACATGGATCCAACCATTGTCCTATTGATGCGGTGAAGTAGTCCTGTGCCCTTAGCAGAGAAACATCCCCAAAACATAATGTTTCCACCACCATACTTGACTGTGGGGATGGTGTTCTTTGGGTCATAGACAGCATTTCTCTTCCTCCAAACACGGCGAGTTGAGATAATGCCAATGAGCTCAATTTATGTCTCATCTGACCACAGCACCTTCTCCCAATCACGCTCACAAGGTGTTCGTTGGTAAACTTCAGACGGGCGGCACATGTGCCTTCTTGAGCAGTGGGACTTTGTGGGCACTGCAGGATTATAATCCATTACAGCGTGATGTATTACCAGTGGTTTTCTTGGTGATAGGGGTCCCAGCTGTCTTCAGATCATTAAACAAGTTCCCCCATGTAGTATTAGGCAGATCTCTCACCTTCCTCATGATCCTGGATACCCCACGAGGTGAGATTTTGCATGGAGCCCCAGATCGATGAGGATTGACCTCATTTTGTATTTCTTCCATTTTCTTACTATTGCACCTACAGTTGTCTCCTTCTCCCCAGCTTTGTCTTGCTTATGGTTTTGTAGCCCATTCCAGCCTTGTGCAGGTCTAGGATCTTTTCCCTGACATCCTAACAAAGCTCTTTGGTCTTGCCCATGTTGTACAAGTTAGAATCTGACTGATTAATTGAGTGTGTGGACAGGAGTCTTTTTTTATACAGGTGACAATGTAAGACAGCTGCCATGACATCATTAACAAGTTCCCCCTTTGTAGTTTTAGGCTGATCTCTCACCTTCCCCATGATCCTGGATACTCCACGAGGTGAGATTTTGCATGGAGCCCCAGATCGATGTGGATTGACCTCATTTTGTATTTCTTTCATTTTCTTACTATTGCACAGTTGTCTCCTTCTCACCCAGCTACTCATAGTTTTGTAGCCCATTCCAGCCTTGTGCAGGTCTAGGATCTTTTCCCTGACATCCTTACAAAGCTCTTTGGTCTTGCAGGTGACAATGTAAGATAGCTGTCAGTAATGCAGGTAACGAGGTGATTAGAAGCGTCTAACTGGTCCGTAGGAGCCAGAACTACTATTGGTTGGTAGGGGATCAAATACTTATTTATTTCTGCAAAATACAAATATATTTAATTTAGACAATGTGATTTTCTGGATTTTATTTTTGATATTCTATCTCTCACTGTTAAAATTAACCTTCCCTTAAAATTATACTGTTCAAGTCTTTGTCAGTGGACAAAATTACAAAATCAGCAAGGGATCAAATACTTATTTCCTTCACTGTACATTGTGTATACAGCAGTGCCCCCACATACATTGTCTATAGGTGTCCAGAGATTGCAGAGAGCAGCGCTCGACTGTGTCCGTCAGTCCTATAGAAATTGAATAGAGCAATGCGTGACCCCCTCTACAATGGGGCATATTAGAGCTCCAATTGTCAAATCAGTGGGGGTCTCCGCTGTCAGACCATTACCTGTGAAGAAGCGATCACTTTAAGGCCTCATTCACACAGGGCGTTTGTGCTAATCCGTTTTTGGTGCAGATTCTGGAGCAAACAACGGATCCTACTTTTTGCAAAAAAGCACCACAAATGCATCATCTGTTGGTTTTACTTTTTTGCTCCGTTTTTGGGAGATACAGACAGACACACACACACTTTCTTACCCTCCCCGGCGATACCACAGTGAGCCCCCGCAGCGTCTTCCTTCCAAGCATCGGCAGGACCTGCCCATGTAACTCTCAGGCTCCGTCACATGGACAGGTCCTGCCGATGCCCGGGAGGAAGACATCCCCGGGGGGAGTGTTTGTGGTGTGGAAAAACAGAGCACCAAAAACTGATCAAAAAATCCAGTGTGAACACAACCTTAATGTTGGAAACTTTAATTTCACCTTTACCTGGTGCAGAAATATATTTAAAAGGGGCGTGTTCGTTTAGGAATTCATCCCTTGTGTCAATCAGCTGATTTTACCTCCAGCACCGCTTTCTCCCTCCGTCGCTCCATATTTAACTACATGGTGGCCATTTACATGAATAAACGTCCTTCTCCGGCTCCTTGGAATTGAGAATAATCCCATGTTTTTTTGCAGGAAGACGTGCTGGCTCCACCACCAGACAATGATGACGTTGTGAATGACTTTGACATCGAGGAGGAGGTCGTAGAAGTAGAAAATCGGTGTGTCCTGGTGTTTTCCTTCCCATTTTGCTTGCAACATTGTTTTTAGGACTTAACGTGTAACCGCCATTTACATTTTTATGCTATATTAATAGAGAGCAAATGATTATAATAAACTTTCACATATACTTAATAAGTGAAATCTGGAAGAAAACCTTTCAAAAACCTTCCAGATGTCCCCACTAGGCTGTTTCTAAACCTGACATATGCTGGTTGTCAGGGAAATCCATCTTCAATGAATACAGCTTATAAGGGGGGTCGGGGCTAGACAGCATTCACAACAATATAGCTGATCAGAGACTCAGGTTATCTCAGGCAGGGACAGTTCTGAGCTCAGTCTATCAGCACACAGCTCCTGTGATCTTATCTGACTCCTCTCCATTCACGCTCTGCTCTGTGCAATCAGCTGATAACACGGAGCAGAGCTGATGTGAATGAAGAGGAGTCAGATAAGATCACAGGAGCAGTGTGCTGACTCCCCTGCCATGCCCACTGCTCATACAGGTATGAGGGGGTAGGAATGTCAGATGAGCATGTAGTCCCCAGTGTCCGCACCCCAGACACACCCCACTGCTCCCTGCAGCAGCATGACTGAATCTGCTCTGACTGAGGGCGGGATGAGCGCTGAGGAGCAGATATGATTTTATTGATTTATAAATGATCTATAGATCTTAGAACTGCTCAACTTCATCATGTAGAAGGGCAGGGATAGTACACAAAAGCTCCCTGGAGTTCCCCTTTAACTAAGAACCCATCAGTGAGCCCTCCAGGATCTGACCTGGAGTTTATCCATTTTCTGAGTTGATTTAGCAAAGTGAATGTGCTTAAAAAAAAAAGCAGAATGGGGCAAAATATTTAATGTGACCTAATTGTAAAAATTATTTTTTTGCCCCAAATACCAAAAATAACCTTAATTTCTGTATCCATAACTCAGACAACCCTTCATTAAATACTACATAAGACAGAAATACTCTGTACTCTGCTCCAGCACTGTCGGCACAGGTCACCCGGGGCCCTGCAGACAATCTGCGGTCATTTGAGCTGTCGCGCTCGCACCTCCACCGGACACACGAGGATCATTGAAGGACGTGAGAGCGCAACAGCCCAATAGCAGCTGCTGATTGGCTACGGGGGCCCCCAGGGGCACCGATAGCGCTGGAATGACGCCAGCCCAGGAGGAGAGTATACAGTGAGTGTAGTATATAGCAAGGTGGTCTGTACAGTGAGATGATGCACGAACCTGTCATTATTTTATTTTAGAGAAGAAAATCTGGCAAAGATTTCACGTCGCGTCAAAGACTACAAGGTGGAGGTCCTCAATCCCCCGAGAGAAGGGAAAAAGCTGCTGGTGCTAGACGTAGACTACACGTTGTTTGGTTAGTATGTCGCCACGTTATGTCACTTAGGTCCTGGCTAGTAAAACTCGGTAGTACGGAGCCACACGGTGCCGTCCGGTGGATACCATCCGTTATGAGGAGTCTGGTGGTGCGTGTCAGGAATCGCATGCGGCCATATACTGTGCGTCAGACAAATGCTGAAATGTCAATTCCCGAAAGAGACGATTGCAGCTTTGTTCCCGGTTTTCTCTCATTCTTATTCCTTCATTATTTTAGACCATCGATCATGTGCAGAAACCGGATTGGAGCTCATGAGGCCGTACCTGCATGAATTTCTTACCTCTGCTTATGAAGACTACGATATTGTAATATGGTGTAAGTACGGTAACTTGAGCCTAAGCGTTTTCTCCTTGAGCTAATTGGCGGCACTGTACATCTTGGTCCAAACGGGGTAGATTCCGGCTACATTGCATAGCCGGCAGTGGCGTAACCGGAAACTCATGGGTCCTGATGCAAAAACTCCCAACAGGGCCCCCAATTATTGCATATCTTTAATAGCGTTAGTCTTTTTTTTCTGATCATCATAATGGGAGACCCAGACAATGGGTTTAGGCAGTCTGCCCTCCGGAGGCCACACTAAGTACTACAAGTTTTTTGTAGTCTCCGCCCCTCCGCCTATAAACCCCCACTGCAGGAGCAGATCCTCAGTTTTACTTCAGTGTGCTCGGAGATCACACCTATGACTTGCAGTCACAGGAGATTTATTTGTGAAGATGTTGTGATGCAATGAAGACAAGTGGATCCCTGCCGTGGGGATCCCCGGCATACTCCCTGTCCACCTTTGGGTGCATACAGGTAGAGGTACCTTGGTCCATAGCCCTCGGGCCTGGACAAGGACTTTATTGTCTGGCCTGGTACTATGCCGTGCTCCCCCACTACTCACTTCTGAAGCGCTCTGGTGGGGTGGGAGCCCTGGAGCCTTGCACAGCTCCGTTCCGGTCTGCGGCCTCTCCATGGAAGCGTATCCTGCGGACCGGAACCTGAACCCCCCGTCCCCTGCCCGTTGGACCGGTGCTGGACGTGGACCCACTGGGTGAAGGTACTCTGTATCTCCTTTATGTGGGCCTGGGGGGACATGGTGAATGTATTTATTGTTTGGCCATGTATGGAGAACCTCGGTTCCCTAGGGACATGCGGTTCTGGGAGGAGACCCCTTCCTGAAGGGATCCTCTTATTGTCAGCCGCGTTACACAGTGTGGCCGCCATTACTGATGTTCTGGCGCCTTTTTTCTCCCTGTGTGCGGCTCCTGAGCGCGTCCCCCTCTGGGCGGTGACGTCACGCTCCTTGCGGCCTATGTGTACTCGGTCTCCTCGGGCTTCTGCTTAGCCGCGCCCACTCATTAGTGGCGCGTCGGCCAATTTCTCCTCATTCCTGTGAGGATTGGTGGCGTGCACATCGCGCTCCGGGGAGAAGCTGCAGTTTGCCCGAGGAGGTCGCACACGTCCCGCTTTGATTCACCGCTTCCCTGATCGGTATTCCGCGGGGTGCCCGGTGTTAACCCTTACTGCCCGGGGCGGCGCCAGTATGTCTACGGCTGGACAGAGGACTCCCGCCACAAGGTCCAAGGCATGCAAACAGTGCATGGGACAGGTAGATGGGGATAGTGCCTGTGCAGCTTGCGGTCTCACTGGGCCTGGTCCCAGTGTTTCTGCCTCTGCAGCTGCAGCACCACTGCTCTCCCCTGAGGTTCAGGGGGAAGCTGGGCCATGGGATGTTCAGAGGTCGTTTAATGATACTGTAGTGTCCCGAATGTCTTCCATGTCGCAATCCTTAGAGGCTATACTAAGGAGGCTGTCTGATTCAGCCCCCCAGGCAGGGGCACTTGGGTCTGAACCCCGACTGAGTGAGGGTTCTCGCAAGAGACCTCGCTGGGAGGATGACCCTGAGGATGGTGAACATCGTTCCTCTGATGAGGAACATCCATCTAATAGTGATGATGAGGGTGGAGACCCTGGCCCTGAGCCCCGGCACCACACGGCTCCGTCAGAGGGTCCGGGGGACGGTGTGGAGGACTTGATTTCCTCCATTAACGAAACCCTGGGGCTCGTCCCCCCGGCTGCGGTGGTGGAGAGACCGCGGAAGGAATCTTTCCAGTGGCTGCCGCCATTAGGTCAGTCGCGTGGTCTGTTCACTGACCATTCCAATTTTTGGAGAGTGGTCAGGACGCCAAGGGAGCATCCTGAAAGGCGTTTTGTTAGGAAGACTAAGGATTCACATTATCCTTTTCCTAAGGAGGTTCTGGAGGAATGGTCGCGCTCACCTCGGGTGGACGCTTCCATGACTAGAGTTGCGGCTCATTCTCTTTTTTCAGCAGAGGATAGTTCCTCTCTGAAGGATCCTATCGACAAGCAATGCGAGTCATATGCTAAGTCTATATATGAGGCTGTGGGGTCTTCTTTTGCTCCAAACTTTTCTATGGTTTGGACGTTACAGGCCATTACTGCGTGTCTGGAGGGGATCACCGATATCCCGGGGTCTGACCCGGAGGTGACGGCTCTTGCCAATAAGGCTAAGGCCTACGCTGACTACGCCAGATCAGCTGCCTTTGAAACAGCTAATCGGACGGCCGTGGCTTCTGCGAATGCGGTGGTCTTACGCAGATTGCTGTGGATGCGCCTCTGGGACTCGGATAAGGTGTCCAAGAGGATTTTACAAGTCATGCCTTTTTCGGGCGACAGACTTTTTGGGGACGAGCTGGATAAGAGGATTAAGGAGTTTGCTGAGAAGAAGATCCCTCAGAATAAACCCAAGCCACAGAGGTCTCACAAATGGAATCCCAGGCAGCGGTCCTTTCGTCCCGGCTCGCAACCTTCTAACTCGTCCACGCGATCGGACAAAGGAGGTAAACCCTCTGCTCCCTGGCATAATAAGACTCGCCAGAAAAAGCCGGCGGCCGCCGCGGCAGCGGCTGCCCCCAAGGTGTCCTCTACATGACTCGCTCCCAACTCCTGCCACCCCACCGGTCGGAGGCCGCCTGGCCCGGTTTCAGGACGTATGGCATCTCCATGTTCAAGACCGGTGGGTGAGAGACATTATCTCTCGGGGCTACAGGATCGAGCTGAAGTCATTTCCTCCAAACCGTTTCTTTCTTTCCTCCCCGTCACCGGAGAAGGCGCAGGCTTTTCACCAAGTCCTGATTGGTCTTCAGAGGGACGGAGTTGTGATCCCAGTGCCATCTGGGGAACGTTTCAGAGGGTTCTACTCCAACCTCTTCATAGTTCCAAAGAAGGACGGTTCGTTTCGCCCAGTGCTGGATCTGAAATTGTTCAACCAACATGTGCAAGTGCGGAAGTTTCGCATAGAGTCTCTGCGCTCGGTGATTGCTGCCATGTCTCAGGGAGACTTCCTGGCGTCCGTGGACATCAAGGATGCCTACCTGCACGTACCCATTGCGCCAGCACACCAACGCTGGCTCAGGTTTGCGGTGGGGGAAGAACACTTCCAATTTGTAGCATTACCGTTCGGTCTGGCCTCGGCCCCGCGGGTCTTCACAAAGGTGATGACGGCAATGGTGGAACCCAGTCGTTGACTTATCTGGGCATGGATTTTCACACAGCCCCGGCGCTGGTGTTACTACCCAGCAAGAAACAGGCCTCCATCCAGTCGGCAGTTCGCACCCTTCTTCATTCGCCACAATCCTCTCTGAGGGGCTTAATGAAGCTGCTGGGGTGCATGGTGGCGGCAATGGAAGCAGTGCCTTTTGCGCAGTTTCATCTCCGCCCTTTGCAGATGGAAATTCTCCACAAGTGGAACAAGAGGTCGTCATCTCTGAACAGAGTGGTGTCTCTCTCTCCTCGGACCAAGGAATCCCCCATCACTTGGCGCGGGGTCGGTCCTTCCTTCAGCCTTCGTGGTTGATAGTGACCACGGATGCCAGCCTCACAGGCTGGGGCGCGGTGTTCCTGCACCACAGGGCCCAGGGTCTCTGGACGGTGTCAGAGTCCGCTCTGCAAATCAATGTCCTGGAAATCAGAGCGATTTACCTGGCTCTTCTGGCTTTCCACCGTTTTCTGGCAGGGAAACCCATACGAATTCAGACGGACAACGCGACAGCCGTCGCCTACGTAAACCATCAGGGCGGGACTCGAAGCGCCCAGGCCCTCGCCGAAGTCCACCGCATCCTGTTATGGGTGGAGGACAACAATTCCATGATCTCGGCCGTCCACATCCCAGGAGTGGACAATTGGGAAGCCGACTACCTGAGCCGGCAAGGCATGGACGCCGGAGAGTGGTATCTACACCCGGACGTCTTCCAGTCCATCTGTCGACGGTGGGGAACTCCAGATGTGGATCTGATGGCGTCTCGCCTCAATCATCAAGTTCCGCAGTTCATGGCGCGTTCATGGGATCCTCAGGCTCTGGGAGCGGATGCTCTGGTCCAGGATTGGTCCAGGTTCCATCTTCCGTATGTTTTCCCGCCGTTGGCGTTGATTCCCAGAGTCCTGCGCAAGATCAGGACGGAATGTCGCAGAGCCATTCTAGTGGCTCCGGATTGGCCCAGGAGGTCGTGGTATCCGGACCTGTGGCGGCTCGCAGACGGGGAACCGTGGAGGCTGCCAGACAGACAAGATCTTCTGTCTCAGGGGCCGTTCTTCCATCTCAATTCCGCGGCCCTCAAGTTGACTGTGTGGTCCTTGAGTCCTGGCTCTTGACTTCCAGAGGTTTTTCTCCCTCGGTTGTCTCCACTTTAACCAGGGCCAGACGGCCTACCTCGTTAAAAATCTACCACAGAACTTGGAAAGTTTACTTTTCCTGGTGTGCTTCTGTTGGCCGGAAGGCGTGGCCTTTCCGTCTCCCAACGTTGCTTTCATTCCTTCAGTCAGGAATGGACATGGGATTGTCCCTCAGTTCTCTGAAGGGACAAGTGTCGGCACTGTCGGTGCTGTTCGACAAGCGTTTGGCTAAGATACCAACGGTCCGTAGGTTTCTGCAGGGAGTTAGCCGGGTGATTCCACCGTACAAGCGTCCTCTTGATCCTTGGGACCTCAATGTGGTCCTGGCGGCCTTGCAGAAGCCTCCTTTTGAGCCTTTGCGGGATGTTTCTCTGGTCCATCTTTCCCAGAAAGTGGCGTTTTTGGTGGCCATTACATCGCTCAGGAGGATCTCGGAACTGGCAGCTCTCTCGTGCAAGTCTCCATTCCTGGTGGTTC
Source organism: Allobates femoralis (assembly GCA_033576535.1). NCBI lineage: Eukaryota > Metazoa > Chordata > Amphibia > Anura > Aromobatidae > Allobates > Allobates femoralis. The sequence goes on from JARQOC010000004.1 coordinate 591,028,510, forward strand.
ATCAGGATAAGGTGGTGTTGCGCACGAGGCCAGAATTTTTGCCTAAGGTGGTGTCACCTTTTCATATTAATCAGGAGATTGTTCTCCCTTCTTTTTGCCCTAACCCGACTCACAGGAGTGAGAAGGAGTTACACACTCTGGACCTGGTGAGGGCTATCAGGGTTTATGTGTCTCGTACTGCGTCGGTACGCACCTCGGACTCTCTGTTTGTCCTTACGGCTGGTCGCCGTAGGGGTTCCCCGGCCTCAAAATCTACTTTGGCGCGGTGGATCAAAGCTCCTATTCTGGAAGCTTACCGTTCTTCTGGTATGCCTCTCCCGGTGGGATTGAAGGCTCACTCTACCAGAGCCGTTGGTGCCTCTTGGGCTCTGCGGCACAGGGCTTCGGCTCAACAAGTTTGCCAGGCAGCCACTTGGTCTAGCCTCCATACGTTTACCAAACATTACATGGTACATGCCCATGCCTCTGCGGATGCGAGTTTGGGCAGGCGGGTCCTACAGGCGGCGGTGGCTCACCTTTGAGGTGCCCCGCACATCAACCGTCTCAAAGGAACTCTTTTCCCGCCCTGGGGTGTTGCTTTAGGACATCCCCATTGTCTGGGTCTCCCATTATGATGATCAGAAAAAAGAGAATTTTGTTTACTTACCGTAAATTCTTTTTTCTTGAATCATTAATGGGAGACCCAGCACCCACCCAGTTGTCCCGTTGGACGTTTTGTTGTGTTTTTGGACCTTGTTGGCTCAGGCTTCTTTGGCTAGCATTGTTCGCAGCCATGCCTAGAGTTGTGGTGTGGGTTGCCTCCTCGCAGCTTGTGAACTAAACTGAGGATCTGCTCCTGCAGTGGGGGTTTATAGGCGGAGGGGCGGAGACTACAAAAAACTTGTAGTACTTAGTGTGGCCTCCGGAGGGCAGACTGCCTAAACCCCATTGTCTGGGTCTCCCATTAATGATTCAAGAAAAAAGAATTTACGGTAAGTAAACAAAATTCTCTTTTTTTTCTATAGGCCAAAGGGACTTTTGGGGCCTTTAGGGCCTGGGCGTGATTGCAACCCCTGCACCTGTTGTAGTTACGCCCCTGGTAGCCGGCAGATCTCCTCTATGGCCGGAGCCGAGCTCCCATCACTGCTCGTGACCATCTATCGTCCTAGCCGTACTGACTCCTATCGGCCCCCTACAGCACGACCGCAGGGCATCGAGGTGTTACAAGGACGGGTGGGGGGCCTTTGTCGCTGCTCAGTTGATCACTTTATGACGCTCAGGCACTGTATGGGCCTCATTGGAGAAACTGCAGTATTATTGTATACTGTATATAGTAGGTCATCAGACAATTGCAGGTTTAAGTACCCTAAGAAAACTGAAAAAAATACAGTAATAGAAGAAAAAAGAAATTCGAATTACTCCTCATTTTCCCCACTTAAAATAAAGAAATTAAAAAAACAAACAAACATATATCTATTATCCGACATCCATAAAAGTCCAGACTGTCGAAGTAGAAAATGAAGGAACCCACACAGAAAAAGGAATGAAAAATGGTATCCCATAGAGTGGCATAAGCTTAGGTAGGGATCCAGTGACGAGATACGCCTTGACGTCAGCTGTTATTATTATTATTAATAATTATTTATATAATGCCATTAGAGTCCATGGCGCTTTACATATGGAGGGCAGACGAGGACAAGTACAATGTGTGTGGACAGTCAAGACGCACAGGTACAGGAGGGGAGAGGACCCTGCCCGCGAGGGCTCACAGTCTATGAGGGACGGGTGGGGATACAGAAGGAGGGGGTCCATCAATATAGACATATGACTTTGTTCTTTTGACATCATGTATTTTACCATATAGTTTACTGAAAAATGGGTAAAAAATTTCAAGTGCGGTGAAATTGCAAAAAAAAAAATGGAATTACATGTTTTTTTTTTTTGGGGTGTTTTTTTTATTTAGCATGTTCACTGTATGATAAGACATGTCGGCGTGATGTCTCGGGACAGTACGAGTTGATAGATACCAAACATGTATACGCTTACTGTTATCTAATTGGTGAAAAAAAATTTATAAGTTTGAAAAAAAGAAAACCTTTTCTTTTGTGCCATGTTCCGCGCCCTGTAGCGTCCTCATTTTTTGGGATCTGGGGCTGTGTGACGGCTTATTTTTTGCGTCTGGAGCTGAAGTATCCAAGGATACCATTTTTGGTATTTTTGATTGCCTGACATTACACTTTATTAGACTTTATTGCAATATTGTGTAGACCAAAAAAAACATAATTTTGCCATTTTTATTTTTTTTCCTGAATACCGTATATACTCGTGTATAAGCCGACTTTTTCAGCCCAAAAATTGGGCTGAAAAGTCCCCCCCTCGGCTTATACACGAGTCATATACTTTTGTGTGAAGTGGGGGCTGTGTCCGGGAGCAGGAGGACGCTGGAGGAGGTGGGGGAAGGCTGTAATATGAGCGGCTCGTCACGTGGAGCCGCTCATAACTTATTAATGATATGCACTGCATCCCCCGCCCATCCGTGGGGGGAGCAGTGCATATCGCATTACAGGCTCCCCATCACAGTATGGCGCCCCCCGCCACAGTAAGGCCTCCCCATGCTGCCGCTGCTCACTGTACAATAAATACAGTGTTATTAACTCTCACCCGCTCCTGGCTCAGTGCATCCTCCCTCCTCCCTGCGTGTCATGTGAATGGCCGGTTACGTCATCGCAGTGTGCTCCGGTCTCAGGACAAGCAGGAAGGAGGGAAGATGCACTGAGCCAGAAGCGGATGAGAGCTAATAACACTGTATTTATTGTACAGTGAGCAGCGGCAGCATGGGGGGGCGTCATACTGTGAGGGGGGGCGTCATACTGTGAGGGGGGGCGCCATACTGTGAGGGGGGGCGCCATACTGTGAGGGGGGGCGCCATACTGTGAGGGGGGGCGCCATACTGTGAGGGGGGACGCCATACTGTGAGAGGGGGCGCCATACTGTGAGGGGGAGCCTGTATACACTGTGCTGGGAGCTGTATACACTGTGCTGGGAGCTGTATACACTGTGCTGGGAGCTGTATACACTGTGCTGGGAGCTGTATACACTGTGCTGGGAGCTGTATACACTGTGCTGGGAGCTGTATACACTGTGCTGAGGGCTGTATACAATGTGCTGGGAGCTGTATACAATGTGCTGGGAGCTGTATACACTGTGCTGAGGGCTGTATACACTGTGCTGGGAGCTGTATACACTGTGCTGGGAGCTGTATACACTGTGCTGGGAGCTGTATACACTGTGCTGGGAGCTGTATTGTATACACTGTGCTCGGGGCTGTATACACTATGCTGAGGGCTGTATACCTGTGCTGAGGGCTGTATACCACACTGCTGGGGGCTGTATACCTGTGCCGTGGGCTGTATGCCACACTGCTGGGGGCTGTATACCTGTGCTGAGGGCTGTATACCACACTGCTGAGGGCTGTATACCACACTGCTGGGGGCTGTATACCTGTGCCGAGGGCTGTATATCACACTGCTGGGGGCTGTATACCTGTGCCGAGGGCTGTATACCACACTGCTGGGGGCTGTATACCTGTGCTGAAGGCTGTATACCACACTGCTGAGGACTGTATACCTGTGCTGGGGGCTGTATACCACACTGCTGGGGGCTGTATACCTGTGCCGAGGGCTGTATACCAAACTGCTGAGGGCTGTATACCTGTGCCGAGGGCTGTATACCTGTGCCGAGGGCTGTATACCACACTGCTGAGGGCTGTATACCTGTGCCGAGGGCTGTATACCTGTGCCGAGGGCTGTATACCTGTGCCGAGGGCTGTATACCTGTGCTGAAGGCTGTATACCACACTGCTGAGGACTGTATACCTGTGCTGGAGTCCACCCTCGGCTTATACGTGAGTCAATAAGTTTTCCCAGTTTTTGGGAGCAAAAGTAGGGGGGTCGGCTTATACATGGGTCGGCTTATACACGAGTATATATGGGTAATTCTTTTTATATTTTGATAGATCAGGTATTATTGAACGTGGCGATACTAAATTTGTGTATTTTTTATTTTTAGTAGTTTTATTTTCAATGGGGCAAAAGGTTTTTTTTTTTAAACTTTTATTAAAATGTTTTTGTTTCATATTTTTAGAAACCTCTTTTTTCACTTTACTTCTTTTATTAGTCGCCTTAGGATACCTAATCACTGCAGTGTCTTAACACTGCAGAGGCGATGATCTCCTGTGAACACCGGCGCTCAGCGCGGCATCCACAGCAAGTGAGTCATGACAGCGACGGAGGTCATCATCCGACCCCTCGCCGCCATGGAAACACATCAGCACCCTGTGATCACGGCATAGGGTCGCCGATGGCTGCGGGGAAAGGTGCGATCCCCGCTAGTGCTTGTTAGATCACGCTGTCAGAGTTTGACAGCACAATCTCACGGTTTAACAGGCACAAGTAGATCTCTGATCCGCCCGTGCCTGTTATGTGCACATGTTGGCGGATCAGATCATAAAACATGTGCAGGGAATGATGCGAGCTCACATCAAAGGGAGAGAATTGTTCCTAGGTCGTAACGGGGTTAAAAAAGGAATTAAAAAGCGCATGAAATAGATATTTAGTTTTTCAAACTACAATGAACGCTATAATAACAAAATCCCCGTAAAACATTATCAATTTTTTCACCATTTCATCCCGCTTTTAATTTTTTCTTGATTTAGATCACATTTTATGGTAAAATGAGCAGCGTCATTCAAAACTATAACAGATCTCGTACAGCTGTGTGCATGGAAAAATAATAATGTTATGGAAGAAAGGGGGGGAGTAAATGGGGGGGGGGTGTTCTGGACTTTGACATTGACGGCCTCTTCTCTTTTTATAGCGGCAACAAGCATGAAATGGATAGAAGCCAAAATGAAGGTAAGGAGCCGAGTTTTCTATCATTTTAGGTGTGTAATGTATGACGGGTATCGTCATATAGAAGATGTGAGCGGAGGAGCAGATTGCCAGAGACGCTCCGTACACGGCAGGTATCGGCTGTGCTATACAGTATATATGTGCTTCTACCTCTGGCAGGATGGCTGCGCAGACAGCGCTTTTTATCACCTTTCTTACCTTTATACCACAGGAATAATTTACCTATTTATGTAAAATATTTCAGCAGTTGTATCTTCCGCCAGATGTGATCAGAGGTTCCTAAAGCCAAGACACCCCACGACGTCTGTAGCCGATTCTGCAAAGCTCCTATAACCTGTGCAGTAAAAGCTTGCCATCTTTGCCTTGGTGTAGGAGTCCTGTAATAATAGCTCTGCCTTTTGTCCTGTATTATCTCCCGCACCCGGCAGTCCTCATGTCCTTATCAAATTTTGGCTAGTATCCATCACTACTGTTTAGTAGTGTAGTTCGGGGTTAAAGGGGACTTGTCACCTGGTTCTCTCATTATAAACTATGGCCACCACCTTTTAATAATATTCCAGTAAGCTGTATGGTTGTCCCCAAGACTGTTTGCATAGCACAAAAAAGACCTTTTATTATACCCACAGCCAAGCGGTCCGGTCCGATGGGCGTCTCTGTTGCTCATCCGGCGCGCCCTCCTTTCTTGCGATCGCCACCCTCCTCCTTTGTTGTGTGTGGAAGATGTGTCCTACATCATCCACAAAGTGTCCTCCATCGCACTCCTGCGCACTTCTGTTTGACCTGCTGATGGCAGAGCAAAGTATTGTAGTGCACATGTGGCAGGAAAGGCCAAAGAACGTCAATGACCGCCCCGGGAGTAAAGCCGGTGCATGCATATTACAGTGCTTTTCTCCTTCGCCTCATTGGGGGACACAGACCGTGGGTGTTATGCTGCTGTCCACTAGGAGGCGACACTAGGCAATATCTGAAAAAGAGTAATTGACTCCTCCTCTACTAGCATACACCCCCTGGCTGGGCCCTTACCCGACCAGTTTTTTGCTTAGTGTCTTAGGAGTGCAGACCTCTTTTATTTTTTTTCTCTTACTTTTTTCTTTATTTTTACTTTTTACTTTCCTCTGAAGAGGACATAACATCGGAGGAGTACTGCAGCCTTCATACTCGCTAGGATGCGAGTCAAGGCTGTTGCACAAGGGGATCACTCATACTCCTTCCTCATCTGCACATGGTCAGGGGACCATGCTGAATAGCTCATGGGAGAGCTAACCTCCCCGGTCGGGTCGAGGTTCCAGGTATGTGGCCACAGGTCCTCCGGAGGCTGCAGGGTTCTGGCCTGCCACAGAGTCCTCCGGAGGCTGCAGCAGGCTTCTGACCGGAGGGATCCGGTGACAGAAGGGAGTGCAGGACTCCGGATGGAGCGCACAGGGACCAAGAGGGCTCCTTGATCATTCCCTCTCTTCCCCCCGCGCCTGCATGTTCCCCCTGCATTTCCCGGCCTGTGGATGCAAACGTATCCTGATGCATCCACAGCCCCCCTTATGGCCTCGTCGTCAGGGACCCCCTTTTGGGGTCCGTGCTTCTCCTTTGCGCCTCCTGCGGGGACTTTTTTAGTCCTCCGCGCCGGCCCCCACTGTTTTTCGGGGCCGATAATTACTCTAGGCCCCGGCTTCGGCCTAGCACTGGCAGGCACGCCTCCCGCACGCCCCCTGGATTGCATCACGGAGCGCGTCATGCGGGAGGCGGACCGTTGTTTCGCGCTCCTCGCTCCCCGCGAGGTTTCCTGAGTCTTGGTCACGCCCCCTTGTTCCCCTTCTCCGGTGGCCACAGCGCCGTCCGGAGCTGCTCCCCTCGGGCCGCAGCTGAAAAGGGGGCTCTTACTAGCAGCACCGCTCACGCAGGTGCTGAGCAGTGCAGGTTAAGGCCCCAGTTCTATGTCCCAGACTTCCCACCGCCTCCATCCTAAGGGGAAGTCTGAGGACGCAGTTGCTACAGGAGACCTACAAATAGGGCTCCTCTGGGAACTAGCTAATTGCTTAGCTACGTATTAATGCACAGTGGGTCTCACATTTACTCCGTGAAGAATATCATGCATAGGTTTCTGTGCTATATATATATATTGTACTGTTTCTCTCTCTGCAGCACGGCAGTATTTAGTCAGCAGTTCATTCTGCTGCTCCTCTCTCCACCCCCCCCCCTCTGTCTGGGTATGCATACAATATTATGTCTTGCAGTCAGCTGGAGTTTAAGCTAGAAAGGCTTATTTCCATACAAGGGGGGTATTTTTAGTGGGGACTGCAGTTGAGAATACAGTGCCTATAGTATATGGCAATGAGGTTGGATCAGGAGACTTATGACGTAATGTGGACAACTTGTCCATGTCTCATAAGGCTTGTGGCTCTGCCCGTATTGCCATCTATCCCAGGGTATTCCCTGGTCGACCCGACACATGATGGTCCGACCTTCCTAGGCCATCCACAGTGGAGTACTCAGACTGACGCCCAGATACCTCTCAGTCGCCCAACATGCTTCTTCTAGGTTCTCCTCAAGTCAGGATGCTGGGTTGAAGCGGGGATTCTACCGTCACACTCAACCCCCTCGGTTGGGGGTGCTGTTGCAGTCGTCATATTTCAAGACTGCACGACTCTGTCACGTTCTTCCTTTGCCAACCACATTTGGACAGCTGCGTAGGAGTTGACTCTTCTCAGGACTGTCCAGCATCTTTCCTCAGAACCAACAGTCGGGCCTCTGTGTGACAGCAACAACGCCGGGGCTCCAGGCCCGCTAGGCGGTTATATATGGGTCCCAGCTGCCCTCGCTAGCTCACCAGGTTTCCTATTTAACAAAGGGATCACTCTCAGTGGCATTTGATTCACGGTTACCGTATGCAGGTCGACAGGATCTCGGTGTGGTTCCTTCACCATTGTATTTCCAGGACTCCGGGTCAATCACCCCTCCTACGAACACGACTGATCTTCCTGCAGGGACCTATACTCAGTTCCTGCAGGGAACCAAGCGTTCACACAATGGTCGGTTCTGGATCCCTCCGGACTCCAGAGATGCAGGGTTGCGAGGATCACTATCCCCCCTCACACAAAGGTTTCAAGGACGAGTCTCTGACACATGAGGCGCCTTGCATGCTTCTCCCTCAGCTCCCCTCTGTTGGGGTGCAGTTTTGAGAACTCCTAGCTATATCCATACTACTCCCTCAGCTCCCTTCGGGCAGGGGGCTGGGTCAAGGTTACGAATACCGCATGTTTTTTCGTCTTCCTCCACTTCCTCTGGTGGAGTTTCTGGTCGGAGTTCAAACATCAGGAGTCTACCCAGCCTACCTCCCCAAGCTACAAAACATTCAGATGCTGTGTTGCTGGCCGTGGAACAAGAGGTCCTGCGGCCACTCGCCACACCTGTCATGCAGGTGCATTGAGAAAACGTGCACGTGCTGCAAGGTCCACCCTGAAGCAGGACCTACCAGTCTCCGTTGTCTACACGGACCCTACTCTGGTTGAATGAACCTCAGGTGGACCGTCTGGTACGCGGCATGGCCGTGAGTACGGTTCCCGTTTTTTCCTTACTTGGAAGTTCCTTCAATAGCGACACAGCACAACTGGGTCGCTCCCCCCCTCAGCACGCCGCCCAGCGCAACCGAGGCCTGGTCCCAGATCTACATCCAGCACGCACGCCCTCATTCATGCAGTGAACATTGTACGGCCGTAATGGCTGCGAAAGCTTTACCTTCGGATGGGCGCTTGGCATACATTTGGAAGGCAGAGCCTGTCCCTACGAAATCCCTCACGGGATTTTTTGGTTTGAAGGCAAACTAAGGCTTCAGACTGTAGGAGTTTCTCCCTTACACTGACTAACTGTCTATTCTCCATGTGGGACAGAAGGTTTAAGGCCTCTAACAACGGTTTTTTTCTCCCAGTTGTCTCGCCATTCCCGGAAGTTGCGTCTACTGAGGGCGACGGTACCTTGGCGTACTGATTTCCCGCAAACTACAACAGGCAGAAACACGAGGTGTTTCCTCCACGTTCTTCCTCCTGCCACAATGGATGAAGCCCTGGGCGACGGTTCCTATGCGTTCCGCTCTCCCCCTGCCGTGATGGGTGCAGTCAAGGATGCAGTCGTGGGCGACGGTTCCTATGCGTTCCGATCTCCCCCTGCCATGATGGATGCAGTCGAAGATGCATTCGTGGGCGACGGTTCCTATGCGTTCCGATCTCCCCCTGCCATGTTGGATGCAGTCGTGGGTGACGGTTCCTATGCGTTCCGATCTCCCCCTGCCATGATGGATGCAGTCGAAGATGCATTCGTGGGCGACGGTTCCTATGCGTTCCGATCTCCCCCTGCCATGTTGGATGCAGTCGTGGGCGACGGTTCCTATGCGTTCCGATCTCCCCCTGCCATGATGGCTGCAGTCGTGGGCGACGGTTCCTATGCGTTCCGATCTCCCCCTGCCATGATGGATGCAGTCGGGGGCGACGGTTCCTATGCGTTCCGATCTCCCCTATGGACGGCTTGCCACAGACTTTCAACATCAAGCTCCTCACAATGGATATCTGAGCTTGCTGCGGATGACGTAGCTCCGGACCAATTTTCGGACTCCCCAATCGCCTCCGGCTCCTGGATTGCAGCATGCTGATGGCCATTGCAACAGCTAAATCAATGCCACAGACTAAATGGCACAGTACTATACTACTACAGTCTCCCCAGCCGCCAATGGTGGCCCCTGGGTTGTAGCGCACTAACTGTCGCCGAACTAGTTATTTCACATCAGGCATCAGAGTATAGCTCTGCCACCCGGGACAAGAGCAGGATGTCGGCACGCCTCTCAGGACCAGTTGTACTTCATATGCCTTAATCTACGCAGAGAGGCCCCCCTTCGTTCCAGATCGCTTGAAGACCTTTTCACTTGAGCTCCGATTTACGCTTCAAAACGGTACATAGGTGCTGTGACCTAGTGGTAAGAACAGCTGTCTACCAACGCAAAGTTGCCCGGTTCGTGCCCGGGTACAGGCATCTTGTTAATCTTCAAGTCATAGTCTCTCTCGCCTATGTTATTTCCCGGACTACGGATGGGTCATCAGTTCCATTTGACGAAGTTGAATACATTTTAGTTGTCACATGTTAATCTCCAGGTAGACTACTTCAACAATCAGGTATTACACTGGGCACATCTTTTTCCCAGTGGGGCCGTCTTTATCCTGTCTGACTGTCGTTAGTCAGAGGTTTTTTCTTTCAACGGGTCTTGGCTTCCTCGAGTTCTCTAGTCTGAGCACCGTTACGATAATCCGCTCCTGAATACAGTTTTCTCCCTGGTATGTTTCTATCTGCATACCCTTCTCGGATGCACGCACAATCATATCCATCGGAGTGCCTTCTCTCCTTTGGACCCACTTTCCACCCAGACAGTCCAGGGTTTCATCTACCTCGACGTGTCGCTGACAGCAGTCGTCACCCTGTTCTCTGTCTAGGTTTACTGTTCATGGTTCATTACTGCCAGGCGTTTGACGTCCTGTACTCACCGGCAGACCCCATAGGTTTGGGGGTTTTTCTCCCTCACATTCTGGGGTTTTGGGCATCCATGGGCATGGATGTTTACGTATGTATGTATATATGTATATATATATGTGTGTGTGTGTATATGACAAAAGGCCTATTTCTCACTTGCAGTGGCTTTCCACGCATCATGGCTTACCTTCCTGGGTATATCCCTTGGGTTTTAGCCACCCTTGCCGGGACGTTCACAGGTGTGTTTACGTAAGGTTCACTCTGGTCCTGTTACCAGAGATCTGACTTTTTCTCCGGCTGCCATCGCTGTATGCACCTTAGATGCTGGTTCTGCGTCTTCTGGTGCTTCCGGCTTCAGTTATCTCCTTTTTATTCTCAAGTACCTTGCTGTTTTCTCGAAGTTTCCATACGCTGTTCCCAGAACTATGTGTCTTCTGGAGACACTTCCATTACCACTACCGGTTCATACTGTTCGGCTGTGGCATTTCCTAGTTGCAGGCTTTCCTCCACCTTTAACGGTGCTTCACCTACGCGGTCACCCTTATGAGGGTGGTTTTTTTTTTTTTTTTTTTCATCCCACCTGCAAGTCCTTTTCTTCCATCCCTGTGCTTCTTACCAGGGCATTGAGTGATGTTGGGTACATTCTGTCTCTCTGCCAGTCTTTGTGCCTGTTTGGACATTCCACACATGCAGAGACCGGACTCTCTAGGTCATTTTTTTCTTCAGAATGATACCAAGGGACTATGCCAGGTTCCCCGGTCACAGGTCTATTGCCTTAGAACGGCTGGCTAGATATGGTATGGTTTTTCGATCATTGCATACCAAGGTTCTCTACTCCTAGGAAGGGAGTATACTAGATCTTGGGCGCCAGGGCTATGTACACACAGGTGTGCTCGCCAGCCGTCTGAGTTAGTCTTATTTTTAGTGATCATTTTGACATCTATACTCAAGCGTTAAATAACGCAGATCCGGGTATACGTATTCCCCAGGCGGCAATATTCCACCTCGGTAGTGCGTTTTTAGAAGAGTTTATGACAATATTCTCTCCCACCCAGGGACTGCTTTAGGACGTCCCACGGTCTGTGTCCCCCAATGAGGCGAAGGAGAAAAGGAGATTTTTGTGTACTCACCGTAAAATCCTTTTCTCTTAGCCTCTAATTGGGGACACAGCTCCCACCCTGTTGTCCGTATCGGGCTTTGTGGGTATTGTTTCTATCTTGAATGCTTTCCTGTATACATGCCTTTTCTTTAGGCTTTACTTTCGTTGAGCTTCACATTGTTTTTTCTATTAAGCTCTACGGTCCTTTGGCGTCATATATAGTCGCCCTTGTCTGACCTAATTCTTGTCACTTTCTTCTTCTCCTACTGCTTTAGCACAAAACTGGTCGGGTAAGGGCCCAGCCAGGGGGTGTATGCTAGTAGAGGAGGAGTCAATTACTCTTTTTCAGATATTGCCTAGTGTCGCCTCCTAGTGGACAGCAGCATAACACCCACGGTCTGTGTCCCCCAATTAGAGGCTAAGAGAAAAGGATTTTACGGTGAGTACACAAAAATCTCCTTTTCTCAGCCTGTGCAAGGACTTGATGGGGAAGAGTGTGTGGATGATGTAGCACGCGTCATCCACATAAAACATGAAGAGAGGACGGCGATTGCAAGAGAGGAGGCGATTGGATTGGACTGCATTGTCTGTATGCACATAGGTATTTTAATTCAGGCAATAAGGGGTTAAAGGTGGCGGTTGTACTTTATATTGGGAAAGCATAGTGACAGGTTCCCTTTAAAGTGGGTGTTATCATCCATATTAATAGGATAAGCTGTTACTTTTGTATTGCTGGCGGTCCAAGCTATGGGCTCCCCAACCCATTGTGAAATTGAAGCCATTTTATAGGGGTTTTCAGGTGTCAGAAAACCTTTGTTTCCCAAATGTTGCTTTGTTCACCCTCCCCGGGTCCAGAATAGAGTCTCTGCCTCAGCTCCCGGGGTCTGATTGTCTGCAGCGCTGATGTCAGTCGGTGAGCTCAGCAGATCTGAGCACCTTGTGTTGGCTGCTGAGCTCACGGTCATTGTCATTAATCTAGAGCAGGAGCAGCAGTGGAGACTCAGTCCTGGACCCGGGGAGGATCCTTTATAGGAAACTGCCGCCGGGAGACCGAGGATTTCTCAAAGTGCCCAGCCGCGCTTCTGGTCATCCATGCCAACCCTGCTCATATACAGTGAAGCAGGGAGTGACCGGGGCATCTCTGTGACCGGGGCACAGTACGGATCAGTGGAGATCTAGCAGGTCAGGCCCCACCGATCATTAAGTGATGATGAGAATACCCCGGGGGCATAACTAGAAGAAACATGGCTGCTCCCCTACATTGTCATTTATTTGGGGCGATGTGAAAGTTTAGATGCTTTATTTCTTAGAACCTGAATAGTTCTTTCATTACTAATCCGGCTTTAAGACATTTCTCTTCTTTTTCTCCCCAGGAGTTGGGTGTCAGCACAAACGCCAATTACAAGATCACTTTCATGTTGGACAGTGCGGCCATGATCACGGTGCACACACCCAGGAGAGGCCTGATTGATGTAAGCTCCGGCCGCCATCGGCTGACACCTTTCATCTTATCTCCTCTCATCAAACACATTCCTGACGCTTCACTCTCACATCCACAATCTGCCGACCTGTGCGTTCTGTCCACTGACTTTATAAAACATCCGTGTACACGACTTATTTTTTTTATTTTTAATACGTCCTGACCACCTAAACAAGTTTTCCAAAATCTGACAGATCAATCAGACATGACTCTGCAGGATTTTTTTCATAGGACTCTGCCTGCTGTCAGCGAATGGAAACATTCTGACTTATGCCCAAAGTTGAGAACTTGATCAGACCTCACTGCTCACAGTTGAGGATTACTCCCATCTTCATCAATGGGTATTGTCGGTAGGGCTCGTAAGGAAAGAAAAACAGGCACCGCTTATTACAATATTCAGAAGTTCTTGAAATCTTGATACTTTTCTTTTGTTTACAGCTCATTGCCTCGGAGGCCGACCACTGGTGTTAGTCCTCATTCACACAGCGTTTGAGCTGCATTATTGTTTACCTGTCTTTAGTGCAGTTTCTGCAGCAAAAAAATGGATCCTCGTTTTTTGCAAAAAAGCATCACAAACGCATCATCTGTTTTGCTTCGTTTTCTGGGGACACATGTAAACACACAGACAGACTCGAGAATGCAGAGGCGGACTCGGGGAGGCAGAGGCGGACTCGGGGAGGCAGAGGCGGACTCGGGGAGGCAGAGGCGGACTCGGGGAGGCAGAGGCGGACTCGGGGAGGCAGAGGCGGACTCGGGGAGGCAGAGGCGGACTCGGGGAGGCAGAGGCGGACACTTTGTTACCCTCCCCAGCGATCACATAGCGAGCCCCTGCAATGTCTTCCTTCTGATCATTAGCAGGCCCTGTGGAGTACTGACAGGACCTTTGTGTAAGTAAACGAGTACTTACAAGACCCTTGGTCATGTGACTCTCAGGCCGAGTCACATTGGCAGGTCCTGTCAGTACCGTACCTGCAGGTCCTGCCGGCTCCCGGGAGGAAGACATCATGGGGGCTCACCGGGGGATCATCGGGGACGATAAGTAATTGGATGTTAGTGGTGCAGAAAGTGCACCAGATAAACAGCACTAATTGATGCTCATTATTTTCTGGATGCGCTTTCTGCACCTTTAATGCAGCAGTCAAAATCGCAGCATCTGAACAGCAAATTGAAATTCCCATCCTTTTTGCTGGCAGATGCAGCGACTGATCCGTTTTTGGTGCAGATCAATCATGTCCAGTGTGAACATGACCTTAGACAGCAGATGGGGCGCGGTGTCTGTAAGCAATCTTTTGAAGCTGGGCAGGATCCCTGGAGAGCGCTGCTACCTCCTGATCCACAGCAGCAGCGGTCGGTCTCCAAGGCAACGAAAGGTAACAAAGGAAAAGTGTTAATTTTCTGGTCATCATAATGGGAGACCCAGACAATGGGGTTCAGGGCACTGCCCTCCGGAGGTCACACTAGGTACTACAAGTTTGTAGACACCGCCTCCTCCGCTTATAAACCCCTACCGCAGGGAACATCCTCAGTTTTAAACTTAGTGTGCTCGGAGGATCACGCTTTGCTTGCACTTCACTGCATTCTCACTACTTACGTGATGGCGTCTGAAGACAAGGTAATAAGGTCCTATCGGGACCGGTGACAGCCTCCCCGCTCACCCTTAGTGGCACACGCTGGTGGAGGTACCGGAGGGCCTAGAGCCTGGACACTTCGTGTTCTCCCGGTACGCTGTTACGCTCCTCTCCATCCCTCTCTGGGGGCTCTGGAGAGTGGGAGATGGGAGCCTTGCACAGCTCCGCTCCGTCCGAGGCCTCCCTAAATGGTGCTTACAGACCGGACTGGAGCCAGCCCAGTCCGAGGCCTCCCTAAATGGTGCTTACACTCCGGACTGGTGCTGAGCGGCCCAGTCTGAGGCCTCCCTAAATGGTGCTTACAGACCAGACTGGTGCTGCACCCCCGTCCGAGGCCTCCCTAAATGGTGCTTACAGACCGGACCGGCACTGAGGCACTCTGTGTCTCCTGCGTGCCTGGGGGTAGTGTCCGGCACTTTATGTGTTTCAGGACACTCAGACCGCGCGTTACCCTCGGGTCCGCGGTTCTGCGGGTGTACCCTGTGCTGGGGTCACCCTGGCTGACCGCCCTGTGTGTCACAGGGGCTGGGGCCGTAGGCTGCGGATGTTTGTCCCCTCATGGTGTACATGCAGTCTGTGTATAATGTTTTTACACTCTTTCCCGCGCTGCGGGCTCCGGCTCCCTCATGCTGTGGATGCCTGGAGGATGGGAAGCAGCCCGTGCGGTGACGTCATCGCTGGGCGTGTGTGTGTGTTTCCCGCGTCTCTCGGCGCCGCCCACAGTTTCACTGTCGGCGGCCATCTTTACCCTCACTTCCCGGTTGGGATTCTTATGCAGCGTGCGTCTGCACTCCAGAGGGGAGACCGGAAACCGTCGCGGAGGTCACACACACACCGCTTCCTCATACCGCTTTACTGCGGTCGGTAAGCCACCGGGATTCCCGGTTTTGTTGTCGGCAATTTGGCTTATTTTCCCCTACTGTGGCGATGTCCTCAGCCGGGAAGCGTGCTGCTAAGGCGGCAGTAACCACCATTACCTGTGCTACATGCAATGGTGCACTGGTGGAGGGGTCCTGCAATAACTGCGGACGCCCAGAGGCCCGGGCTGGCACTGTTGAGTCAGCAGCTCCGGTGCTATACCCTGAGGTTCAGGTGATCTCAGGGCCATGGGAGACTCAGAATAAGATCAATGAATCTCTGCTGTCTCAGCTGTCCTCCATGTCGCAATCCCTGGAGGCACTTAATAGGAGACTGGATAGCCCAGCTACTCCATCCAGTTACCCCCGGGTGTCCCCCTCTTCTGCTGCGAGACCCCTTAAGCGGGCTCGTCGTGAGGATTCACCCGAGCTCCATACTCTCTCTGAGGAGGAGCGTTCCTCTGATGGTGAGGAAGATGATGGGGGTTCAAATTTCGGGTCTGTGTCTGTATCTGAACCGCCAGACGGGGTGGAGGATCTGGTGTCCTCTATCAACGAGACTTTACGTCTCGTGACACCCCCTGAGGAGGTGACGGTGCACCCGAAGGAGGTCTATCAATGGCTGCGGCCGGAGGCTAGACCAAGTGGCTCCTTCATGGACCACACTAATTTTGGAAGGGTGGTTAGAGCTCCCAGGTTACATCCTGGGCGGCGTTTTGTCCGTAAAACCAAGGACAATCGCTTCCCCTTCCCCCAGGAGGTGCTACAGGAGTGGTCGCAGTCCCCGAAGGTGGACGCTTCCATGACCAGGATTGCTGCACGCTCCCTTTTCTCTGCCTCTGATAGCTCCTCACTGAAGGATGCTACTGATAGACAGGTCGAGCAGCTCGCCAAGTCTTCCTATGAGGCTGTGGGGTCTTCATTTGCCCCTAATTTTGCCACGGTCTGGACCTTACAAGCGATTACTACCTGCTTGGATGGTATCTCTGACATGGCAAGATCCAGTCCAGAGGTCCTAGCACTTACCGAAAGGGCAAGGGCCTATGCGGACTACGCCAGGACGGCGACTCTGGAAACTGCCACTCGCTCAGCTGTGGCTTCGGCCAATGCTATAGCGATCCGCAGGTTGTTGTGGCTGCGTCTTTGGGACTCAGATGCCACATCCAAGAAGATTTTGCAGAATCTTCCGTTTGCTGGTGACAGGCTTTTTGGCACCGAACTGGACAAGCTAATTAAGGATTCTGCTGAGTCTAAGATACCGCAGAATAAGCCTAAGCCACGGTATACCGTTAAAAGGAACCCTAAACAGTGGTCCTTTCGTTCCAGCTCGCAGTCATCAGCACCGTCCGCTCGCACGGACCGAGGGGGAAAGCCCGCTTCCCAGTGGCGCTCTAAGAGTCGTCCAAAGAAGCCGGCGGGGGCGGCAGCTGCCACCCCCAAACCCGCCTCTACATGACTCGCTCTCTCATCCTGCCTCCCCACAGGTGGGGGCCGCTTGTCTCGCTTTCAGGACAAGTGGCTGCTTCACGTTCAAGATCAGTGGGTTCGAGACGTGATCTCGCGAGGGTACAGGATAGAGCTGACGTCAAAACCGATATCCCGATTCCATCGGTCGGCCCCATCCCCAGAAAAGGCTCAGGCTTTTCACCTGGTGTTGGAGGGTCTCCGCAGGGACGGAGTGGTGGTCCCGGTACCTTCCGGAGAGAGGTTCAGGGGTTTTTACTCCAACCTCTTTATCGTCCCGAAGAAGGACGGATCCTTCCGCCCAGTACTGGACCTGAAGCTGTTCAACCATCACGTGTTGGTTCGGAAGTTCCGTATGGAATCACTGCGCTCCGTGATCGCAGCTGTGTCACAGGGGGACTTCCTAGCGTCCATAGATATCAGAGACGCTTACCTTCACGTACCCATTGCACCGGCTCATCAGCGCTGGTTGCGATTCGCAGTGGGGGAAGAACACTTCCAATTTGTGGCACTGCCATTCGGGCTAGCCTCGGCACCGCGGGTGTTCACAAAAGTGATGGCTTCCATGATGGCTCTCCTGCACATGCAGGGACATGCCGTCATTCCCTATTTAGACGACCTGCTGGTCAGGGCGCCATCAGAACACCTCTGTCAAGAGAGCCTGGATGTGACCATGCGCGTCTCTGGAACAGTTCGGTTGGCTCCTCAATATTCAGAAGTCAACGCTAGTTCCGACCCAGTCTTTGACATATCTGGGCATGGACTTCAACACAGCCTCAGCCCTGGTGTCTCTGCCACGAGTCAAACAGATGGCGATCCAATCAGGAGTACAAGCAGTCCTCCTGTCACCACACTCATCCCTACGGGTATTGATGAGACTAGTGGGACGCATGGTAGCGGCGATAGAGGCGGTGCCGTTCGCACAGTTTCGCCTCCGTCCTCTCCAGCTGGAGATTCTTCACAGATGGGACAAGAGGACGATCTCGCTGAATCGGCTGGTGACACTGTCACAACCGACCAAGGACTCCCTACAGTGGTGGCTCCAGCCACGTCACCTGTCACGAGGCCGGTCCTTCCTAAAACCGTCATGGTTAGTGGTGACCACAGACGCCAGTCTGAAGGGCTGGGGTGCGGTGTTCTTGCACCACAGGGCTCAAGGCCTCTGGACTCTGTCGGAGTCGGCATTGCAGATCAACGTGCTGGAGATCAAGGCGGTCTATCTGGCGCTCCTGGCGTTTCAGAAATTCCTGTCAGGACACCCCATTCGGGTGCAGTCCGACAATGCGACGGCCGTCGCCTACATAAATCATCAGGGAGGGACCAGAAGTGCTCAGGCCCTCGCCGAAGTCCACCGCATTCTAGCCTGGGTGGAGGAAAACGGCTGCCTGATCTCCGCAGTTCACATCCCAGGGGTCGAGAACTGGGAGGCCGACTACCTGAGCCGACAGGGCATGGACGCCGGAGAGTGGGCTCTTCATCCAGACGTCTTCCGGGACATCTGCGGCAGATGGGGCACTCCGGACGTGGATCTGATGGCCTCACGGCTGAATCATCAGGTGCCCCAATACATGGCAAGATCGTGGGATCCTCAGTCTCTGGGGGCGGATGCCCTGATCCTGAGTTGGTCCAGCTTCCAGCTGCCATATGTGTTCCCGCCTCTGGCTCTGATTCCCAGGGTCCTGTGGAAAATCAGGACAGAATGCAGAGTAGCCATTCTAGTGGCTCCAGATTGGCCCAGGAGGTCCTGGTACCCGGACCTGTGGCAACTGTCAGGCGGACACCGGTGGGCTCTTCCAGAACGCGCAGATCTACTCGCGCAAGGCCCCTTCTTCCACCTCAATTCCAGGGCCCTCAGATTGACTGCATGGCTCTTGAGGCCTGGCTGCTGACGTCCAGAGGATTCTCTCCTACAGTGGTTGCCACTATGAATAGGGCTAGGAGACCTGTCTCTAGGAAGATATACCACAGAACGTGGAAAATCTTTTTCTCCTGGTGTGCCTCTGGTGGACGCTCACCGTGGCCATTGTCCATTCCGACATTGTTGGCCTTCCTACAGTCGGGTCTGGAGTTGGGATTATCCCTTGGCTCTCTGAAAGGTCAAGTGTCAGCACTTTCAGTGCTGTTTGACAGGCGCTTGGCGCTCCTGCCGAAGGTCCGCCAATTTCTGCAGGGGGTAGCTCGGGTGGTTCCGCCTTACAGGCGACCTCTGGACCCTTGGGACCTCAACATGGTCCTGGCGGCTCTGCAGAAACCGCCGTTTGAGCCACTGAGAGACATCTCTCTCTCTCGTCTGTCCCAGAAAGTGGTCTTTCTGGTGGCAATTACGTCCCTGAGAAGGGTCTCAGAATTGGCTGCACTTTCGTGCAAGTCACCCTTTCTGGTGGTTCACCAAGACAAGGTGGTGTTGCGCCCACGGCCAGAATTCTTGCCGAAGGTGGTTTCAACGTTTCACCTAAACCAGGAGATTGTTCTCCCGTCATTTTGTCCCGCTCCCGTTCATCAGGTTGAGCGCGACCTCCATACTCTGGATCTCGTGAGGGCTGTACGCATTTATGTGTCCAGGACCGCCTCCTTTAGGAGTTCGGATTCCTTATTTGTCCTCACGATGGGTCGCTGTAAGGGGTCCGCGGCTTCGAAGTCGACCTTGGCCAGATGGATCAAGGCTCCCATTCAGGAGGCGTACCGGTCTTCTGGTTTGCCTCTCCCGGTGGGTTTGAAGGCACACTCTACGAGAGCTGTAGGTGCCTCCTGGGCCTTTGCGACATAGAGCGTCTGCTCTACAGGTGTGTCAGGCGGCCACTTGGTCCAGCCTGCACACTTTTTCTAAGCACTATATGGTGCATGCCCATGCCTCTGCGCGATGCGAGTTTGGGCAGGCGGGTTCTCCAGGCGGCGGTTGCCCACCTTTAAAGGGAACCATGTGTTTTCCGTCTTGTTGAGGAACTCTTCCCGCCCTGGGGTATTGCTTTAGGACATCCCCATTGTCTGGGTCTCCC
The DNA here is from genome assembly GCA_033576535.1 of Allobates femoralis. Lineage (NCBI taxonomy): Eukaryota > Metazoa > Chordata > Amphibia > Anura > Aromobatidae > Allobates > Allobates femoralis. Next base: position 591,048,428 of record JARQOC010000004.1, read on the forward strand.
ATTATGATGACCAGAAAAAAGAGAATTTTGTTTACGTACCGTAAATTCTTTTTTCTTTAATCATCAATGGGAGACCCAGCACCCACCCAGTTGTTCCTTTGCATGTTTTGCATTTGCTCTGTTCTCTGTTGAGACAGTGTTTGCCGGGTTGTTGAGCCGTTTTGTGTACGGCATTCTTCCCGATGTTTCGGGTGTGGTTTATTTCCTCCTCGCAGCTTGTAGACCAAACTGAGGATGTTCCCTGCGGTAGGGGTTTATAAGCGGAGGAGGCGGTGTCTACAAACTTGTAGTACCTAGTGTGACCTCCGGAGGGCAGTGCCCTAAACCCCATTGTCTGGGTCTCCCATTGATGATTAAAGAAAAAAGAATTTACGGTACGTAAACAAAATTCTCTTTATCTCGAACGGCATTAAGACAATGTATATCAAAAGCTCCTGTCCTGACAGTTTGCTATAAGGTATGTTGGACAGGTACGGGGTTATTTCCATCTCGGTGGTGCAGTTACAGTATCAGCCAATTATTAGTATCAGTAGATGGATCCTTAAAGAGAATCTGTCATCTGGAGAGATGCTATTAACCTGCAAATATGGGGTTAATCTGCAGGTTAATAGTGTTCTGAACCTGTCGGGTGCCTGCACATCAAACCCCACTGCCGAGAGGAAGTTAACTTTAATCCTCCCGAAATTGATTGGGGTGATGTTCCCAGTGAAGTTGAATGTATGATTGGTGGAGGGGGGACCCTCTCCGAACACTAGATCACCAGACGTACATCACCATCACTCCATTCACTTTTATGGGGCTCTTGGAACCTCTGCTCCCATAGACCATGAATAGGGAGAGATCAAGCACACAGACCACCTCTCTATTTATGCTGGGAAAATGGCAACCCTGTTGTGGAGAGCAGTGAGGGTCCTAGAGATCAGCCCCTCGCACATCATAGATTTAGCACCTGTCCTGAGGATACATTTAAGGTTTTTGCTTCTTTGAAACCACATTTCAGGTTGGCTCTTACACACAGGCTCAGTAGGAGCCATCAGGGCTTGACACGCGCAAATCAATTCAATCCCATTTTAACCCCTTGGTGCTGCGTCCTCTTCCAATGTTATGTAACCTGGGGCCCGGACATTTCTATTATTTTAGGTGAAGCCACTCGGGGTGATATGGGGCAAATATGGAGAGTTTTACAGTAAGAAGAACACCATCATGTTCGATGATATTGGACGGAATTTCCTGATGAATCCACAGAACGGCCTAAAGGTTAGTGTCCCGGCATGATGGGATGTGTAGTCCTAAGTCAGGGTCATTCATCTTCTACATATGGTGACAGGTTATAATCAACACCAAATGTCATCTCCTCTCTTAGTTATGTAAACATCTCACTATACTGATGATACCGAGCCTCCCCAGGCATTGATCACTGTTGGCGGAAGAAAAAAACACAATTCTCCGATCCTCTCCCCCTCTGGCCCTCCCTATTCCCCTCTGTCCCCTCTCCTTCCCTCTCCCCCCCCCCCCTCCCTCCTTCCCCCTCTTCCCCCCCCCCCCCTGTCCCCTCCCTCCCACCCCTCTGTCCCTCTCTCCCCCCCCTCTTCCCCTCTCTCCTCCCCCTCTGTCCCTCTCTCCCTCCCCCTCTGTCCCTCTCTCTCCCCCCTCTGTCCCTCTCTCTCCCCCCTCTGTCCCTCTCTCTCCCCCCTCTGTCCCTCTCTCTCCCCCCCTCTGTCCCTCTCTCTCCCCCCTCTGTCCCTCCTCTCTCCCCCCTCTGTCCCTCTCTCTCCCCCCTCTGTCCCTCTCTCTCTCCCCCCCTCTGTCCCTCTCTCTCTCCCCCCTCTGTCCCTCTCTCTCTCCCCCCTCTGTCCCTCTCTCTCTCCCCCCTCTGTCCCTCTCTCTCTCCCCCCTCTGTCCCTCTCTCTCCCCCCCTCTGTCCCTCTCTCTCCCCCCCCCCCTCCTCGTCCCCTCTTCCCTCTCTCTCCCCCCCCCCTCTGTCCCTCTCTCTCACCCCCCCCCCTCTGTCCCTCTCTCTCACCCCCCCCCCCCTCTGTCCCTCTCTCTCACCCCCCCCCCCCCCTCTGTCCCTCTCTCACCCCCTCTGTCCTTTCTTTCTTTCTTCCTTCATATCTATCTCATAATGTTTTTTATATCCATCTCCTCTCCTTTCTATCCATCTATGCCCAATATCTAATATCTCTTCACAGATCAGACCCTTCATGAAAGCACATTTGAATCGGGATAAAGACAAAGAACTTCTGAAGCTCTCCCAGTACCTTAAAGAAATTGCTGAACTTGAAGACCTTTCGGATCTTAACCACAAGCATTGGGAGAGGTAGGTGCTCCTCTCCTATATACAGTCTATATTACAGTATATAAAGCCGCAGTCTGCCCGACCTTCCTATTCCTTGATTATTTCCCTCTGTCTGGTCCTGATTTCCCAGCCTGCAGGATCAGCTGCAGGAGATACTTCTGCCACCGCTTATCTCCAGGGAAAACAGATGACACCTGGAGGGTTCTTCATACCATTTCCATTATACAGCTGCATCTCAGTGAATTAGAAGATCATCAAAATGTTAATTTATTTCAGTCATTCAATACATAATGAGAAACGCATATATTATATAGAGTCATTACACACAGGGTGATCTATTTCATATGTTTATTGCTGTAAATGTTGATGATTATGCCTTACAGACAATGAAAACCCAAAGGTCATTATCTCAGAAAATTAAAGTAGGGAGGATGAAGGGTCTGAGAGATAAAATATGACCTAAATAGGTATCAGAGGCTTCACCTTGTGTGGTTGTGAGAGTCACAACCACTATAAAAGCAGATCACGGCTGCTGCAGTCCACAGCGTGGAGCATCTGGAGTAGGGAGGATGAAGGGTTTTAAAAACCACGCTGCCGTATTACACAAGACATGAAAGTGTGAATATAATATTGATTTATTAATCAACGCGTCTCAGGGCTCCCTGGCTCCTTCCTCAGGACAATTCAATGTCATATTGCCATGTATCGGGGTGTCTCAGGGAGATCTGAAACGCTAGTTGACTAATAAATTAATAATACATTCGCCCTTTGATGTCTCGTGGAATACGGCAGCACAGTTTTTAACCCTTCATCCTACTATACTTTTCTGAGATGATAATTTTTGGACTTCCATTGACTGTAAGCCATAATCATCAACATTCACAGAAATAAACACTTGAAATAGATCCCTCTGTGTGTAATGACTCTATATGATATATGCATGTCACTTTATGTATTGAATTACTGAAATAAGTTATCTTTTTGATGATATTCTAATTCATTGAGATGCAACTGTACGTGATCTCGGGAGCCGTTATGACCTAGAACTCCCCTTATCTCCGTCTTCTTTTCTTTTTTTTATAGATATCTCTCAAAAAAGCAAGGTCAGTAATGGATGATCTTCGATGAAGAGCATCGCCCCCGGAGTGAGCAGCATGGACAAACCGTGGAGTAAAACTTGAATGTTTCATGTGACGTTATCCGTCCTTTTTTTCGTTCCTTAGTTCATAGATCCACGATCTGTTCCGCCAGTTTAGTTTGCCCCGGCTTTACCGCTGATGGGAGGATTCAGACGCCACAGAGATTTCTGTGTTATCAACTTTTTTTAATCGTTCTTTTTATTTATATTTTTTTATATTGCCTGCTCAGAGAGCGGAGGGTTTTCGTCTTTTGCCCCCATCCTTTCGTTTGCTGTACGAGTTGTTTTGAGTCACAGATCTGTTCAGCTTTCCATGATTTATCAAGGACAACCACAGAAAAAGCGTTGGAGACATGCCAAAATGAGAATATCCTTGAAATAAAACATATGGCCTTAAATACGTGAGATTTATTTGATCCGATTCCACCTGGGATACGTACAGTCCGTGCCAGTAATCCAGAATGCCTGATAATCCGTATTATTGATATTAATACCCGGACAACTGCTTTCCCTACTGGGGAAATCCGTGACCGGCAACATGCTTTCTCGGCTAGTGACCGACCGATCATATAATACAGGGATGGCCGAGGATCCTCACATCGATTGATCATGTGTTTGAATGGGGAGAGGCTTAAAACCAGCTGCCAGACATTTCCGACAGTCGGTTATCATCTCTCTTGACGTCATAAGGATCGTCCATTTAAATTGATCCCTCTCAAGTAGCCAGAGAGAGTAATTTAGGGGGATCCTGACCTCGCAAAATGTGCCCCCGGCTCTATATACCTGTCCCTGCACCGTATTAATAGATTTCTAGGCATCCCTTTCTGCTTGTAAAGCGATATAGTAAACTTTAGATAAGTTGTTATCATACCTTATAATCTGCGGCTTCTCATCATATGAGAAGCCGCAAAAGGCGTTCCTTTCTGGGCCTCCCCGTTGCCTGCTTTGTAATTATTCACGCCCCGATGGGCGTGCTGCAGAGCAGGGAGACTGTGCGTGTCATGTAAGGGGCGGTAAAGCCGATAGGACGCTAATAGCGTCATATCCGGCTTTACCACGTCAGTACACCCATCGCGCATGCGCACTCTGTATCGCGAGGTCGGCAGTACACCCTAATGGGTGTACTGACGTGGTAAAACCGGATATGATGCGATTAGCGTCCTATCGGCTTTACCGACCCTTACATGACGAGCACTATCTCCCTGCTCTGTAGCACGCCCATCGGGCGTGAATAATTACAGAGCAGGCGGCGGGGAGACCCAGAAAGGAATGCCTTTTGCGGCTTCTCATATGATGAGAAGCCGCAGATTATAAGGTATGATAACAACTTTTCTAAAGTTTACTATATCGCTTTAGAAGCAGAAAGAGATGCCTAGAAATCTATTAATACGGTGCAGGGACAGGTATATAGAGCCTGGGGGCACATGTTGCGAGGTCAGCATCCCTTTAGGACCCCCCCATACACATTAAAGACAGCCAAAGCCACCCCCCCTCTATTTTGGCAGAGTCAGGTGCTCACATCTGCAGGTCAAACAGTCGGGGGGTTAAAAGGAATCTGTCAGCAGTTGTTCAGCATGCTGCAAGGGTTAAAAGACAAAGTTCCTCTCTTATCAGAGTGTCTGTGTTGTTTACGTAAACAAAAGGCTTTATCACCTGGTGATTATCATTACAGGACTACTTTCTCCCTCTGCTGTGATTGACACCTCCCAGTGTACAACCTATATACAGGGTCTGGTGTGGGTGGGGGGGGCAGCTCTGCTACATGCCTAAAATTAAATAGTTTGATTGTGACTGAATGGCTGCAGCCAGTAGTCTGTGACAGCTCTAGTTTCACAATCTCGTTGCCTATATTATGCTGCTCTCAAATGAAGTAGCAAAAACCTGCTGACGGATTCCCTTTAATATGTATGACCAACTCTGTTAGGTACTAAGCTTTGGCTATTACGTTCACAATTCATTTCTCTGGCATAAGGAAGTGGAATTAATCTCAGGAGGAAGAGAGAACCTGTCAATACATATTTAAGATTTTTACATACGGCTGTCTAGGCCTTTGTCTCCCAATAAAAATGATACCTTGTTTGTAGAGATCCGATGTGCCAGTCATAGGAAATCTAGTGTAGAAGTCATATGAGGCAGGAAGTGCACTGGGGGCGTACCTCTAAGTGCACTGACACGCCCCCACTGCACATCCAGTCTGATTTGTATATGGCTTCTACACTAGATTTCTTATGACTGGCACATCGGATCTCTACAAACAACATCTCATTTTTATTGGGAGACAAAGGTCCATACAACCGTACCATTTTTATATAAAAACAATGTTGTGACTGGCTTCCTCCTTAACGAGTTTCATACTTTTGATGATATCGGCACTACATCTGCTAAAACTGCAGAAGGGCCACAGCTCTTGGTTCTTGTGATTGGTGGGTCCTACAGTAGTCAGACCTTCATCAATCATACAACAATGGTGGCATCTCCTTTTATTTTATATTATCGGCCTTCGGCTCGATATCAAGCCACGGTGACTCGATGAACGCTCTGTTGGTAGATCGATCTTGTGCAGCCGAGATAAGTCCCCCAGGATCTTATTATCCCCATTATCTTGATTGGGTCAAGCTGTCGGGTTACTGGTCTTCCTCTTGGGGTCTCCATATGGCTTCACAGAACTTGGTCAAACCCCTAACAATTGACAGATAGTTCTCCAATCCTTCCCCCCCCCCCCCAACCCTTCAATAAAGCACACTCAGACATACTTAATGGGGTTGTGTCACGAACAATTATACATTTGAATAAATCTTAGAATAAAGATAAGTTCCACAATTGGATGTGTTAAACAAAAATGTTCCTGCCTAAGATATTCTAATGTATGTGTCTGACCATGGAGGAACAGGTCGGATATACCACAGCTCCTGGGCAGGGGAGGAGGGAATACAGTATGCAGACATTACAGCCAGGATCACAGAATATAAGAGTATACAGACATTACAGCTGAGGATCACAGAATATAAGAGTATACAGACATTACAGCTGAGGATCACAGAATATAAGAGTATACAGATATTACAGCTGAGGATCACAGAATATAAGAGTATACATACATTATAGCCAGAGATCACAGAATATAAAAGTATACACACATTACAGCGGGGGATCACAGATTATAGGAGTATACAGACATTACAGCCAGGGATCACAGATTATAGGAGTATACAGACATTACAGCCAGGGATCACAGATTATAGGAGTATACAGACATTACAGCCGGGGATCACAGATTATAGGCGTATATAGACATTACAGCTGGGGATCACAGATTATAGGAGTATACAGACATTACTGTCTGTATACTCTTATATTCTGTGATCCCCGGCTGTAATGTCTGTATACTCTTATATTTTGTGATCTCCTTCCTACCCTGCCCAGGAGCTGTGGTATATCCGACCTGTTCCTCCATGGTTGGACACATACATTACCCAGGGGCACATTTATGATTATCTCAGCACAGGAACATTTTTTAACACATCCAATTGTGGAACTTATCATCATATTAAGATCTATTCATTAAAATGTGCACCTGTTCATGACGTAACTCCTTTAATGGAGAAGCCGGATTAATCTGTTGCTAAACATCTCTCCCATAAAAAGGAAAGGATCGGTCATGTTACTATCCAGCATGCTCCATCCTTCATTACTCCCAATCAGGGACCCCCATACACATTATTTAGCCTTTGTACACAATAAGACAGCCACGTAGTGAATGTCTGTTTATTCACATGATTGAGCACATGCGCTGTATAACAACTGGTAGCGTTATATCTCAGATGTAAGGAATCTTATCATGGTAGCAAATAGCATAAAAAATAAGTGCAACACATACAACCCTGGCGGACGAGCCATGAAGGGTGCGCGGTGTCTTTGTCAGGATAAGATCTTAACATGACTAATTA
>JARQOC010000004.1:591060261-591113891 GCA_033576535.1 Allobates femoralis
CAAGTCCAAGACATCTTTTAAACAAGCACACATCGTCAATGTTACTTTCATAGGGTGGTTTACTTCAGTGTCATTTCAGGCAGACGTCTCCATTTGTTCCGGCATCTCTGTGGTTAATGCCAGCTCCTTGTCCTCCGTTTCCAACACCATAGTGTATCACGGTGAAATCTTGCAGTCTCTCGTGGTTCCAACCTTTTCCCATCCACAGGGAGCTGTTCAGAGAACAATCAAGTTAACCTTTCGACAAAGTTCATTAACCAGTGGCACTGTGATTACCAATTCGCCCGATTCTATGTTGAAGTTTTCTGCAACAGGTATGTCGGGCCCACTGGGACGGGGCTACTCGGTACCGGACCGGTTCTGCTACGGGGAAGTCACGGGTGGTCCTGGTCCGGACCGTGTCCCGGGCTCGGCAATAAAAGGGGATATTTACAGGGGTTGTCAGTCGTGACGCCACCCATTATATGCGGCCAGTGATGGGGCCGCCGCTGTTGAAGAACCTCCGGGGACGATGGAATAGCAGCTTAGGTGGTATAGTTCCAGTGGGTAGAACTGTGTTCCCCGGGGCAGTAAGGGTTAAGTCTATTGTGGAACGTTCAGTACACTTACTGTGTAGACGCTGCAGGGATCTCTCGTCAGTGCTGGTGCTGTGGCTCTGCAGGTGGAGGGCTTTCTGCAATCCTGTATGGAGAGAATCGCTTTCATGCAGACACACAAGGGAGGCAATCTCAGGGTTTTCCGTGTTTACTCTCAGTTCTTCAGACAGTTCACAAGTCAGTTACAGTTCAGTGCAGTTCTTACAAAGTTCAGTACAAGTACACGGGCACTCTCTCCCTCTCCGGGGTCCCTTTGCTCTGCAGCCAGGCCTCTCTCTCTGTGACCCCTCACACTTTCTCTAAGTCCTTTCCGGGCTGTTAACGGTCTCCATCTCCACGGGTGTGTGTGTGAAACGCCGGACAGTATGGCGGTGACTCGGGCCCCTGTGGGTCCCCCAGTTTGTCACTGAGCTGCCTGTCCTTTGGGGTAGGGACCCTAAAGTGAAGCTGTGGTCCCCCGTCGGTGTCTGGGGATGCCGGGTAAACTACGGTCTCCTCTAGAGCCGACACTCTACTCAGCCCAGCCTCCAGCAGTCCTCAGGTCTGAGGCTCTACCAGGCTCCTTTCTCTCTGTTTCTCTCAGTATCATAGGAGGGATTTCTCTGCCTGCAGTCTGGTCATCTCGGCTGTCCTTTAGGGCCCGGGTATCACCGTCCCTCTCAGTCCTCTCACACTCCTGGTGGTATCAGCTTCGGACGTGCTTTCTCTCTCCTCCGGCTCACACTGGCTCGGTACAGATTCTAGGCCTTACACTCACAGGACGTGTGAATTCCAGTCTTTGCCTCTCAGCCTACCTCGGCCTACTGACTTCCTTCCTCCTCCCCCTCACTATATACTGTCAAGTCACCTGACTACGTGTGTGCCCAACCCACTCCTCCAAATCTACCGCCCCTCAATTGCCTAGAGTATCCCAATCTTAGGGCTGGATGCTGCCATCTACTGTACGTGGGTTGTGTGGGCTGTGAGGGTGTTGTTGTGCAACAAGTGTCCTACCTGCCTGGCTGCAGTTCCCTTTTGTGGCCTCCTGGACGCAGGGGTGCCACACTCTCCCGGAGTTAACTAGCGCGTCCCCGCGCTGCCCGTCATGGATCCCCCTGAAAACATTTTATTTTATAACAATAACGTTAAGCATTCTTGGTTTCTTCCCATCCGAGAGGTTCGAGTCTTCTTAAACGTTACATTAACTATAAACAGGTGCATGGGTATATATACGTCATTACCCTTTCTGGACATCTACGTGGTATAATGCTACAACGCATTCTCTTTACTTTCTTTCAGTATAAAACACATATAAAACATTACTTTATATCAAAAGTATAAAAAACATTCTTCTTTCAAAAAGTTTCAAAGTTCAAGTTCACGATTCAAAACAGTCACTTGCACTACGTCTCATGTGCAGCTGGTCTTAAAACCAAAGGGGAGCACACTAAGGTGCTCAACTATATACAGCGGAAGTTCATATCACCTCATCGTCCGTGATATCAATGTCAATAAACATGTAAAGGACAAACAGGGGAATGCTAGCATTCATTCAGGTATAGGATGGGGTCAATAAGGAAAACGCTTCATTCACACTTACAGTTTCCTCTTTTTATCTTGATGCAGGACCCGGGGCTCACTCCTTCTTTCCTTCTAGCTTGACCTTCCATGGGAGTGTTGGCGGTCCTCACTTTCTGGGAAATAATTCAAGTTCTTGCAACGCTTGGATCAGCAGGTAACTCTCCGGAGTTTGTGTTGTTGCATCCGCTGTGATCTTTACTGGAACAGTCTCAAGAATACTTGTGGGACCCGGGTTCACAACTGGGTCCGGCGGTACTACAGGATTAGTTTCCTCCAGTGCAGGCATGTCATCATCGGTTGTATTCAAACACAGTCTATGCACTCTTATGCCATACGGGCCTCTTGCTCCTTGTACAATAACGTAGGAGACCCACTCTCCAATCTGCACTTCCCTGTCCGGGTGCTTTTCTGGCAAGTGCGATTCTACATCACGGCGGTTGATGAAAATGTCACAATCTATTCCGGCCTCTCGAGCAAAGGCATATCCATCTGCATATTTAACTTTTACAATCCTGCCTTCATGCCTCTGCGATCTAATAATGCTCTTATCTTGTCTGGCAATGGCTTTTAAATACTGAGTCTGCGCAATCAATTCCCGCTTCTTTTCTAGTCGTTTCAATTCCTCTTGTTCCCATCTCTTGCCACATCTTTTCAAATATTCATTCCTTGTCACAATCTCTACAGAGCCTACGGGGCCACCGGGATCTCCTACGAAGCCCATCATATCATCACTGGTTTCATCTCGCTCCCACCAGCAGCGGAGCTGCTCCCCTCTCACCTCTGTCGTTGCAGGTGCCGGGATCAGGGGCTGTGGTAACGCCAGGTATCCCTCCGGTAAGGCTCCTAATGGGTCGGTCTCTTTCCTGGCTGGGCGCGGTGCAGCGCTGGGCACAGTTAAATCCACCAGGGTCGCAGTACTGCATCCACCCTCGCTCTCCATGCGGTCACGGGTGTCTTCAACCCAGCCGGGTTGCATTGGTGCGGTCTGGTAGGTCTGCTGATGGTATGAGGACAGGTAGCTTAACGGGTGGCTGCAGGCAGATCCTAGGTGGTATGGTGGAGCCCCCAGTGTGTGCCTTCATGCTCTAACCCCATCTGTTCTTTCCTTCCTTCCAGTTAAATTGTGAAGCCTGACAACTTGAAATCTGTCCCACCTCCTTCCTTCTCTCACCCTTGCTCCCGTCGGATAATCCTCTGCTGGCTGGCCGCTCACTCCTTTGGCAGTGCCTGGTACCCTCTTTTGGTTGCTCTGGTGCCTGGGAGAATTAAAGACTCCACGGGACTCCGGATTCTCTGTGGTCCTAAAGTATCCCACAGGTGCAGGCTCCGGTACCCAGTAAGCTGTCTGGGATAAACTTCCTCAAGTTCTTCACTCCCTTAGGCTGTCTGCGCCTGGAAAAGCTTTCTTCCTTAAGCCCTTTCTTCTTCCTCCATCTCCAACTACTTCTTCCACTACCACTTCTACCACTTCTTTGCGACTCACCGTCAGCCCGTGGACTCCGGTTTAGACAGGCTGTAGCTCCTTCCTCCTTGTCACGGGTGGGCCACGCCTGCCGGTAGTGGGGCCCGGTTGAGTGCAGATCAAAAGTGAAGACGTCTTGTAGGAACAGATTAAAGGGGTTTAATTTATTCGTGACGCCACCTATGAGTAGTTTCGGTAATCGTTACCGACGCTGCGGAACCTCCGGGGGATGGACAGCAGCAAGATGGAACGCTCCCCACAGGCTGAGCGGTGATCCCCGGAGGCTGGAGCTGCTTAAGATGTTGTGCGGCAGCTGCGGTTACCTTGTAATGCGGACGGACAGTTCATAAGGAAGCACGGACACAGAAAGTCTCTGCAACGGGTCTTTACTGTAACCAGCAGGCAGTACATGGTATACAGTTCACGGGTAGTGGACCGGGTGGACTCAGCAATGATGGTGTCCCTCAGAGATCCGCAAGTGTTCCTCCATTCTAGCTAAGTGTTTCGCCATTGTCGCCCAGGAATACCAGATCGGGTACGGGGAGGCTGCTTCAATGCCCTATCCAAGATATACATTGTGGATGTTTTGGGAAGCCTTGGATCCCTCAGTGGGTACACCGCTGGTTAGACGACTGGAAGTTGGCTGGTGGTGGGGTGCTCCTGTGAAGCTGCTCCTCCACGCTTCTGGTTCGCGTAGCAGAGGTGAACTGCTGCCAGCTTCGGTACCAGTGAACCGGCTGTGAGTTTTGGGCACGGGATATTTTAGAACCCGTGGTTAATGATGCCCGATCCCGGTTGTTGAGGCCTCAGGTGCTGACACCTGACCGGTGACGGCCCGGGGGCTGCACGGGGTGCGTAGCCCCCGCTCCTGCTCCAAGTTCCAGATTTCTCAGGTCAAGTTCTAGACTCCTTCTCTTCGACTAAGGGTCTGTACTCCCTACACACTTCCCTAGCACTCCGCCCACCAGGACCCTGGGTTGGCCCTCTGTTCTAGGTGATGCATGCAGGGTTGGATCTCAAAGTTAACCAGATCACTGCTGTGTCAGAGAATATTGCGGCTGCATTTATGGCTGCAATACCCTCTTGTGACGCACTCGTTGTGGGGCGCCACATTTGTTCCCCCTAGAGGTGATTTTATTCCCTCCCGGGTAACCTCCCACCGTGTAAGCTAGTGTGGGAGTGCTGGTTATGGGTCCCACCCACCATCCTAGAGTCCACCTGCAGCTGGAGTATCTGCACCTCTTTTACGGGTGCAGTACCCCTCTGTGACGCCTGCTTGGCGGGGTGCCACACTAGTTCCCCTCCAGTCTGGGATGGGGCCCTCCCTAAACAGGGTCCACCAGACTCCCCGACCTGGAGTGTGTCGTGTTGGATGCGGGTGTCTGGGTGCCAAGTAGTGTTCCCTCCTTACCCGAAAGTGGGGTACCACACCTCTGGATGAGGTGCAGTACCTCTGTGGCTACTGGACCCTCAGGGGCACCACAGAAGGACCCATATCGCTCAACAGAGAGAGGGCACATTGCTTATTTTAGCCCAAGAATAGATCAGCAATTTTATCCTGCGGAAACCCTTTAAGGTAGACCTCTGTCATTAATGCCGGTTATCGGGAGAAGAATATCTTGGAGATTTCTGCAGCTTTCCATGCAGGAATAAGGTATAAAATGTTCTCGCTTTCTTGCAGGTGCATTAGATATTAAAATGTCTGACATAGCAAAGTGCAGCATTCCTGCTGACATATGGAGAGAATTAAAGGATTAATATGGCATCTGAATTTATGTATTATTTGTCAATTTGTCAGAGTGTTTTACTTATTGTTTCTACCTCCTCACAGAATCAATGAATCATAAAAGACGTCCTGTATCCCAATAATTATACTCATGTACTTGTTTGTCTTGGAAGAAGAGAACAAAACGAAAGGAGATCTAGCAGTTTTATTTCCAGCATGTTTTGCTGCCATCTATGGGTAATTGTGGAGACGTGTCTACCTATAAAATATACCTGTCATGGCATTCCCTCCAACCAGGGGCGTAACTACAACAGGTGCAGGGATCACAATCACACCCGGACTCTGGAGACTACTTAGCCTATAGAAACAGACTATTGCTACTAAAGATTTGCAATAATTGGGGGCCCCGTTGGAGTATTTGCATCGGGGCCCATGATCTTGAATTAAGACACTGCCTCCAACCCAGCAGTATTCGTGTAAGGCCATGTGCACACATTCAGTATTTGATGAGTTTTTTACCTCAGGATTTGTAGAAAAAAACAGGAGTGGAGCAATCAAAGGAAAAGTATAATAGAAACACATCACCACTTCTGTATTTATCACCCACTCCTGGTTTTGGCTACAAATTCTGAGGTAAAAACCTCACCAAATACTCAGCGTGTGAAGGAAGACTAAGGCCACGTGCACATATTGAGTATTTGGTGAGTTTTTTTACCTCAGGATTTGTAGCCAAAACCAGGAGTGGAGCAATCAGAGGAAAGGTCTAATAGAAACACGTCACCACTTCTGTATTTATCACCCACTCCTGGTTTTGGCTACAAATCCTGAGGTAAAAAACTCATCAAATTCTCAGCGTGTGCATGTGGCCTATAAATTGCTAAATTCTCTGCCTAACCAGCCCTTTATAATATTAGTCACTTAAATCCAGGTTTTAAAAAAGTATTTACAAGCTCTGCTTTTCTTATGATAATTAGGCCTTTGAGGCTTTGAGTAGTGGATGGAGCCTTAGTTTCCCCATACTAGTCATCCCTCTTCACAGTTTACCTCACCCCTGTGGGCATGATGACATGATTTGCAAGAGCCGACTCCATCAGCAGCCCCCTGTAAATCTCACGCATGCGCGCGGCTCTATTCAACAGCCAGGTTTAGGCTTCCCGGCTTCAGAGGTGCACCTCACATGACCAGAAGTGCAGAAGACGGCTCACGTACACAAAGGAGCTGAAGAACAGCCATCTTCTGCACTTTTAGTCATGTGCAGCCTCTAGCACAGAGTTTTCTCAGGTTTGTGGCCATTTTAAAGCACCACTCTAGCATTGTTTTTTTTATTGTATCCCTGGAGTGGTGCTTTAAGTCCCCTTTCCCCTGTCTTATACTCACCTTCCAAATTCATCTTCTATCACTGCTACTCTGGTCAATCTCCCGGATTTGTGACCTGCTTGTTCCAGTGTTTCATGGAGGTCACTCATCAATGCAAGTCTATAAAGCCTGGTTCTGGTTCTCACAGACTTGCATTGGAGTTGGTGTCCATTTTGATGGAGTTGGATTCAGAGAAATTGAGGAGTCATAGTCGGATATGTGGAGTTGGAGTCATGGAGTCGGAATCAGAGTCAGATTTTGGTGCAGCTGGAATTGGAGTTGGAGGCAGATGTTTGGCTTACCGACTCCACAGCCCTGCCACTAACTATGGATTTGTCTTATGATTCTGTCCAAGTTTCATCCCTTCTGATACTGACCCGGCTTTGTTTCGCCATCCCTGCCTCAGACTCACTCTACCACTTTGTGGACACAACCCAGAGGCCCGTTGTAAGTTCATATCACTAGATAGTAGTAAAAGGCCAAAGCAACGGTTCCAATGGGATTTGTTAGTCGGATTGGCTAGCAGCATGTCGGTCATAGATTCCCTTTTTTGTGTTTCTTTAAGTTATTCCACCGATTTTTCTGCATATCTGTAGATTTGGGGTGGCAATTAGTTATGGTATATGTGGCGCCCCACTGTGTAGGCCGCCACCTGAGGCATACCTCCCAACTTTTGAAGAAGAGAAAGAGGGACAATTCATGTAGGGAGGTGTGTGCGGCGCGGCAAATTTTAGGCCACGCCCCTGACCACACCCATTTCACAGCTGGTCACACCCATATCCACGCCCAAACCACACCCATTCAGCACTGCTGGTCACACTGTTTCATAAACAATAATTATAAACAGAAAAAAATAAATGTATTTACAAATGAATTAAAGTATTAATGCAAACTTGGTAAAAATATTTCTTTTAAATTAGAATGTAAAAGCTGCAGATTACAGAACAGCTCCACTCTATTAGATAAATTATCTTTAACAATCTTGTGCTTTTGGTTAATGGGAGGAATTAGAGAATACCGTGTTTCCCCGAAAGTAAGACCCTGTCTTACATTTTTTTGGGGGCCAAAAGTGGCCCCCGGTCTTACTTTCGGGGGGGTCTTACATTGGGTGCCCCAGGCCCCCTCCTGCTGGGACACTGCGGGAGCGGGTCGCACGTCGCGTGCGCCCGCTCATTACATATGCACTGCATCCCCTGTCAATCAGCGACAGGGGGAGCAGTGCATTATACGGTATATATGGGCCCCCTCCTGCTGGCACACTACCCCCCTGTTCTGAGGCCCCCACCGCTGCTGCTGCAGACATCTTACCCTCCAGGGTCTTCTTGCAGCAGCCAGCGCGTCCGTCCTCTGTCCTCGGCTGTCTCCCGGATCATGTGACCCGTCGCAGCGCATGACGTCATCGCGACTGCGACCGGCCGGTCACATTATCCGGGAGACAGCCGAGGACAGAGGACGGACGCGCTGGCTGCTGCAAGAAGACCCTGGAGGGTAAGATGTCTGCAGCAGCAGCAGCGGTGGGGGCCTCAGAACAGGGGGGTAGTGTGCCAGCAGGAGGGGGCCCATATATACAGTATAATGCACTGCTCCCCCTGTCGCTGATTGACAGGGGGATGCAGTGCATATGTAATGAGCGGGCGCACGTGACGTGCGACCCGCTCCCCTCTCCCCCCCCCTCTGCTAGGGGCCTTACATTGGCCCCCCTGGTTGTAAGGCCTTATAATCGGTGGAGGCCTTACACTAGCAGGCCCCCCCTTTACCCCTAGGCGGCCTTACAATCGGGGGGGCCTTACTTTCGGGGAAAGACAGTAGTTGACTTATTTTTCTGCATATCTGCTGAAATCATGAGGAGCATTAGGGCCACTTTACACACACCAATTTCTGTGTCCAACTTGCTGGTTGCAGTGATATCATGGACACATTGTTACATTGTACACAACCACAAAATGGAGCAATGTGTCCATGATTTCACTACAGCCAGCAAGTTGGTCAGAAGTTGGACACAGAAGTTGGTGTGTTGTAAAGCGGCCATTACCCTCACCTCTCTCAACAGTGAGGTCAAATTAAGCAGAATGACCGGCTGGAGTGTCTGTGACTATAAATCGGCAGTGGGCAGAACAGACAGACAGACTTGCCTGTCAATTCTAAGGATACCTTTACACGTCGCAACATTGCTAGCAATGTCACTGGCAATTTGCTGGTTGCAGTGAAATCACGGACACATTGTTACATTTGTACACAGCAACAAAATAGAACAATGTGTCCATGATTTCACTGCAACCAGCAAATTGCCAGTGAAATTGCACTCAGGGGCGGACCTACCGTGGGGCAGCTGGTGCAGCTGCACCAGGGCCCCGGCCGGTTAGGGGGCCCCCAAGGCTCCAGCCGCGGGTCCGATGCCGCTGTTCCACCCCCACCCCCGCGCCTTGCACGGGCCCCTGCCTCCACTGCTCTGGGTGCAACAATCACAGTCGCAGCGGTCGGGACTGGGACTGGGCCTGGGAGTGCAGGGGGCGCACCAATATCAGCTGTTGGAGCTGCCTGGGGAGCGCACTGTGTATTTGATTGTAACTAGAATCTCCCGCCCGGCTGCTCGCAGATCACATCAGCAGCTGCAGTGCAGACAGGCCCCCTGCACACTGTGTGGACGGGGTCAGCAGAGGGACACTTCCCCTTTCCTTCAGCCTCCCGGAGAGCAGCAGCTTGTGGATGGACTGACCTCAGAAGACGCTGGTAAGCAGGAGGTCATTAATCATGGTGTGGGGCAGGAGGACGCTCCTCAGTCCGGTCAGGGTCTGCTCTGCTGAGGATCAGAGTGATTGCAGGAGTCTGTGGCAGATCAGGTCGGGCTGTCAGTGCTGGATTATCGGCTCCAGCATCACCCGACCTACAGGAAAGAGCAGACTCCTGCAATAAATCACTATGACCCCAGCAGACACCACAGACCCCAGTATACAGAGCCCTGCACTATGACCCCAGCAGACACCACAGACCTCAGTATACAGAGCCCTGCACTGACTGATCACATCTGAACCTACAGGACATCACATATTATTTTATATGGCTCCATATATATGTGATGTCCTGTAGGCAGCACCAGGTGTGATCAATACAGTGCATTATATATCCAGTGTGCAGATGGGGACATATACCAGTATGGGCCCATATATACCAGGTTGGAGGACATATTTACCATACTGGGAGATATACTGTATATACCAGAATGAGGAACCTATACACCAGGATAGGAGACCCAGGGGGTAACTACTGAAGTCGGGGGGGCCTGCAGTGCTTGGGGGCCCCGTTGTACAAAGAAGCAGCCAGCCGGCTCCTGAGTGTCAGTGAGACAGGAGCTTTGGATGCCCTCTTTCTGCTCCGTCCCTCTCTGTCCTCTTTCTGCTCCGTCCCTCTCTGTCCTCTTTCTGCTCCGTCCCTCTCTGTCCTCTTTCTGCTCCGTCCCTCTCTGTCCTCTTTCTGCTCCGTCCCTCTCTGTCCTCTCTCTGCTCCGTCCCTCTCTGTCCTCTTTCTGCTCCGTCCCTCTCTGTCCTCTCTCTGCTCCGTCCCTCTCTGTCCTCTTTCTGCTCCGTCCCTCTCTGTCCTCTTTCTGCTCCGTCCCTCTCTGTCCTCTTTCTGCTCCGTCCCTCTCTGTCCTCTTTCTGCTCCGTCCCTCTCTGTCCTCTTTCTGCTCCGTCCCTCTCTGTCCTCTTTCTGCTCCGTCCCTCTCTGTCCTCTTCTCTCCTCCGTCCCTCTCTGTCCTCCTCTCTCCTCCGTCCCTCTCTGTCCTCTCTCTCCTCCGTCCCTCTCTGTCCTCTCTCTCCTCCGTCCCTCTCTGTCCCTCTCTCCTCGTCCCTCTCTGTCCCTCTCTTCCGTCCTCTCTGCCTCTGTCCCTCTCTGTCCTCTTCTGCTCGTCCCTCTCTGTCCTCTTTCTGCTCCGTCCCTCTCTGTCCTCTTCTTCTGCGTCCGTCCCTCTCTGTCCTCTTTTCTGCTCCGTCCCTCTCTGTCCTCTTTCTGCTCCGTCCCTCTCTGTCCTCTTTCTGCTCCGTCCCTCTCTGTCCTCTCTCTGCTCCGTCCCTCTCTGTCCTCTCTCTCTCCGTCCCTCTCTGTCCTCTCTCCTCCGTCCCTCTCTGTCCTCTCTCTCCTCCGTCCCTCTCTTCCTTCTCCTCCGTCCCTCTCTCCTCTCTCCTCTCCGTCCCTCTCTGTCCTCTCTCTCCTCCGTCCCTCTCTGTCCTCTCTCTCCTCCGTCCCTCTCTGTCCCCTCCTCTCCCTCCTCCGTCCCTCTCTGTCCTCCTCTCCTCCGTCCCTCTCTGTCCTCCCTCGTCCCCTCCCTCTCTGTCCTCCTCTCCTCCGTCCCTCTCTGTCCTCCCTCTCCTCCGTCCCTCTCTGTCCTCCCTCTCCTCCGTCCCCTCTGTCCTCCCTCTCCTCCGTCCTCTCTGTCCTCCCTCCTCCGTCCCTCTCTGTCCTCCCTCTCCTCCGTCCCTCTCTGTCCTCCCTCTCCTCCGTCCCTCTCTGTCCTCCCTCTCCTCCGTCCCTCTCTGTCCTCCCTCTCCTCGTCCTCTCTGTCCTCCCTCTCCTTCCGTCCCTCTCTGTCCCTCCTCCCTCTCCTCCGTCCCTCTCTGTCCTCCCTCTCCTCCGTCCCTCTCTGTCCTCCCTCTCCTCCGTCCCTCTCTGTCCTCTCCCTCCTCCTCTCTGTCCTCCTCTCTCCGTCCCTCTCTGTCCTCCCCTCCTCTCTCTTCCTCCCTCCCCCTCCTCTCTGTCCTCCCTCTCCTCCGTCCCTCTCTGTCCTCCCTCTCCTCCGTCCCTCTCTGTCCTCCCTCTCCTCCGTCCCTCTCTGTCCTCCCTCTCCTCCGTCCCTCTCTGTCCTCCCTCTGCTCCGTCCCTCTCTGTCCTCTCTCTGCTCCGTCCCTCTCTGTCCTCTCTCTGCTCCGTCCCTCTCTGTCCTCCCTCTCCTCCGTCCCTCTCTGTCCTCCCTCTCCTCCGTCCCTCTCTGTCCTCCCTCTCCTCCGTCCCTCTCTGTCCTCTCTCTCTCCTCCGTCCCTCTCTGTCCTCCCTCTCCTCCGTCCCTCTCTGTCCTCCCTCTCCTCCGTCCCTCTCTGTCCTCCCTCTCCTCCGTCCCTCTCTGTCCTCTTTCTGCTCCGTCCCTCTCTGTCCTCTTCTCTGCTCCGTCCCTCTCTGTCCTCTTTCTGCTCCGTCCCTCTCTGTCCTCTTTCTGCTCCGTCCCTCTCTGTCCTCCCTCTCCTCCCGTCCCTCTCTGTCCTCCCTCTCCTCCGTCCCTCTCTGTCCTCCGTCTCCTCTCTGTCCTCCTGTCCCTCTCTGTCCTCCGTCCCTCTCTGTCCCTCTCTCTCCTCCGTCCCTCTCTGTCCTCTCTCTCCTCCCTCGTCCCTCTGTCCTCTCTCTCCTCCGTCCCCCTCTCCTCCTCCCTCCCTCTCTCTCCTCCGTCCCTCTCTCTCCTCTCTCTCCTCCGTCCCTCTCTCTCCTCTCTCCTCCTCCGTCCCTCTCTCTCCCTCTCCCCTCCCTCTTCCCTCTCCTCTCCTCCTCCGTCCCTCTCTGTCCTCTCTCTCCTCCGTCCCTCTCTGTCCTCTCTCTCCTCCGTCCCTCTCTGTCCTCTCTCTCCTCCGTCCCTCTCTGTCCTCTCTCTCCTCCGTCCCTCTCTGCCCTCTTTCCCCTCCGTCTCCCTTCTGTGCGTGTAGGTGTGTGTGTGTCCACTTAGCCGCCCCCTGCATCCCGCCGCCGCACCAATCCTCGCCCTCCAATGTGATCGCATCGGGCTCACATCTAGTATGTATATATCCTCCTTGAGGCTGTCTTGGGCTATATATGTTATACGAGGCTATGCTGGGCTGTATATATTACCTGGAGGCTGTGCTAGTCTATATATATTACCTGGAGCCTGTGCTTGGCTGTATATGTTACCTGGAGGCTGTGCTAGTCTATATATATTACCTGGAGCCTGTGCTTGGCTGTATATGTCACCTGGAGGCTGTGCTGGGCTGTATATATTACCTGGCGGCTGTGCTGAACTGTATATATTAGGCTGTAATGGACTGTATATATTAGGCTGTGGGGGGGGCCCCGAAAAATTTCTTGCACCAGGGCCCACTACAGTCTGGGTCCGCCCCTGATTGCACTAGTGTATTTTAGGTTGAGTGCTATTCAAAAAAAAAAAAAGATTGTAAGTGTAAAAAAATCGTCCCACTTTTCTGGATAAAAATCACACTGAAAGGCACTAAAGGCCGGGTTACACATACCGGTAGTGAGGATGGAATTTCTTGAAATCTCATCCACTATGCTATTACTGTACTACGCAGCGTTTTGGACGCAGCGGCAAGACTCTGCATCCAAAACGCTGCGTACACTGATCGTGTGCACGCACCCTTAGCAGTCCTGGCTCCTACAGAGCAGTTATCGGCTCCTCATCCCCTGGTTCCTGCATTACACACAGCTGTGTTACATTGTCACCTGTATAAAGACTCATGTCCACACAATGAATCAGTCACCTCTAGGGATGAGCGAGTATACTCGTTACTATTCGGTACTCGCCGAATAGTACGGTACTCGGGCTACTCGTTACTCTGCGAGTTTCCTTGCGATTACTTGCTAAGTAACGAGTACAATGTAAGTCAATGGGAATTGCGAGTAATTCCGAGCTTACTACAGGGATAAGAGACCAAGATTGCAGAACCAAGAGCCAATGCATGGCTACCGCCATTAGGCAAAAAAGTCCACTTCTTTCAATATTTTTGTGCTGTTTTTCCTTTTTTTTTTACACTCATAACTCTATTATATACTAGATGGTGGCCCAATTCTAACGCATCGGGTATTCTACAATATGTATGTAGTTGACATACTGTGACTGACAGAACTTGTTCAGTCTACGTGAGTGAACTACAAAGCTCCTCCTGTCACCGCTCCTCCGTCTCTCCTCCTGTCACCGCTCTTTCTGTCCCCGCTCCTCCGTCTCTCCTCCTGTCACCGCTCCTCATGTCTCCTCCTGTCATCGCTCCTCCTGTGACCTCTCCTCCGTCTCTCCTCCTGTCACCGCTCCTCCGTCTCTCCTCCTGTCACCGCTCCTTCGTCTCTCCTCCCGTCAGCGCTCGTTATTCGCTCCTTCTGTCACCGCTCCTCCTGTCACTGCTCCTTCATCTCTCCTGTCACTGCTCGTCCATTGCTTCTCCTGTCACCGCTCCTCCTATCCCGCCTCCTCCGTCTCTCCTCCTGTCACCCGCTCCTCCTGTCCCCGCTCCTTCGTCTCTCCTCCTGTCACCACTCGTCCATTGCTCCTCCTGTCACTGCTCCTCCTATCCCACCTCCTCTGTCTCTCATCCTGTCACCGTTCCTCCTGTCACCGCTCCTTTGTCTCTCCTCCTGTCACCTCTTGTCCATCGCTCCTCCTGTCACCGCTCCTCCTGTCAACGCTCCTTCATCTCTCCTGTCACTGGTCGTCCATCGCTCCTCCTGTCACCGCTCCTCCTGTCACCGCTCCTTCGTCTCTCATGTCACTGGTCGTCCATCGCTCCTCCTGTCACCGCTCCTTCGTCTCTCCTGTCACTGCTCGTCCATCGCTCCTCCTGTCACCGCTCCTTCGTCTCTCCTGTCACCGCTCGTCCATCGCTCCTTCTGTCACCGCTCCTCCTGTCACGGCGGATTTCTGTTACAGACAGAAAGACGCGATTAGACAATTATATAGTAGGATGTAGCAGAGCTGGTGCTGTATTTTTTGTGCATTGTGATTATCTGTATGTCCTGCAATAGATTGACCTGCACTCCAATAACAAACTATGAACGATACACAAACCATTTCAGCTCTGCTATGTCAAACTCAAATGTGCTACATCTACACTTATATACTGCTCCCAGCCTTCCAACAGTTGCCATGTATATATTTAGATGTAGCAGAGCTCATGCTGTGTTGTTTGTGCATTGTGATATCTGTGCAGCTGTAGATTGAGCTGCACTCCTATAACAAACACTACAATGCCACCTGACCACCTCAGCTGTGGCGGTGTCACATCTTCCATGATAGTGGACGCTTCCACTGTGGGAGGAGTGTCATGCAGTGATGGCCTGACATGCTCAATCGCACAGAGGGAGAGATGCAGGATATCATGGAAGATGTGTCACCGCAGTACGGGGAGTGGGTAACAACGAGGGGGACGGGGGCTGAGAATTCACAATGCGGTGAGGGGTGACAAAGGGGGGCTGAAAGGACGGACACTTCAAATAGCCGGTGGGAAAGCCGACTTCACCGCCCACTTTCCCGGCAGCTATTTAAAGTGAAGCGCTGTCTCTCTGTAACGGAAATCCCACGTCACTGATTGGTCGCGGAGCAGCCAATCAGCGATGCAGGATTTCCGTTACAGAAAGAAAGACGCGATAAGGCAATTTTATAGTAGGATTACACACATACACACTTGAGACTGCTGTGGCCTGAATACACAATAGCTATATACATAATAGAGAATACACAATAGAGATGGCTATGGGCCGTATAGACAATGGGGATGGCTGCTGGCCGTATAGACAATGGGGATGGCTGCTGGCCGTATAGACAATGGGGATGGCTGCTGGCCGTATAGACATTGGAGATGGCTGTAGGCTATAAACACAATAGAAAATACACAATAGAGACTGCTGCTACTATCCATCCATCCCATTGTCACCCCCAGGTTGCTATCTTCGGCTGTAATAGCGCCTTACCTGACTCCACACTCCTGATCCCGGATCCCGACTGCTTCTTCCTCTGCCGCTCCTGGTCTCCCGCTTGCCGTCACCAGTCGACACCCTGCACCAGCCAGCATTCGGTGGCACCCGGAAGCCGCCAGCACCCGGCACCAGCCGCCAGCATCCGACAGCCGGCATCAGGCAGCACCCAGCAGCCACCAACACCCAGCAGGCAGCCGCCAGCATCCGGCACCAGCCGCCAGCATCCGACAGCCTCCGGCACCAGGTGGCAGCCGCTGGCACCAGGTGGCAGCCGCCGGCACCAGGTGGCAGCCGCCGGCACCCGATAGCCACCAACACCCAGCAGGCAGCTGCCGGCACCAGGTGGCAGTCGCCAACACCTGGCACCAGGTGGCAGCTGCCAGCACGCAGCCACCAGCACCCGGCAGCAGGTGGAAGCCGCCAGCACCAGGTGGCAGCCGCCAGCACCCGGCACCAGGTGGCAGCCGCCAGCACCCGCCACCAGGTGGCAGCCGCCAGCACCCGGCACCAGGTGGCAGCCGCCAGCACCCGGCACCAGGTGGCAGCCGCCAGCACCCGGCACCAGGTGGCAGCCGCCAGCACCCGGCACCAGGTGGCAGCCGCCAGCACCCGGCACCAGGCAGCACCCGGTAGCCACCAACACCCAGCAGGCAGCTGCCGGCACCAGGTGGCAGTCGCCAACACCTGGCACCAGGTGGCAGCTGTCAGCACGCAGCCACCAGCACCCGGCACCAGGTGGCAGCCGCCAGCACCCGGCACCAGGCAGCACCCGGTAGCCACCAACACCCAGCAGGCAGCTGCCGGCACCAGGTGGCAGTCGCCAACACCTGGCACCAGGTGGCAGCTGCCAGCACCCAGCACACAGCCACCAGCACCAGGTGGAAGCCGCCAGCACCCGGCAGCCGCCAGCACCCGGCAGCAGGCGGCAGCTGCCAGCCAGCACCAGGTGGCAGCCACCAGCACCCGACACCAGGTGGCAGCTGCCAGCACCCGGCAGCCGCCACCAACTGGGAGCCGCCAACTACCGGCACCAGCCAGCTGCCGGCACCCTGGAGCCGCCAGTGCCGGCGGCGGGATATTCAAATGTCCTCCTCCAGTCTCTTAGTGAGCCTTCAGCTCACCGCCGCGGCCTGTGAAGGGAGATGCAAAGGCAGCCGGCCGGGGCGGGGCGGGCCGGATGACTGAGGTGGGGGGCGGGACTCACTCACCCGAGGACACACAGCCTCGGTCTGGCCCTAACTGCGGCCCTGAATCCACCGGCCTGGGGGGGAAAATGTCTGCCACTGAGGCAGACACCGACATGGTTTCATCAGAGGGGGCGTGGCGCTGAGTTTCAGTGCACAGCGCGGGACATGAAAGATCCCGATCGGGACACCGGGGCAGTGTCGGCAAATCGGGACTGTCCCGGTGGATCCGGGACACTTGGGAGGTCTGCCTGAGGTACTGCACTCCTGCATTTAAGGGGAGTAGTGTCTCTGTTCTCCACTGCTGGGAAGGTGCAGTTGAGCCCGAAACACACACACACACAACAGCAGGCCCCTGGGACGGTGGGTGGACCATGAGGGAGGACCCAGGTCAAAAAGGGGGACAGGGAAGTAGAATTTAGAGAGTAGGAGTGGAGAGACCATCATGAGAGGAGTGGAGTAGAAGTCGGGAGTGTAGCGCGGTGGGGAGCTGACTCCCGTGGGCTGGAGCACGACCACACTCGTCCACGGGAGGGAGCAGCCATTAGGTGGGAGAAGAAAAGAGCCCTTGGGGTGCAGATGAGACATCAATCGCCGTACGCCCGAATCTGACTAACCGGAGGGGCTGGTGGACAGTGACCCAACTCTGAACATGGTGTGGAAACTTCATGCCCGAGCCGTAAATCTGGAGGCCCCAGACTTCTAATAGGAGCTGTGCCCGAACACCCGACAAACTTGGGGAAGGCGGCTGACCTAGAGAGCAGTGCCCCAGGAGGGGGAACAAATAGGCACTCGTGGCTGTCGGAACTTGAGCTCTGTGCTGCGGAGAGCATTGAGAGCCTGGTGAAGCAGAGCGATGCTCGCTCCAGAAGAGAGCTGCCTCTTATAACACTGAGAGAGAAAGACCACCAGAGACAGGAACACCTAGTGAGGACAGAAAAGGGCACCGACCGTGGCTTGACTGCACTAGACAGCACTGAATTGGAGGTTGGCGAGGGGAAGTACCCGGCGGCTGTGGTGAAAGAACTGAGTAAAAGTACCAGAACTCCAGCTGTGGTGTGTGAGACTTTTATTAGCGGCGACCAAAGGCCGCAGAGGCCGCATGAAACACCGGGGTACCTACGTCCCAATGAACATCTGCCAAGGTACGAACCGACTCCTCCATTCTGCTGCCCTGGGGACCGCACTCTGCCAGCGGGGAGCGAAACCATCTAAGCTACCGGTCATCGTCCCCTGAGGTTCTGAAGCAGCGACGGCCGCCCTGGCTGCATACCGCAGGTGGCATCACGAATACCCCTTATCCCCTCAGACTTTCCCTGTCATCATCCCCGTTTATTAACAATGACACCGCCAGGGTCACAGGACCGGATCTCGGCCCCAGTCTGAACCAAAAAAGAGGTGAAGAAGAGCAATGAGTAACCGCCCAGTTCCCAAGTCTTCCCCGGCCCTGGAGTGGGTGTGTCATATACCTACAAGTATAATTACCTATGATATACCACATACCTACTGTTTTGGTACAACATAGAAGAAAACAAGCCAAATATTTACATATCTATTAAAATAATAATCCTATCATAAGGACAATGTTTATAATATTTTCCATTAAATTGTGCAGGAATGTAATGATTTAACCTACGGTATATATTCTTTTTGGTATACAAACGGGCATAAAGAGAGGTCACCTTGTGACATGCAAGTCTGAGATATCTAGGAGGACCTGTTTGGTTACATATATCCCTCTGCCCTCCAGTCCCTGACTACGATATCATTTAATGGTGCAGACTGGGGTTTTCCAGCTTCTTTAACAGTCTATGGAAGCTGAATTAACCATAGTTTTATGCTGTCCATACAAGAGACAACATACCAACATGTGAATATTTATTTTCCACCGTCACATTATTTCACGAACGTCATAGAAGGAAGTAGAGAGACAGGACAGCGTGACTTTATTATGAAAATATTTTCCAACGTTCCTCTTCCTGTTGTCAGGTCCGGCCATATTTCATTCACAATTGTATAATCCGCGCTCCTATGATCTGCTGCACGTGTGACGATTATGGGAGAACATTGGCTTATCGCCAAGAAAATCACTAAGGTTAACATCGTGGGAGTGAGATATTCTGTCGAAAGCTTTATACAAAAATGGCAATAGATTTATGGGTTTTTTACCAATATTTAAAGTAATCAAAAATCCAAAGAACTATCGGATTGTTGGGAGTCGGGACCACCACCGATCCTAAGAACAGGGCTCTACAATTCAGCATTTCAGAGCTCCCCTCTTCGGCAGATGCCCTGATGAAGTGGAACGCGTAGGCTGAATAAACAAAGAGAGTGTGTTACTCTGTTACTCTCATTGTGGTCAGCGCGGCTTCTATCCATCCGGTTCTATTTTCTCCAAGTGGACATCAGCGGTATTGCAATTTCGCAGTAGATCCTTCAGATATCGCCACACCTGCCGGATCTACCGCTTCACGGCACCAATCCGGCAAGCCCCATTCATACTGTAAGGGGCTTGCGGTCGGATGCAGCAAGTGCGGTATAGCCGAGAATCTGGTAGATCCGCCACTTATGGCACTTGCAGCACCGCAAAAAAAACACACTGCTAGCAACGGTTGTTTTGCACAGCCGCAAGTGCCGGATCTGCCAGATTCGGCTGTACCGCACTTGCCGTACACGACCGCACGCCCCATATAGAATGAATGGGGCTTGCCGGAACAGTGCCGCAAGTCAACCGTTACGCAGGTGCGGCGACATTTGCCAGATCTACCGTGAAATTGCAGTATCATGTGAAAGCACCCTTACTTATATGCTTCTGCTACTGTTATAGATGCAAACAAAATTCTCATGTTGTTGTTTTTTTACACCCGCCAAAGTAATTACCTGACAATGTCCTGCACTTTGCAGATCACTTTTAATAGCTTTGCTGTGTAGACTGTGATAGAGTCTGCAGAGTCATCTCATTAGCATTATAGGGCAAGGGGTTTAATGATACATTTATTCTACTGATGGAGGCCTAGGTAACATCAGTATACACTATTCATACAGATAAGGCTCTTTATGCTGTTTCTCTGTCCCTCCTTGGCCTCTGAGAACAGAAAGGTACTCTATCTCTTCCTGAAAACACGGTGCAAAATGCAGGCGAGATTCTCGCACGAGTATCACATGCCTCACCTGGCATGGCCGGCGGCTCTCTGGAAAGGAGCATGTCAGTTGCATAGAAATACATATAGCTGACGTGGTACTGTCCAGAGAGCTGGCGGCCATGCTGGCCAGGGCAGGGGAGTCGGTAAGCCAAATATCTGACTCCGACTCTTCAATTTCCCTGAAACCGACTCTGACTCCACCAAAATGGACACCGACTCCAACTCCACAACCATGGCTGTGCAGTCAGCAAGCCAAACATCCGACTCCTCAATTTCTCTGAATCCGACTCTGACTCCACCCAAAACGAACTCCGATTCCACGACTCCGACCCACAGCCCTGGTGCCGGGTGAGGCATGTGAGACTCGTGAGAGTATTTAGCTTGCATCTTGCGCCATGTGTCCCCGGCTTTTGACTACGGTCAGTTTTTTCTGTGCAGACAATACAGGAATGTTGGTTGTTCCCTTTGTGAATGTTATCATTTAGTTGAAGGTTTTTTGAAGAATCTCGGGATCTGATCATCCATGGCTAGGAAGAGATTTCACTAACCCCATAATAAAATTAAAGTGGCCCTACGTCTGATTCTATGTGTACACCTAGATGTATTACGTAAAATATAAATTGCCATACAAAAAGTCAGTAAATTATATTTTATTGATACAACAAAAAACATTTTTTTAGCATAAAACGATTTCTCTTCCTAATTGAAAATTCGTCATAAATATATTGCTAAACCAGAGCAACATTTGATATAAAAAAATAACAAAAATCTCTAGAAAAGTTTTACAAAATGATAGAGCACAGCTCGGCTTTATAAATTACATAGAAGAAATGATTTTAACCAGAGAATCTAACAGGAAATAGAAAAAAAGCGTCATAAATAATATTTATCATATAAGAAGTCGGTACCGTATATTGCATAGTATGGAAGGCAGAGGTGAAGCCACAGGGATGCAGAGGTAAAAGTCACCCCCGTCCCTGCTGCTGGAGAAAACCCGAACTATCACTGCCACATACAATATTAACCATTGGGGGGGCGCTATTGCAAATTTTGCAGGAATTTCAAGTTGCTGGAATGAGCCAGAGACAAAAAGTGGCCATCTGTCTGCAGTTACACCATATACATGTGTCACTTGTAATAGTATTTATAGCGAAATGCAGAAATAAAAAATATTATTCACATTAAAAATGATATGAACCTGTGGTGTCCCCAATGTTATTCAGATCATATATTTTGCATTAGTAACTATTTTTTAAATTGTTGTATTTATCCCAAAAAAGCACTTTAGATACTCAGATGTTTTCATTAGCTACCTGTCGAAACAGTCATACAGTCATCTGGCTGGTTAGACATGCCAAAATTCATCTAATGCTCTCTGCAAGGACCTGTGTGATGTCACAACCTTGTGACTGTAATAGGCGGAGCTAGGTACATTGTCCACACAAGGCCTGCTTAGCTCTGCCCATTATGGTCACATAGTTGTGACATCACACAGGTCCTTGTAGAGAGCATTAGACAAATTTCGGCATGTCTACAGTTGATTGACATGTTTTGCTATCCGCCCGGATGACTGTATGACTGTTTGGGCAGTTGGCTAATGAAAACATCTAAGGTCGGCTTCACACCGCGTTTTTTGAGCTGTCAGGCGATGTTCGGTGTTTTGCAGGATGCATCGGACACAGCCTGACAGCTCCGGACAAACAGAACCGGAGGGCAACCGTTTTCTGCCAGAACCGGCAGTGTGCGGCTGCTGCTGCTGTCCAGTGCTGAAATTTCAGTTTGGCGGCTAGAGGGGATCTAGCCGCGGATCTGAAACTTCAGCCAGGAGCTCAGCATCAGCACCAGGTGCCGCAGAACTTCAGCACCAGGCGTCCGGGAACCGTTGTATCCGGAGCGATCCAGCGCCGATAGACTCCCATGTTAGACGGCGCCGGATCGCACTGGATCCGGGAGGATCCGATTTTGTCCGAATTTTTGCCCCGGACACAAAAATGCTGAAAGCTCCGATTTTGTGTCCTGGGCAAAAACACTATATGTGCCTGATTCTCCCGGACAGCACAAAACTGGATCGGAAAACACTGCCATCCTGCCTCATAGGAATACTATGGGGCCTAAATTGGTTCATACCGGACAGCCCTGGATCCCTAAAATCACGGTGTGAAGCCGGCCTGAGTATCTAAAGTGCTTTTTTTGGGATAAATACAATGATTTAAAAAAAGAACAGGTTGCTAATGAACAGCACGTGATCTAAATAACATTGGGGGCAGTTTAATAACAAAAAATAAAGACATGACAGGTTCCTTTTGAATGTATGACCACCAGAGGTTGATGTATTCCCAGAGCGCAATGCCATCTTATGTTACAGAAAAAAGTAATTAAGTGCATGTGTCAAGCGAGTATCTAGTTATAGTCATTTATAAAACACCTTTTAAAGTGGAGCCTTAGAACCTCAACTGATGATTTTATATGTATGGGGGTCTCCTGACTCTCCACCGACAAATGTCAAGGGAGAGAAGGCTTCCGCAGGTTAGTGATGAGCGAGCACTACCATGCTCGGATGCTCGGAACTTGAAACGAGTAGATCAGACGCTTCAACGGGCTCGACACGAGTACTGATCATAATAGAATTCAATGGGAAACTCTTCCAGAAAAATGCTCGAGTTTTCCATTGCCTTCCATTATACTCAGTTCTCCAGTCGAGCCCACTCAACTGTCCCACTTACTTGTTATGAGTACTGAGCACCCGAGCATGGTAGTGCTCGCTCACCACTACTATCCACCAAACAAAAGGATTGGGTTTGAAATTCCACCTGTGAGTCAGGAACCTACCAAAATGATATGGGGGAAAGTAGACCATGGCAGTGCCGAATCAACCAATGCAGTGCTCCTGGCCTGATACATGGCAGCACACATTATGCACTATCATGGGCGTGTATTTATATCTGCTTGGTGACATGATTGCTTTTTGAAGCCAGAACACCCCTCTTCATACATTACATAGGATGGTATATTGTATGACCATGGGGATGATGGGCACACCCCCTTTTCATACAGAAGTGTGAGGGGGCAGGTATGTAGGATGATCACTCCTCCGCCACACCTCCAGCTCTCAGCAGCAGCATGAGGCTCAATTTGCTCTGTGACCTATTGTCCCCTGAGAGCTGAGCAGCAGATATGATTTTATTGATTTATAAGTCTATTTATGGTCTATAGATCCTAGAACTGTAGTGAACAGCTCTGCTTCATTATGTAGGAGGGCAGGGACTATACAAACATGTTTATCTCCCCGGAGTTCCCCTTTGAAAGGTTGTCCAATAAACTGCATATGTTACTTTAGGAAAGTTGATGAATGTATGGGTAGTGAGCATGTGCAGTAGAGGCTGAAAGTCGCACATGCTCACTAACACTTCATTCACACAAGAGACTTTGCTCTCTGTATTGTTGTGGGATCAGCAGCCAAATCCCCAGCGATCGTATATTTCTCATCTATCCTGCAGATAGGTAATAAAGGTAGTTTATAGCCCTTTAATATATATGAATAATAAATAATGAACTGAAAAAAATGTTAAAATAATATGAAGTATACAAAATCCATGTAACAATACAATGTCCTGCTCTGTATTGTCACAAGTGTACCAGATCCTGGATATATACGATACATTATCAAGTAGTTTGAATGCAATTGATTAGCACAAGTTAGGTTATTATGTTATTGTTCTTTTTTTGATGCATTCCGTTTTTTCTTGTCCTTTTTCTTATTCTTTTTCTTCTGTTTATCCTTGTCTTTATTTTGCATCTTTGTGTCTTCTTCCTTTCTATGAGTCAAAGGTAGAATGTATGAAATCGTCAGCCATAACCATCCTGCAAACATACAGGCAAGAGACATATACACATATACTGTAACTCTATTGTCCTAATGGCCCCCACTCTCTTCTCCCCTTCCCCTTGCTCTATACCATATTTCACCGATGGACAAACCGACTTAATTAATAGTGTTATTCACAAGGATAACAACCCCCGTCTACATGGACAACTAGAGCTTAAAGGTTTTTTTGACACAAACAAAATTCATTTTAATCAATAGATCTTGGACTGGTAATAATTTCCACGATTGGATGGTTTTAAAAATAATGATCCTGTGCTCAGATATTCTTCTATATGTGTCCTGCTATGTACTGTGTAATTGATGTGTCTGACCGTACAGGGACATGGTCTGATCATACCACATCTCCTGTGCTGAGATAATCTTATATATGTGTCCCTGCTATGTACTGTGTAATTGATGTGTCTGACCGTACAGGGACATGGTCTGATCATACCACATCTCCTGTGCTGAGATAATCTTATATATGTGTCCTGCTATGTACTGTGTAATGGATGTGTCTGACTGTACAGAGACATGGTCTGATCATACCACATCTCCTGTGCTGAGATAATCTTATATATGTGTCCCTGCTATGCACTGTGTAATGGATGTGTCTCACCGCACAGGGATATGGTCTGATCATAGAACAGGATAGAGGATAGGGGGGAGAGGAGATGGAGGAGGGAGAGACAAGGGCAGACAGGGAAGATGCAGGGAGGAGAGGGAGAGACAGGGACCATAGGATCCACACAGATGCTGCATAGACACGGATACGGATAGCTATTTGCCATCCGACTGCAGGGATCCGTGTGGATCTATGGCTGTCCGGGGGATCCCTATGGACAGCCAAAAATCATGATGTGAAGGCAGCCTTAGATATATCATGTGGTCGTAGCCTTGAGGAGGATTTGGATGTGTTCCCATTGAGACTTTTTGCTCATTTTGCTCAATGCAGAACATTCCATAATCTTACCGAAAAACTTAAGGCCCCGTCACACCTGGCGACGGGGCTGGAGATGTCGGCGGTGACTGGCGGGTGCGCACACGTTTTTGGCGCCCCGCCAGTGTCGCTGTCCCCCATTTACATGGGGTGACATCTCCAGCCCAGCGCTGGCGAGCTGACAGGTGGCATCGCCGCCGGGGTGTCTGAAAACCCCAGTGGCGATGCAGGACAATGGAGCAAAAACTGAGCAGAAACCAAACATTTTTGAGATTTTGAGGAGGATTTGGAGCAGTGGCGTAACTTCAGGCCCAGGGGCCCCGATGCGAAAGCTCCAACGGGGCCCCCAATTATTGCAAATTTGTAAAAACATTTACACCTGTTGTAGTTACACCCCTGATTTGGAGCATTTCCTCTCAGTTTCTGCTACAAAACCTCTCAAAAAATATCTGGGTGCACAGCCTTTGTGTTTTTATTCAAAAGACACCTGAAACAAACAAATCGGAAGAAAGTACATATGTAAAATTTAAACATCTGGTCCCAAAAATAAACTTCAAACAACAAAAAAGTTATATTTGTTAAAGTTTAAAACTACAAAAAAGGACATTAAAGGCACATCGATCAGTAACGAATTTTCGGAATGATCTATTAAACCTTAAGAAACAAATATTGAAGTCACAGACAACGTCTTACCTACTTGGAACAAGACCAGTTGCTCCAGTGCGAGTCAATATGGAACATGTCTCTGGCTTGGACACAGAACTGTTTGACGTCTTTGTAGCCCACCTTGTAGACCTCCTTGTGGACATTCGAGTAGTTCTGAAAGTCAATTCAGAATTTAATTGTTTCGTAATTCAAAAATGGAAAAGACGAATGGAGCCCAAATTAGCTGATAGTTGACCTGTCACCAGACACGCCGTCTATAAAAGGTTTCCACTGAGATTTTTGCTGAGGTTTTGGAGTGGAAACTCCACGGTTTTTAGCTGTTTTGAGCTTTTGAGGAGTATTTCTGAGAGTTTCTTGGTAGGTTTTATACCTCAGGATTTGTAGACAAAATCAGGAGTGGAACCATCAGAGGAAAAGTATAATAGAAATGTGGCACCCCAGAATCACAGTGCCACAGTGTCACCATTGTTAGGTGTCACCAGAGAGCAGTAAGGGGTGTTCCACTCAGGCAACACACAAACAACACCAACACCTCCCAGACAGAAGGGGGAGACCAAGCCTAGCTTTAGGGTGAGCTCCCCCTATATATTCTGGTCTGAGGAGCAACAAGTGCAGTTCAGCTCCTGTGAGGACTGTGAAGAGGACAGGTTCTGTGCAAACTGAGAACCAGACCTGGGTGTAAACGAGCTGTGCCAGGCTCATCCCAAGGTCCCCTGCAGAACATCAGGCCTAAGACTAGGGTCTGAGGAAAGGGGAGAGACAGAAATCTTTCTGGAGGGGCTGCATCACCCGTGCTTCCCCTCCGCAGAGGAACACCACAAGAACGGACACCGGAGTCTGAGACTGTGCAGGTTCACACACACCGGCAGTCAACACCGGAAAGTGGGGGACTCCGGATTCTCCAGCTACCCAGTGCCAGGGGCACAGCAACACATAAAATCCAAAAACACTGACTTCCCGGGTGGGGTGGAAAAGTGAAGGACTTGAGTTGCCTGTTATACTGATAGACACAGACAGAGACAGGGCCGGCAGCCTAGCTGAAGCAACTGCAGGGCCGCTACACGAACAGAGTGAGGAAGCCAATACGACCCGGCCAGGTGAGAAATACCCTGAACTGCTCTACAGACTCCAAGGACAGCTTGTAACATCTACTTAAAATCCTAGTAAACAGACTGAGAAAATCAGGAGTCTGTGTGTGTTAATTACTTCTATTGCCCTGTGCCCTGTAACGGAGCTCTATACTTGCAGCGTCGCAGAGAAGTCCCACCTGAGGAGCCACAGTCTGTCGTCCCTGCACACTGACTGGAGGAGCTGCAGCAAAGTAAGTGACTGTGTGAATCATCATCCTTCGCAAAGCCCCATCCAAACCATTCCTCCTGCCCTGAGGACCCTCCAGCCCTACCCAAGGATGGCTTTCCATCCACGCTGCCCCAAGTCACCGTCCTCAGCAGGAATACGGCAGTAGTGGTTCTATTAACCACATACCCCGGGTGGCGTCACGACAAATTATCCCTTGTAAATATCCCCTTTTTGGACTGATACCAGGCCATCGGACCGGTTCACGACTACCGTGATATCCCCGAGAGACGGCCACCAGTCCGGTTCCCAAGTACCCCATAGCCTGGGGGTGCATCAGAAACATGTCACCACTTCTGTATTTATCACCCACTCCTGGTTTTGGCTACAAATACTGAGGTAAAAAACTCACCAAATACTCAATGTGTGCACATGGCCTGATTCAGGACCTTATTACCCAAAGTTGGAGACCATGTACTGTATAATTTCAAAAAGAAAAAACTTTTTTTCTAATCCCGGACAAGCCCTTCCCTCCTCTTTCCTTACCTCTTTCTTGTGTAAACCTTTTCTTTCTACTTTGACGTTAAATATGAGCGGATAGAATAAGCGAGCGTTGCACCAAGTTTTGGGATACTGCCATTGTAAGGAAAGGCTGTTGTCCGTCTTATTGATGTGAAGATTTTGTGGCGGATCCGGTTTTACTAGAACATAAAAAGCAAATAGGTGCAAGTGATTTAAGGAAAATGAGAGGGGTTATTTTGGTAGCATCATTTCATGACGGCACTCTCTGGCCTGATATGTGTAAAGTAAAATTAACCGCACTCACTCAAAAATTCACTCAGCGTTCATAGGGGCACTCTCACAGACTCTGTACTGTTAATAGCGGCACTCTCTGGTCTGTACTGTTAATAGGGGCACTCTCTGGTCTGTACTGTTAATAGGGGCACTCTCTGGTCTGTACTGTTAATAGGGGCACTCTCTGATCTGTACTGCTAATAGGGACACTTTGTGGTCTGTTAATAGGGGCACTCTCTGATCTGTACTGTTAATAGGGGCACTCTCTGGTATGTACTTATAATAGGGGCACTATCTAGTCTGTACTGTTAATAGGATTAACATTAAGAGATTGACGAGCACACCTATCAGTGTAGGTGCTAGCAAGAGAAAAAATCATTACTATATATATATAATCCGCTGCACACTACACACTGCAAGATACAAGTATAAGATCTAGCATAATGGCTAATGTATAAAGCTAATGTAAATTTGGATGAGGAAAATTGCAAAACTGCTAAGAATATATATAAGCAAAATGAGAATTTTAGTTAATGTAATGCATTACATATAAGCCCGATAACCAGTCTTCAAGGTATTCTCATGTATACCGGGTCCTAACCTTATGCCTCTGTCTGCGGTAAAAAGCGTCTGAGGATGTAAGTGCCTCTAAGTGCATTTTAAAACCTGCGTGTATGGGTGTGGTGGAGACTTGATAAAACAAGGAATGAACTAGATGGTAACATGGACTAGCTATCAGGCTATGTAGGGTGCTCAAGTAAAAAAAAAGCAGTAATATTAACATTAAGAGATTGACGAGCACACCTATCAGTGTAGGTGCTAGCAAGAGAAAAAATCATTACTATATATATATAATCCGCTGCACACTACACACTACAAGATACAAGTATAAGATCTAGCATAATGGCTAATGTATAAAGCTAATGTAAATATCTAAGCCTGATAGCTAGTCCATGTTACCATCTAGTTCATTCCTTGTTTTATCAAGTCTTCAGCCACACCCATACACGCAGGTTTTAAAATGCACTTAGAGGCAGGGCCGGCGTCAGCACCCGGCGTACCCGGGCAAGTGCCGGGGCCCGACGGCTTGGAGGGGGCCCACCGGGCCCCTGAGGGCTAGGGTCACACTTGTGTTGTGACCCTAGCCTGACGCAAGTATTGTCTGCTGCAGCGCAGAGCGTTTAACGCTATGCGCTGCCAGCAACTGAGCCCATAGAAACCCGCAGTTTACATTGACAACGAGTGGTTGTCACGGTAAACGTCGGGTTTCTATGGGCTGCCTCCAGCGCATAGCAGCGTTGCAACATACAATACTTGCATAAGGCTAGGGTCACAATGCAAGTGTGACCCTAGCCTCAGGGGCCCCTGAGCACTGCCCCCCACAGCCAGAGCCATATCCAGGGGGCAGCTGGGGGGTCATTTTCAGGCTCCTGCAGGCTGCAGCACCGGAGGTCTCCCTCCTCCCCCCTCCACGGGAGCCGACAGAGCTGCACACACTCTGTGCTTACAGGACCTGCGATGATGTCACATGGAGGGGAGGAGTCAGGGGTCTCATGATCAGCTCCTCAGTGTATCCAGGACTGTGCTGGCCATCAATGATGCTCAAATAAGGTGAAGTTTGTGTGTGGTCAGGAGGCATTTACAGTGTGAATGTAGCAGAGGTGAGTGTGTACTGGGTGTATGGCAATTAGGTGAAGGTTATGTGTGGGGTCAGGAGGGATTTACAGTGTGAATGTAGCAGAGGCGAGTGTGTACTAGGTGTATGGAGCAGAGGCGTGTGTGTACGAGGTGTACGGAGCAGAGCCGTGTGTGTACGAGGTGTACGGAGCAGAGCCGTGTGTGTACGAGGTGTACGGAGCAGAGCCGTGTGTGTACAAGGTGTACGGAGCAGAGCCGTGTGTGTACGAGGTGTACGGAGCAGAGCCGTGTGTGTACGAGGTGTACGGAGCAGAGCCGTGTGTGTAAGAGGTGTACGGAGCAGAGCCGTGTGTGTACGAGGTGTACGGAGAAGAGCCGTGGGTGTACAAGGTGTACGTAGAAGAGCCGTGTGTGTACGAGGTGTACGGAGCAGAGCCGTGTGTGTACGAGGTGTACGGAGCAGAGCCGTGTGTGTACGAGGTGTACGGAGCAGAGCCGTGTGTGTACGAGGTGTACGGAGCAGAGCCGCGTGAGTACGAGGTGTACGGAGCAGAGCCGCGTGCGTACGAGGTGTACGGAGCAGAGCCGCGTGCGTACGAGGTGTACGGAGCAGAGCCGCGTGCGTACGAGGTGTACGGAGCAGAGCCGCGTGCGTACGAGGTGTACGGAGGAGAGCCGCGTGTGTAAGAGGTGTACGGAGCAGAGCCGCGTGTGTAAGAGGTGTACGGAGCAGAGCCGTGTGTGTACGAGGTGTACGGAGAAGAGCCGTGTGTGTATGAGGTGTACGGAGCAGAGCCCTGTGTGTACGAGGTGTACGGAGCAGAGCCGCGTGCGTACGAGGTGTATGGAGTAGAGCCGCGTGCGTACGAGGTGTACGTAGCAGAGCCGCGTGTGTACGAAGTATGTGTACCAGTGGTAGCCCCCCGCGGATTCCGCTCCTATAGTCTCAGCCGCCTTTGCTAGCAGCATTCTTCTCCATAGTCTCTTCTGCCGCTGTCTGCATTCTGCAGCTCAGCATGGAGGGGCACGATGTCATCACTGTGCTGATATGTGCAGAGCGACCGGAGGAGACCGGAGCAGCGAGAAGAAAGGTGAGGAGAAGAGAGATCCGGACGGCCAGACACTCCGCTTGGCTGCGGTGCCACCATATGGCAGTGCGGCTCCATTGAGCTGCTTGCATTATTTGTGTGCTTCAGGATGCTTGTGTATATACCAAGAATCCTCAGACGCACAAAAATGCAACATTTTGCATTTGAAGGGTATTTTTAAAAGGCGCAAGGGAATGCAAACGCACCTTAGCCCGCTCCTAACAATGTGTAATATACTCACTGTCAGAAACAGCTCTTGCTGGATTCGGCAGTCACTGTTCCTGTAAGGCTGCCTTCACATAGGAGTTTTTTTTTAAATGTGGCAGTTGCGGTAAAAAAACCCTGCATCTGCCGCATTTTCCGTCTAGCGGCAGCACTTGCTGCACGTTTGCGGCAAGCCCCATGCATTGTCTATGGGGCTTGCGGTAAGTGTGCGGCAATATATATATATACATATATATATATATATATATATATATATATATATATATATAGTCCGCGATATGTACTTAAAGGGGGCCCACTGAGACCTTTTCGCCCGGGGCCCACAGAAACCTGGAGCCGGCCCTGCTTAGAGGCACTTACATCCTCAGACGCTTTTTACCGCAGACAGAGGCATAAGGTTAGGACCCGGTATACATGAGAATACCTTGAAGACTGGTTATCGGGCTTATATGTAATGCATTACATTAACTAAAATTCTCATTTTGCTTATATATATTCTTAGCAGTTTTGCAATTTTCCTCATCCAAATTTACATTAGCTTTATACATTAGCCATTATGCTAGATCTTATACTTGTATCTTGTAGTGTGTAGTGTGCAGCGGATTATATATATATATTGTACTGTTAATAGGGGCACTCTCTAATCTGTACTGTTGATAGGGGCATGCTCTGATTTGTAGTGTTAATACGGACACTCTCTGGTCTGTACTGTTAATAGGGGCACTCTCTGGTCTGTACTGTTAATAGGGGCACTCTCTGATCTGTACTGTTAATAGGGGCACTCTCTGATCTGTACTGCTAATAGGGGCACTCTCTGATCTGTACTGCTAATAGGGGCACTCTCTGATCTGTACTGCTAATAGGGACACTTTGTGGTCTGTTAATAGGGGCACTCTCTGATCTGTACTGCTAATAGGGGCACTCTCTGATCTGTACTGTTAATAGGGGCACTCTCTGATCTGTACTGTTAATAGGGGCACTCTCTGGTATGTACTTAAAATAGGGGCACTATCTAGTCTGTACTGTTAATAGGGGCACTCTCTAATCTGTACTGTTAATAGGGGCATGCTCTGATTTGTAGTGTTAATAGGGACACTCTCTGGTCTGTACTGTTAATAGGGGCACTCTCTGGTCTGTACTGTTAATAGGGGCACTCTCTGGGCTGTGCTGTTAATAGGGACACTCTCTAGTTTGTACTGTTAATAGGGGCACTCTCTGGTCTGTACTGCTAATAGGGGCACTCTCTGATTTGTAGTGTTAATAGGTGCACTCTCTGATTTGTAGTGTTAATAGGGGCACTCTCTAGTCTGTACTGCTAATAGAGGCACGCTCTGGACTGTGCTGTTAATAGGGGCACTCTCTGATTTGAAGTGGTAATAGGGGCACTCCCTGATCTGTACTGTTAATAGGGGCACTCTCTGGTCTGTACTGCTAATAAGGGCACTCTCTGATTTGTAGTGTTAATAGGGGCACTCTCTGATCTGTACTGTTAATAGGGACACTCTCTAGTCTGTACTGCTAATAGAGGCACGTTCTGGACTGTGCTGTTAATAGGGGCACTCTCTGATCTGTACCATTCATAAGGGCACTCTCTGGATTGTGCTGCTAATAGGGGCACGCTCTGGTCTGTACTGCTAATAGGGGTACTCTATGATCTGTACTGCTAATAGGGACACTCTGTGGTCTGTTAATAGGGGCACTCTCTGATCTGTACTGCTAATAGGGGCACTCTCTGGTCTGTACTGTTAATAGGGGCACTCTCTGGTATGTACTTATAATAGGGGCACTATCTAGTCTGTACTGTTAATAGGGGCACTCTCTGATCTGTACTGCTAATAGGGGCACTCTCTGGTCTGTTAATAGGGGCACTCTCTGGTATGTACTTATAATAGGGGCACTCTCTGGTATGTACTTATAATAGGGGCACTATCTAGTCTGTACTGTTAATAGGGGCACTCTCTGGTATGTACTTATAATAGGGGCACTCTCTAGTCTGTACTGTTAATAGGGGCACTCTCTGGTATGTACTTATAATAGGGGCACTCTCTATTCTGTACTGTTAATAGGGGCACTATCTGGTATGTACTTATAATAGGGGCACTCTCTGGTCTGTACTGTTAATAGGGGCACTCTCTGGTATGTACTTATAATAGGGGCACTCTCTGCTCTGTACTGTTAATAGGGGCACTCTCTGGTCTGTACTGTTAATTGGGGCACTCTCTGGTCTGTACTGTTAATAGGGGCACTCTCTGGTCTGTACTGTTAATAGGGGCACTCTCTGGTCTGTACTATTAATAGGGGCACTCTCTGGTCTGTACTGTTAATAGAGGCACTCTCTGGTATGTACTTATAATAGGGGCACTCTCTAGTCTGTACTGTTAATAGGGGCACTCTCTGGTATGTACTTATAATAGGGGCACTCTCTAGTCTGTACTGTTAATAGGGGCACTCTCTGGTCTGTACTGTTAATAGAGGCACGCTCTGGACTGTGCTGTTAATAGGGGCACTCTCTGGACTGTGCTGTTAATAGAGGCACGCTCTGGACTGTGCTGTTCATAGGGGCACTCTCTGACCTGTAGTATTAATTGGTGCACGCTCTGATTTGTAGTGTTATAGGGGCGCTGACCTATACTGTTAAATTGTAAATTTATATTCATTAATGACCCTACACTGAATTGCATGCTATTCCTTGGTAACACTTAGACTGTATATCTTAGTATAACCGTGGCTTTCTCTATCGGCGTCATTAATTGAGCAGGATGGCTGCAGAAAAATAAAAGTGGGACACTGTAGACTGTCCTTTAACTCAGGGATTTGATATCTTTACATCTTTCTAATCCTATTATCAGGTCTCCGCAGCTATCAAAGACATTCTGATATATAAAATGGGGCTGCTGTAAATGCTTAATTACTCAAAACACTAAAAAAAATCACTTCGATAAGATTTTATGAGGTCTAATATATCATATTTTTAATTTTTATTTGTAGAAATGGCGCCACTGTTGCCCACAGGCCTTCCCTGATATTGCAATTCGGCCAGAGTCATGTGAGCTGCAATATCAAACATGGTCCATGGAAAAATGGGGCGCTGTGTTTGGAAAAAAAGTAATTTTTCCTAAACACAATCTGCTCTTTATATTTTCGTTACAA
Organism: Allobates femoralis; assembly: GCA_033576535.1. Classification (NCBI taxonomy): domain Eukaryota; kingdom Metazoa; phylum Chordata; class Amphibia; order Anura; family Aromobatidae; genus Allobates; species Allobates femoralis. Next base: position 591,093,649 of record JARQOC010000004.1, read on the forward strand.
TGTGTCAGAGAAGATATCGGTCAGGTGAATGGACTTACTGATGTGTCTCAGGGTGAAGGACTTGTTGTGTTGCTCATATCTGGTCGTATTCAGGACATGCAACTTGACGGAATACCTTGGATCTTCGGAATAATTACATATCTGGGTGTCATGACATGTCACGGTGTATCTGGGGATCAGGCTCCCTTCTATACTATGTTTCTCAATGCTCTCACAAGGTACCGTGCTGTTGCTGATAATAAAAAAAAATAATTGTAATATAAAGGAACTTCAATACTGGCGTTAAAAACTTAACAAAAGCAAATAAACTTAAAGGGGCTGTCTGGTGTTATAGAAAAGAATTTGCCATTTTCCCCATAAATGGTGCCACCTTTGTGCATAGGCTATTTTGTTGCCGTGATGGTACCTTAACACTGCATACAGGGCTGGTCTCAGGGGCAAACATTCTATTGGTGCAAAATGGGGGCCCATGAGGTTCCAAAAGAAGGTGGAATTGTGCATTACGTTAAACTATGGGACTACAAAGAACCCATACATTGTTCTTGCACTGTGTTGGCCTGCTAGTGCCTAGTCTCAATTAGAGTCCGCGCCATCCTCCCCCCCAAAAAAGCTTATTTAAAAGGGTATTCTCAAGTTTCAAAGTTATCCCATATCCAGTAAATACAGCTATAATTTTTCAATCTCTGTCTGGTGCTCCCATGACTTTGAGAATTGGGACTGAAGAACCCCATGTAAATGGAGCAATGGTCAATAATGCTGACTGCCACTCCATTCGTTCTGATGAGACCAGCTGGGTGCAGCATTTGGCTATCTCCGGTGGTCTCACTAAGGATGAATGGATCGGATTTGCACGATTGACCACCGCTCCTCTCACACTTGAAATTCACAAGGTTTTTAGGATCAGTTGGGTTTCCTAGCGGTCAGTCCCCAGAGATAGGAAAGTTATCCCTTATCCTTGGATATTTCCAACCTTGAGCATACCCCTTTATGCAAGTTTCCAACATTGCACACCTTGGCATGACCCAAAGTGACAGCTTCATACTCTCTTAGGTGCTGGCAGTCCAGATCCTAATGGGGACGTCACACACATCAATTGAAGGCTGATCGCTGGTGAGCTGTCACACAGGCAAACTCACCAGTGATCAGTACCAGTGAGATCGCTGGTAACCATGTAAACAAGCGGGTAACTAAGCGCCGTGCGGAGCTTAGTTACCCGCTGTTTACCATGGATACCAGCTCCCAGCGCTTGCTGAGAGGTGCTGGCTTCTCGCTTGTCTCCCGGTGTGTCCACCGGGCGACCATCGCCAGGTTTTAGAGCAGGTTCTAAAACCTGGCGACCATCAACCAGCGTTTTATCGCTGTCACACACGTCAATATCGCTGCAACGTCATGTGCAGCAGCGATATTGCACACGATATTGACGCGTGTGACATCCCCATTAGACACACAGGTCAGATCATTCTGGTCCTCAGAAAGCCTTGACTAATAAAGCTTTCACCAATATATCCACTAATGTAATAAACTTACTTGTTAAAGGCTTCAAAGAAGAACTCAAGGTTCTGATCATACTGTACTCCATTCCATGAGCAGGTGAAGTGGCCGCTGTAGTTTTTCATGATACAATCTATTGGGTTTTGTACATCTGGGTAAAAAAAAAAGTTGAAGTCAAATTTCCAGAACTATCTTCATTTGCCTGTTACTTGGGACTGGAAGTAGTAAAGGGGCTCCAAACTCTTATCTCAGCTCTCCATGAGCAGTCCACGCCCCAGCCACCTCCACAGTGCAAAGGGGATAGATTGGTTGAGTGGTTTCCCGAGAGATGACACGGACACAGAGTTCTTTCTCAATCTAATGGTCATTTACTAACATTAACACTCAACAGTGGACAAGCAGTGGTACTGTATGAACCCACACTGATATTATCACTGATCCAGGCTCACGGCTGTCTACCAGATCCTGTGACAAATGACGCGCCCCATAATGGGTGTGTCATTGGAAACTGCCTTCTGGGCATGCACAGTTCCATCCGGAGTCTCCAGGATCTGGGTTACATAGAGTCTGATTTTAACTTATTATGCATTGTCCCGGAATGGGTGGTCACGATTTTTGACGCTGAGACCAAAAATGTTGCATTTTTGGTCTCAGTGAAAAAAAAACGCTACCTGGATCCGGGAAAAAGGTGCAAAACTGTATGCACCCGCAAGTTCATCCAGCCCCATTGAATGTCAATGGGACCGAAAATGGTTGTGGGTACATCCATTGTCAGCCGGATTCACATGGATAGCAAAAAACACCAACCTTAGATATAATATCATATGTCCTTTTTTATTATTCAGCGCTGGCCCTTTCCCATAGCTGTCTATTGCCATGGCTTCTATTTTGGTCATTGGTAAATATGGCTGCTCTCAGTGTCAGACTGGGGAAGCAGGGGCCAACCAGTAACATTGACTCAGCCCAACTACATGGAAATATTACATTCACAAATTGACTTATGCTTCTATATAATACTGGGTAGTTTGGAAAGATGCTTTCTTCTTTACATGGTGAAACAGGTGTATTGTGCCAACTACTGATTATATTGGAGGTAAGTGACATAATACTGCAGAGGGGCCCACCAGAGGATTCTCCGCTCACCCGTTGGGCCAGTCTATACCTCGCCACTCTGCTTTGTATATTTCCAAAATATTTCAGTAGTTGTGTAATAAAAAATGACCGATTATTTAAATCTTATGTTAAATTACATTTTCTTTTTATGGGTTTTCTTTTTTCTTTTTCACTATTAAAAAAATGTTTGAGCATTTCAAAGTGGCCACTAAACTTAATATAATATTCCTACTTATTGTTGAGCACATTGACATTAGCAAACATAAACTGACTCATACCCTATCTTGTGTAGAGAAGTATTATCTAAGCATGTTCTAATCTGGGGAAGAGGTCACTGTACAGGGGAGGAGGTGAGCTGTGATATCACCTATTGTGAATGGTGGATCCTGTGTTATCTGCTGTATATAGAGGTGTTATCAGTCATTGTACAGGAGGAGGAGGTGAGCTGTGATATCACCTATTGTGAATGGTGGATCCTGTGTTATCTACTGTATATAGAAGTGTTATCAGTCATTGTACAGGAGGAGGAGGTGAGCTGTGATATCACCTATTGTGAATGGTGGATCCTGTGTTATCTACTGTATATAGAGGTGTTATCAGTCATTGTACAGGAGGAGGTGAGCTGTGATATCACCTATTGTGAATGGTGGATCCTGTGTTATCTACTGTATATAGAGGTGTTATCAGTCATTGTACAGGAGGAGGAGGAGAGCTGTGATATCACCTATTGTGAATGGTGGATCCTGTGTTATCTACTGTATATAGAGGTGTTATCAGTCATTGTACAGGAGGGGGACATAACGGCCCCATACCTGTGTTTCATGAAGGCTTTGCTTCCTACCATCTTTGTACGCCCAACTTGACTTTGACCCCTGATAAGCAGTGTATCCAATGCCCTATACATGAATGTAAAATATTACATATAAATGAACATGAGATGATTTCACACTTACTGAGCATATTTTTTAAAAAACTCTCGTTCTGTTCCTGTACCACAATCTGCGTGTAGTCGATGATCCCGCTGTTTTCCAGCTTGCACGTGTAGTTTTTTGCATCCGGCCTTTCGCTCACTTCTACAGTCAGGGTTTTGCCTGTATGGCCTTTTCTGTTCCAATGTAATTTTTTGCTGTCGATGGCCGCACTGGTATAAGCGGTGGTGTTACACTCCAGGGTCACAGTTTCCCCCTTTTTTTTTACAACCTCTACAATCAAAGCTGAAGAATAAAGTAGTGAGTAACACCATCATCCATATACTTTCTCCATGTAAAAGATTTACAGATCTAGCTCAAGTAGCCCAGTATAGAATCTATATAGCCAGGGGCAGCTCCAGGTTTTCCTGGGCTTGGGGCTCCCCTTTAGCAAATAAAACAATTCATGATTATAATATAGAGACTGGGGGCTATTCATATATATATATATATACAGTATATATATATATATATATATATATACATATACAGTATAATCCCCCTAGTGCGCTCTCCCCTCTGTGTGCGCTCTTATTCTTCCCTGTGCATGCTCTGTCACCCATATGCGCTGTCTCTCTCCCCCCAGTGCACTCTAAATCTCCCCCTGTATGCTGCCTCTCTTCCCCTGTGTGCTATGAATCTCCCAATGTATGCTGTCTCTCTCCCCCCATGTGCGGTCTTTCTCCTTCTGTGCGCTATGAATCTCCCCCTGTGTGCTGTCTCTCTCCCTCTGTACGCTATTAATCTCCCCGTGTGCTGTCTCTCTTCATCCTGTGCTCTCGTCCCCTTGTGCGCTCTTTTCTCCCCCCATACTTTCTCACCCCTATGCGCTCTCTTCTCATATAGTGTGCTGTCTTTTGCCCTGTACACTCTCTTTTCCCCCCTGGATGACATCTTCTTCCCCTGTGCACTCACTCCCCCTTGTGCGCTCTCTTCTCCCCATCATGCGCTCTCCCCTTGTGCGCTGTCTTGTCCTCCGTGCACTCACACTTCTCCCAATGTGCTCTCTCCCTGTGCGCTATCTCCTCCATTGTGTGCTCTCTTTCCCTGTGTGCTGTCTTCTCCTCATATGCTGTTTTCCCTGTGCTGTGCGATTGCAATGCAGCAGACCAGCACCGCCCTGCTGGTGATGTCAATGGTCTCTGCTTCCGGCTTGTTAATATTCATAACCAAGCATCAATCTGGAAGCTGTGCTTGTCACAGCACAGGGGGGAAATCACTGCGCACAGAGACAGTGCACAGGCAGGAGAGACACAGTTACCCTGGGCCTCATACATGGGGACACAATCCAGCAAGAGGTGCGGACGGTGTCGCCGAGTGGGCCCCCCTCTCTTTCCAGGGCCCTGGCACTTGCTAGGTGCACTGGATGATGACACTAGCCCTGTATATGACATCCAAAAATTATGAACATCGATGCCTGTCCTCTTATGAATAAGTTATATGGATCTGCATCTTCACCCTCCCTCCGAAAAATGATTTTTTTCTCATCAACAACAACGTCAAATAATTTCGATTTTTAGGACCAAAATTGTGTTGAATTTTTTTTACTGTATCTAAATGGGAACCAGATGTTATTTATTTGTTGCTGAGCTTCAAATCAGTTGCATCTTTTAGGAAATGCAATACAGTGGCATGTAAATGTTTGGGCACCCCTGGTCAAAATTTCTGTCCACAAGTCCTGTGGAACGATGAGGTTAAAATAAATCTTTGGCCACCATAATCAAAGGTATGTGTGGAGAAAAAAGAGCGCAGAATTTAGGGAAAAGAACATCTCGCCAACCGTTAAGTATGGGAGTGGATTAATCATGCTTTGAGGATTGTGTTGCAGTCAAAATGGCATGGGAACAATTCATGAGTAAAGGGAAGAATGGATTCAATGAAATTACAACAAATTTTTGATGCAAAACATATCATCTGTAAATAGCTGAAGTTGAAAAGAAGATGGCTTCAACAAATGGATAAGGATCCTAAACACACGTCAAAATCCACAATAGATGACCTGAAAAGGTGCAAGAGGAAGGTTTTACAATGACCCTCACAGTCCCCTGATCTGAATATCAATGAAAATCTGTGGCTAGACCTCAAAAGAGCAGTGCATAGAAGACAAGCCAGGAATCTCGCATAACTAGAAGATGAGCCAGGACTCTCAGAGAACGAGAAGATGAGGCAGGAATCTCATAGAACTGGAAGACGAGGAAGGAATCTCATAGAACTGGAAGACGAGGCAGGAATCTCACACAGCTGGAAGACGAGGCAGGAATCTCATAGAACTAGAAGATGAGGAAGGAATCTCATAGAACTGGAAGACGAGGCAGGAATCTCACACAGCTGGAAGATGAGGCAGGAATCTCATAGAACTAGAAGATGAGGAAGGAATCTCATAGAACTGGAAGACGAGGCAGGAATCTCACACAGCTGGAAGATGAGGCAGGAATCTCATAGAACTAGAAGATGAGGCAGGAATCTCATAGAACTGGAAGACGAGGCAGGAATCTCACAGAACTGGAAGAAGACCCAGATATCTCACACAGCTGGAAGAAGACCCATGAATCTCACAGAACTGGAAGACGAGCCATGAATCTCATAGAACTGGAAGATGAGACAGGAATCTCACAGAACTGGAAGACAAGCCAGGATTTTCACAGAACTGGAAGATGAGCCATGAATCTCACAGAACTGGGAGATGAGCCAGGAATCTCACAGAACTGGAAGATGAGACAGGAATCTCACAGAACTGGAAGACAAGCCAGGATTTTCACAGAACTGGAAGATGAGCCATTAATCTCACAGAACTGGGAGATGAGCCAGGAATCTCACAGTACTGGAAGATGAGCCAGGAATCTCACAGTACTGGAAGATGAGCCAGGAATCTCACAGAACTGGAAGAAGAACCAGAAATCTCACAGAACTGGAAGATGAGCCAGGAATCTCACAAAACTGGAAGAAGAACCAGAAATCTCACGGAACTGGATGACGAGCCAGGAATCTCACAGAGCTGGAAAATGTGCCAGGAATCTCACAGAACTGGAAGAGGAGCCAGGAATCTCACAGAACTGGAAGAGGAGCCAGGAATCTCACAGAACTGGAAGATGAGCCAGGAATCTCACAGAACTGGAAGACGAGCCAGGAATCTCACAGAACTGGAACACGAGGCAGGAATCTCACAGAACTGGAAGACTTTTCCAAGGAAGAATGGATGAAAATCCATAAATAAGAATGGAAAGAATCTTGGCTGCTACAAAAAGTGTTTACAAACTTTGATACTTGTAAAAGGGTGTGCTACTATGTACTAACCATGCAGGGGGCCCAAACCTTTGCATCAGCCCATTTTACTTTTTGTAATTCTTAAAATGTTAAGGATGAATTTTTTTTTTGCCTAAAATACAAAGGAAATGTGTCGTCTTTAACTTTCTGCTTTTTAGAGATCATTTCATTTTCCACTTGCTTAACTGTTCACAATAATTGTAATTTTGACTTTTTGTGAAGTTCTCAAACTTTTGCATTCCATTGTATATATTTACTTGACCACTAGGGGGAGCTTATTACTGCACAAGACTTCACAAAGGCCAATGAGTTCTGCTGCCCTTCTTACTACAATATAGTGGGAATTTAAGTGACACTGTAATGGGGGTATGATGGCATGAGCAAGTACTAGTGGGGAACCACTCTAGTTTTTGCTACAGTTTTTCTTTAATGGGAATCTGTCCCTCCTAAGCCATCTATATGAGCATATGGGTCATAGAAATGTGAATAAAATGACACCTTGATATCTGAGATCCAATATCTTATTCCAGACATGTGACGCCCATTAGGGTCGGGGTGTACTCTGTAACTGGGCTGGTCGGTTCGGTGGGTTGTTCACGGTGGCACTGACCCAGCTCCGTGACCCTGGGCGTGCAATAAAGTGAAATATAAACAGGGGATAAGTTTGTGACGCCACCTGTTGTTATTCTGGTCAGGGTAACCAGTGCTGCTGTGGGACCACTGGGGCAGATGGTGATGCAGCCAGGATGGTTCTGTTCCCCACAGGTAGAGCGTGGCCCCAGGGCAACCGGTGTAGTCTATTGAAGTTATAGTAATCATTGAGGTGCATGACTGAGGGCGTGGGAAATGACTGGACAACACAGGGATTGTAGTTTCCTTTACATTTTACTTGGTAGTCAATGGTGCGGACCGGGACACTGGTAACAGGTGGTAATGGAGATTCGGTCAGCCTGAAAGCAATTGGGGATCCACCACACTGGGTGGGTTTGGAGGTTTTACTGCTGTGCTGTCTTCTTAGGTCCCTGCTGCTTAAATATATCCTTCGGCCCTCTTCCTGCTAATAAGTTCCTCACCCGTATGGCAGGCAGCTCGAGCCTTTTACAGGTATCGCTCCTTCGTGTCAGCTCCAGGTTCTAGTGTGCTGCTGTGCCGCCGGGTGTTTGGTGTGGACCGGGGACTTGCAGTCCTCTGTCCTCCAGATTTAGCTGCCGGGACTTCAGTACCCGAACAACCAAGGACTCCAGTGTCCTGTTTCTAGCGCTCTACTTTGGGGCGAGCTCAGTTACAGCTCCAATCCCCATGCTCTCCTCAACTTCACTCCTCTTCCTTTTCACTATCTCTCCACTGCCCTGAGACGAGCCTCCAGTCCCCAGGATGTCTGTACTCTCTCCTTCTCCCTAATGTTCTACCTAACCCCGCCTCCTGGCCAGAATTTATAGGGAAGCTCCCCTGAATCCGGATTCAGAGATCCCCCTTCTGGTCTGGAGTCAGGAAAAGTCTTGGATGCTGGTGTTATCTAGCGTGGGGACCCCTTCTTGCTTCCAGACATGACATCAACCCCTGTGACGGAGGCAATGCCACTGTGGCAACCGAACTCCTAGGGTGCCACAGACAAATCCACATTTTTGTTAATATGTACATGAGCTGTATCAGATCGCAGATATTATAATATCATTTTATTCAACTTTATAATAACTACATGTCCATATGGACGGCTTAGGAAGTTGATTCTACTAACAGATTGCATTTCTGACATTATACAGGCAGCTCACTGAATCCAATCAAAAAAATGTAATACGTCACTTCTCCACCGGGGGCACTGCTGGGGCATTTTGAGCAAAGGTCTTCCATAATTCATCTTTTTTTAAAGAACTTTTATTTTTAGTTTAAATCATCACTCCAGTGTTTTTTAAGTCCCCATCCCTCCTGTCCTACACTCACGCTCCGGCATTTTCACATTCTTTCGGTGTCGCTCTGATGCCATGGCATCATCTTGTGCCCGTAATTTCTCACAAGCTTTCAATGGAAGTCTATGAAACCAGAATGAGGCCAGAACAAGGCTCCCATAGACTTATATTGAGTGTTGACCTCCGGCACGCTCCATCTGTCCTGAACATGAGGAAAAGACATTGCTCTAATATTATTATTATTATTATACCTACCACATATTGGGATAGGATCTTGAATACCCCTGAAATTGCATACATTGGGGCTAAAATTCATTTTTGCAGCTAGGTTTTATTAAAAAAAATTGCACGATTTGGCTCTTTTTCACTGTGGAGTCAACTTTGATGTGGTCTGTGGTCTTAAATCAGCATTTAAGTTCAAAAATGTCCTTAAAGGGGGACAATTCATTTAAGTGATGAGATTCTAAAAACATATTGTAATATACTTACTTTTTTCCTTTAAGTGAAAATACTTGGCTGCTTGAAGAAGATCTGAACATAGAAGCAAAAGGAGTGTTGGTACAAGGTGCCCCATCTGTAATAAAAATATGGAGATCAGGTATAGCAGGGTGTACGGGGGTACGGTAAGATCCATTATTTAAAGCAGGAGACCAAAATGAGCGACATATTAATTAAGCTTGAATGACTATTAGACCAACCTACCCATTAGAAGGGTATAAGACATCGCTAAACCCTGTGTCTACATACCTCGGCCCTGTGTCTATATACCCCGTCCCTGTGTCTACATACCTCGGCCCTGTGTCTACGTACCTTGGCCCTGTGCATACATACCTCGGCCCTGTGTCTACATACCCCAGCCCTGTGTCTACATACCCCAGCCCTGTGTCTACATACCCCAGCCCTGTGTCTACATACCCCAGCCCTGTGTCTACATACCCCAGCCCTCTGTCTACATACCTCGGCCCTGTGTCTATATACCCCGGCCCTGTGTCTACATACCTCGGCCCTGTGTCTATATACCCCGTCCTTGTGTCTACATACCTCGGCCCTTTGTCTACGTACCTTGGCCCTGTGTCTACATACCTCGACCCTGTGTCTACATACCTCGGCCCTGTGTGTACATACCTCGGCCCTGTGTCTACATACTCCAGCCCTGTGTCTACATAGCCCAGCCCTGAGTCTACATACCTCAGCCCTGTGTCTACATACCCCGGCCCTGTGTCTACATACCTCGGCCCTGTGTTTACATACCTTTGCCCTGTGTCTACATACCTCGGCCCTGTGTCTACATACCCCAGCCCTGTGTCTACATACCCCAGCTTTGTGTCTACATACCCCAGCCCTGTGTCTACATACCCCAGACATGGCAGACTACCTTGTTGCCACCATGCACCAGGATCACATTCCCTGTCCACTCTCTCCTAATAGTAATATCAAACCCTGGTCAACATTACGCAGGTCATAATGTGCGCAACAATGGTTACTATGGCAATGGTTACTACATGACGATGCTGAGACCTGTGCTTTACTATAGCACAGGTCTCAGCGCTGTCATATAGTAAGCAATGCGGTCACTGTTGCTATAGTAACCGCTGTTGCTATGGACAGCGCTGAGACCTGCGCTATAGTAAAGCGGAAAAGCGCAGGTCTCAGTGCTGTCATATAGTAAGCGGTGGGGTCACCATTGCCATAGCAACAGTGGTTACTATGGCAACGGTGATCTCCCTACTTACTATATGACTATATCCACACACATCATTTTGGCTGGGTTTTGTGAGGATCCGTGGTGAAGTTTCAGCCTTGTGTGTGTGGAGGCCGCAGTGTTGATGTTCTCATACTGGGAGCATATAGAACCTGCGAGAGGACCTGGCACTACACCATTTGAGCGAGTGACTTCACTCGTTAACATGTGCAGGCTGCAGGGTCCTAGAGACACCAACACTGCAGCCTCCGGGATGAGAACATCGCTGGAGATCATCGGGGGAGCACGGGGAGGTGAGTAAGCAGCGCAGCAGCATTCACACACACAAGACTGCGCTTTGTGAGGATCCGTTCCTGTTGAAGTTTCTGAACCAAAAATGGATTCTCACAAAGCGCAGCCAAAATACTGTGTGAATGTAGCCATACAGTAAGCGGTGAGGTCACCATTGCCATAGTAACAACTGTTGCTAAGGCAACGGTAACTTCACCACTTACTATATAATAATTCTGTCTGTAATGGAAATCCTGCATTGCTAATTGGTCGCGCCAGCCGCCTGCGACCAATCAGCGACAGGCGCAGTCCAGCTGCGAATTGGCGCAGTATTTAACCCCAGCTTCGCATTGCATTATTCTTAAATCTTCATAAATAAACTACATACATATTCTAGAATACCCGATGTGTTAGAATCGGGCCACCATCTAGTACTATATAACAGTGCTGAGCCTGCGCTTTACCGCTTTACTATAGCGCAGGTCTCAGTGCTGTCAATAGTAATAGCAGTTACTATGGCAACGGTAACCTCACCGCTTATTATATGACAGCGGTGAGACCTGTGCTATAGTAAATTGGTAAAGCGCAGGTCTCAGCGCTGTCATATAGTAAGCTGTGAGGTCAGCATTACCATAGTAACCGCTGTTGCTATGGCAACAGTGACCTCACTGCTTACCATACGGCAGATTGTCATTCAGTCATCAGAGACCATGGAAGTGGATGTGTTTTTCCTCACTGAGGTCTCTGATGTAGCAGAGCCAAGTCTGTCCAGGAAAAGAGAAATATGAGGATCGTGGAGGGGTACAAGGGTGGGGAGGAGGTCATAAAGATGAAGTTACTAAGTGTCTCTATGTTTTTCTTTTTTAATAAAATAATTTTTCTCTGTGCTGTGTCTTTTTTACTATTTATATGAGATTCTTAATGGCCGGGTCTAACTTGGCCTGACATTAAGATCTCAGGGTTTAATACCTGCTGGCAATACAAAGCTGGTGTTAACCCCTTATTACCCAGTGTGCCACTTCCACTAGGGCCGCTGGAAGAGCCTGGTAAAGTGCCTGAAAATTGCGCTATGATGAATGTGCCATTTTTAGGGGCGGCTGCAGACTGCTATTCTTTAGCGTGGAGGGGCCCTAAAACAATGGGCCCTCACCCCGCTGAGTATACCAGCCTTCAGCTGCTTAGTTTTACCTAGGCTTGCAGAGCCCATGCATTTTTTTTTTGCCAGCCAAGGTAAAATTATGCAGCTGAGGGGGCAGCTCGCAGCTAACCAAGCCCAATCCCCGTCCAGATTGTAAAATTGCACTCAGACTGCAACAGCCAATCACAGAAGCGCTCACAGAGAAATCTGGGGTCATCCCTATGGCAGAAGGAACCCGTGCGCATTGCATACGCCGGCATCTAAGTGCCGGAGTTTGAAATCTCGCGCGTTTTCCAAACACATCACATGACGCGGAAGCACGCGTATTGTGATGCGCTTGGAAAAAGCGCGAGATTTCAAACCCCGGCACTTAGATGCCGGCGTATGCAATGCGCACGGGTTCCTTCTGCCATAGGGATGAATTGACCAGTGTTAACACAGTCTTACCTTTCCGTTAACACTGCGCTAATGCTGCCAAATTCTATGCTTTAGATGGAACCTCCTAAACGCTAGAGTAAATGCTGGTGCGACCTTAGCCTAATACAATTATCAAAGGTGAATATGGCATTACTATGACTGGCAAACAATTCCAGCATGTTTATTGGCTACAAATCAGTCAGGAAGCATGCTAGGCAGCTCACTCGAATGTCACGAGTAAAATCCAAAACACTCGCAGAGTACTGAGTAGTCCGAATACCGTTGTGGCACCCCAGAGTCCGGTTGCCACAATGGCATTGCCTCCCTCGGGGGGTGATGTCATGATTGGAAGCAAGAAGGGTAAGCCCACAGCATGCAACACCTTTCCTGACTCCAGACCAGAGGGGGGAGCTCAAGACCCGTGATGAGGGGAGCTCCCCTATAAATTCTGGCCTGAGGGCGGGGTTATTTAGTTCAGTTCCTAGGAGGACAGTGAAGATGACCTGTTGCCTGGAGCAGTGCTAAACCCGTCCCAGGCAGAGTAGAGAGAGAAAGAGCAGCAAGTGTGAGGGACCCGTAGGTGAGGGTCTGAGGAAGGAGAGGAGAGCCTGGGGAGTGGAGCTAGTTACCAGCTCACCTCAGAGCAGACTGCCAGAAATGGATACCATAGCTCGAGATTGTGTGGGTACCACCGACCCAGCAGTCAAAACCGGAGGATGGGAGACTCCACGTCTCCAGGCCACAGCAAAGCACCTCGAGACACAGCAGCACCAGAGAGCTCAAGGCCAGTCACCAGAGGAGTGGTGCCGGAGAAGAGCTCGAGCTGCCTGCCACATGGGTGAGGGATTTACCAGCAGAGAGGAGCGCAGCAGGGAGGCCTCAGAACTCACCAGGTGAGGAGATGCCCAACTTGCTTCCAGGCCATCCGGATTCATAACATCCCCCGTGGACAGTGCCTTTGTCTAAACCTGCAACTACCAGTAAAGGTAACGGAGACTACGTACTGTGTGTCTGTCGGTTAGTCCGCGCCCTCAGTCCTGCACCCCAACTGCCTACCACTGCCGTAGACTATACTGGTTGCCCTGGGGAACCGCTCCACTGGTGGGGAGTGATACCACCTTAGCTGTAATTCCATCATCCCCAGAGGTCCCGTTGGCGTTGGCCATCAATAGCCAAATATCACGGGTGGCGTCACGACAACCATCCCCAAAACCTAAATCCCCGAACTTTTATTGACACCGCCAGGGCCATGGAGCCGGGTCTCGACCCCTGTGATTCCCCATCAGTACTGCAGCCTGGCCATGGGGGGCGTGTCACCGTACTATCCGTGCGTGTAGCAAATAGTAACACGTATACTCGCTCATCACTAAATACCACTATACAGTGGGTACGTGATGATACCATAAAGAAAAAAGGAGGATCCAGCTTTACGGACGAAATGTTCATCTTTCTTGGTAAGTATATAAAACCATTGTAACACCCATTGTGTTAATTCATGCTGCGAAACGCTGACGTCTTCCTGGTGCACAAGACACCAATAATCATTACTGATTAATGATTTAATTTCCCCATGTTTGCTCGTGTCCCCGGCAGAGACGCCTCTCCGGGCTCCGGACTGAATTGGGCTATTTGTGGTGAGCTGGTTTTTCTTACATCTTGTACATGGTAATATCACAATAGATTGATTGCTAAATAATACTAAATAATATCTCCTACAATGAGTACACAACTATACCACCACATAGGACTATTAAATAACACCACCATACAGTGAGTGCATAATAACATCAACACAGAGTAACTACATGATAATACTACCATACAGTGACTAGTAACTGAATAATATCAATGACAATAATACTACCATATAATGACTAGGAAATAATACAACTTACCTTGAGTATACAATAATATCATTATAGAGTCTTAATTAGATAATACAACCTTGCCAGTGAGTATGATAATACCACAATTGAGTGATTCCAATATAATACCACACTGAGTGCTAAATAATGCCATCACAGAGTGACCACTAAATAATACCACTATACAGTGAATACACAATAATACCTCAATACAGTGTGTACTAAATAATACCACTATACAGTGAGTACACAATGATACCTCAATGCAGTGTGTACTAAATAATACCATCACAGAGTGACTACTAAATAATACCACCATGACTGACTAATGAATAATACCACCAAAGAATGACTAGTAAATAATACCACCATATAGTGAGTACACAATTATACAGTGAACACTAAATAGTGAGTACATAATTATCCCACCATACAGAACGTACTAAATAATACCACTATATAATGAATACTAAATAATACCACCATATAGTGAGTAATAAATAATACCGCCATATAGTGAGTACACAATTATACAGTGAACACTAAATAGTGAGTACATAATTATACCACTATACAGAGAGTACTAAATAATACCACCATTAAGTGAGTAATAAATAATACCGCCATATAGTGAGTAATAAATCATACTGCCTTATATTAGTACATTATTATACCACCATACAATGATTCCCAGGATTCTCAGGTGTGGAGGTGCCTCTGACAATATTGGGGCATTGTCAGATGGGGGGAACAGAACACAAACACAATCTGGAGACCCACAATACTGTTCCCATTCAGTATCATAAGTAACCTAATAATCCAAGGTCTCTACAGAATGAATGAGCTGTGATGTAGCAGAGCTGAGTGTGTCATTAATAATGCTCCCTCCCATACCTGTATAATACAGCAGCAGTCTGTAGTGTGTCAGTCTCCTGTTGCTCTTCCTCCTCCTGTAGCCTGTGGTTATTCTTCTTGAGGTCTGGCTGCTTTCCTCAGTGAAGTGTTCTGGTTATATATATACTAGGCTTATACTGACGTCACAGTGCATTCCCATTTTTTTTTGTTTCCTCTTTAGGGCCGTATTGAAAGATCAATGTGACCAAGGTGCTGACACTAAATACTCCCTACTGTAAACAATGGAGGCAAATGACAATGACTTCTGCTCCACAATGTCACAGGTATGATCATTGTCCCAGAATACTGGATGTGTCTGGAATCCCCTTCCTCCACATGGACATTTACTTTGTCCACCAATTGACATATACTAGTATAACATTAAGTAATCATATACACAGAGTCAGATAATACCAACATACACAGAAATATACATAAGACCAATAATACTGCCAAACAGTGGCAAATCAATACCGCCATACAGTGACTGATTCCATAAGTCCATAATCATACCGTATATTATCATCATTAATAAAACTGTACACTGACTACAGATAAATACCACTATTGCCTCAATGCCATAATGTCACCAAATATTACCCCCATGCACCACCACAGTGTAACAGTGTATTATTAATACCGCCATACAATTCATCTACTGTACAGAGACTATAGAAAATGCTTTCATTAATGACCAATGATACCACCATAATTTGACTGATTAATATCACCATATATTACCATGATGTAGTACCACCATATAAAAAACACCATTTCATACACTATAATATTCCCACAAAGTGACTGATGAATACCCTCATAAGGTGACCAAATATTATCGTCATCTAGTGCATTATTAATACCTCCACACAGTGAAGCCATTTTACTAGAGATTACACAAAATACTTTCACTTAATGACCAATAAAACCACCATGCATTGTCTGCTATTGTAAAATCACCATATCATGACCAAATATTACCACTATTAAGTGCATTAATACCACCATATGGTGACTATTAATAATACTATTATACAGTGACTACAAAACAATCTTCCATTTCATGTCCAACATTACCAATATACATTGACTGGTCAATATCACTATATTATGACCACACAGGACAATAATTTAGCCCATTAATTCAATCATACAGAGCATATATATATATAATGTAATAATACTGTTATACAGTGACTATATATAATAATACTGTTATACAGTGACTATATATAATGTAATAATACTGTTATACAGTGACTATATAGAATGTAATAATACTGTTATACAGTGACTAAATATAATATATTAATACTGTTATACAGTGACTATATATAATATAATAATACTGTTATACAGTGACTATATATAATATAATAATACTGTTATACAGTGACTATATAGAATGTAATAATACTGTTATACAGTGACTAAATATAATATATTAATACTGTTATACAGTGACTATATATAATATATTAATACTGTTATACAGTGACTATATATAATATAATAATACTGTTATACAGTGACTATATATAATATAATAATACTGTTATACAGTGACTATATATAATATAATAATACTGTTATACAGTGACTAAATATAATATATTAATACTGTTATACAGTGACTAAATATAATATATTAATACTGTTATACAGTGACTAAATATAATATATTAATACTGTTATACAGTGACTAAATATAATATAATAATACTGTTATACAGTGACTATATATAATGTAATAATACTGTTATACAGTGACTATATATAATATAATAATACTGTTATACAGTGACTATATATAATATATTAATACTGTTATACAGTGACTATATATAATAATACTGTTATACAGTGACTATATATAATAATTCTGTTATACAGTGACTATATATAATAATACTGTTATACAGTGACTATATATAATATAATAATACTGTTATACAGTGACAGCTTTAACCCAGAGGGATGTGAGCTGTTTGTCAGAATGGATGGAGAGTTCAGCAGGTAGAGAAGACAGTGGGGTCTGGTAATGCAGCACTCTCTGATGTGATACACCACATAGACTTCTTGTAGTCTATTGTACCTTTGATGTATGCACAGATTATTAAAGTGATGAGCAACAGATCTGATAATAAGGCTATCAGGCAGTAGCTATATCATTACAAGGACTCACACCCTGTATATCTATTGTTACAATCTGCTATTAACAGCTCATCACTCATCATAGACTTCCTTATCCTGATTGTTACATTGTTGCTGTGACTCTATCTCATATACAGTATATATATCTCATCAGTGTTGGCTTCAGCTGCCAAGGGCCACCAGTCACACTGAGGGGCCACTGTTCAGCTACATGCTCCATCAGCCTCAGTCACACATTTATCTCTCCTTCTATGTAATAATCTCTTTCTTTCTTCTCTTTCTTTCTTTCTTTCTTTCTTTCTTTCTTTCTTCTTTCTTTCTTTCTTTCTTTCTCTCTCTTTCTTTCTTTTTCTCTCTCTCTCTCTCTTTCTTATCCTATCTATCTGTTATCTCTTTATATCTCTGCCTATGGCGGCCGTCACACACTATGATTTTGTGCAGTGATGGCGAACTCCAGGCCTCGAGTGCCACCATCAGTGCAGGTTTTCAGGATTTCCTCAGCATTGCACAGAGGTTGGAATCATCACCAGTGCAGGTGATTATATTATCACCTGTGCAATGTAAGGAAATCCTGAAAACCTGCACTGATGGTGGCACTCGAGGCCTGGAGTTCGCCATCACTGATTTTGTGAGTGATCTCACCTACCATCTCAGTGGTGCGGCTCGTGGACACATGGTTAGTGAGGTGTCACATGTATAGATAACGTTCAGGACGCAGCAGCGATGTTCTGTGCAGGGATCGCTCACACAACCAGCGACTGATGCTTGTCAATGATGTGAATAGGAGAAATTGGTAAAGAGATCATTATGGCGGTGTCACACAGAACGATGCAGCAGATTGGATGATTGACATCATCTGATATGGGGTCCGGTTCCCATATCTGTATATAACGATCTGACCACTTATCGCTAGTCAGAATGACCTGTCACACGCAACGATGTCGTAGGAGCTATGCCAAATCAGGCACTTTCCAGCGACATCTTTACATGTATCGTAGCGTGTGACGCCCGCCTATGGCGGCCGTCACACGCTAAGATATCGCAAGCGATATTGCTAGCGATCACATGCAAGCGCGATCGCTAACAATATCGCTCACATCACTGGTGAGATGTCACACAGACAGACTCACCAGCGATGTGGACCAGCGATCTCGCTGGTTACTATGGTACACATCGGGTTACTAGGCGCCGCGCGGCGCTTAGTAACCCGACATTTACCATAGATACCATCTCCCAGCTTAGGCTCTGCCGCTGGGAGATCGTTCATCGTGGTGTCACACACCACGATGATGCAGATTGAACAAGCGATGATCGCTTGATATGAGCTCCGGCTCACAAATCTGCGATCAAACAATCAAGCAATTTTACATTGTAAAATCGCTTGATTACACGCAGCAACGGACAAACAATATCGCTTAAGCGATCAAAAAAGCAGATCACTTAAACGATATCGTTCATTAAATTGAAGCGTGTGACAGCTGCCTATCATATATCTATCCCTTTACCTATCTATCTATCTATCTATCTATCTATCTATCTATCTATCTCTCTATTTATCTCTATGTATCTCAAATGAAATTTAAATCAAAGGAACATTATTGTCAGGACTAAATACACCTTAATTTTGCTAAAGCAAGTGTACAATAGGGAATAGGGATAGGGAGTGTGGGGATGATGGGTACAAATTATGGATGGGTAGATCCAGGATAGGGACTATAAGAACAATGGAGGGGGCAGAGCCAGGGTGGGGGCTATAAGAACAATGGATGGGGGAGATCCAGGGTGGGGGCTATAAGAACAATGGATGGGGGAGATCCAGGGTGGGGGCTATAAGAACAATGGATGGGGGAGATCCAGGGTGGGGGCTATAAGAACAATGGATGGAGCAGATCCAGGGTGGAGGTTATAAGAACAATGGATGGGGGAGATCCAGGGTGGGGGCTATAAGAACAATGGATGGGGGAGATCCAGGGTGGGGGCTATAAGAACAATGGATGGAGCAGATCCAGTGTGGGGGCTATAAGAACAATGGATGGAGCAGATCCAGGGTGGGGGACTATAAGAACAATGGATGGGGCAGATCCAGGGTGGGGGCTATAAGAACAATGGATGGGGGAGATCCAGGGTGGGGGCTATAAGAACAATGGATGGGGGAGATCCAGGGTGGGGGCTATAAGAACAATGGATGGAGCAGATCCAGTGTGGGGGCTATAAGAACAATGGATGGAGCAGATCCAGGGTGGGGGCTATAAGAACAATGGATGGGGGCAGATCCAGGGTGGAGGCTATAAGAACAATGGATGGGGGCAGATCCAGGGTGGAGGCTATAAGAACAATGGATGGGGCAGATCCAGGGTGGGGGCTATAAGAACAATGGAGGGGGCAGATCCAGGATAGGGACTATAAGAACAATGGAGGGGGCAGAGCCAGGGTGGGGGCTATAAGAACAATGGATGGGGCAGATCCAGGGTGGGGGCTATAAGAACAATGGATGGGGCAGATCCAGGGTGGGGGCTATAAGAACAATGGATGGGGGAGATCCAGGGTGGGGGCTATAAGAACAATGGATGGGGGAGATCCAGGGTGGGGGCTATAAGAACAATGGATGGGGGAGATCCAGGGTGGGGGCTATAAGAACAATGGATGGAGCAGATCCAGTGTGGGGGCTATAAGAACAATGGATGGGGGAGATCCAGGGTGGGGCTATAAGAACAATGGATGGGGGAGATCCAGGGTGGGGGCTATAAGAACAATGGATGGAGCAGATCCAGTGTGGGGGCTATAAGAACAATGGATGGGGCAGATCCAGGGTGGGGGCTATAAGAACAATGGAGGGGGCAGATCCAGGATAGGGACTATAAGAACAATGGAGGGGGCAGATCCAGGATAGGGACTATAAGAACAATGGATGGGGCAGATCCAGGGTGGGGGCTATAAGAACAATGGATGGGGCAGATCCAGGGTGGGGGCTATAAGAACAATGGATGGGGCAGATCCAGGGTGGGGGCTATAAGAACAATGGATGGGGGAGATCCAGGGTGGAGGCTATAAGAACAATGG
>JARQOC010000004.1:591113991-591125303 GCA_033576535.1 Allobates femoralis
TGACGTAGGGCTCCGCCATATTTTTGGTCCAGCCAGGTACAACTTGGCAGCTACAGACTGCCAGCAACCCCCAGCTGCCTCGTTGTACCTGGCTGCAACCAAAAATACAGCGAAGCCCATTTTTTTTTATTTCTAGAACTAATTCTAGAAAAAAAAATGACGTAGGGCTCCGCCATATTTTTGGTCCAGCCAGGTACAACTTGGCAGCTACAGACTGCCAGCAACCCCCAGCTGCCTCGTTGTACCTGGCTGCAACCAAAAATACAGCGAAGCCCATTTTTTTTTATTTCTAGAACTAATTCTAGAAAAAAAAATGACGTAGGGCTCCGCCATATTTTTGGTCCAGCCAGGTACAACTTGGCAGCTACAGACTGCCAGCAACCCCCAGCTGCCTCGTTGTACCTGGCTGCAACCAAAAATACAGCGAAGCCCATTTTTTTTTATTTCTAGAACTAATTCTAGAAAAAAAAAAATGACGTAGGGCTCCGCCATATTTTTGGCCCAGCCAGGTACAACTAGGCAGCTGGGGGCTGGAATCCTCAGCATGGAAAGGCCCAAGCGTTCTGGGCCCCCCATGCTGCGAATTGCAGCCCGCAGCCGCCCCAGAAAATGGCGCATTCATTGAAGCGCCATTTTCTGGCGCTGTACCCATGCTCTTCCAGTTGCCCTGGTGCCGGTGGCAAACTGGGTAATAAAGGGGTTAATGCCAGCTTTTCATTGGCAGCTGGCACTAAGCCCGAGATTCATAATATAGGGCCAATGTTAGACCCGCCATTAGGAATCTCTGGTAAATAGTCAGAAAATACACACATATAAAAATCTTTTTATTTGAAAAAAAAACACAAACAAAATTCGGACTCCATCTTTATTATAAAGATCCGACGTAGTCCACAACGAAGGTCCCACGACGCTCGATCGCCTCCGACGTAGTCCACAACGAAGGTCCCACGACGCTTGATCGCCTCTGCTCAATCCAGAGACTGCAGCAAGGGATCAAGTGTCCTCTTCCTACAGTCTCAGGGGTCAGAGTTATGGTGCACTGTATGACAATGATCAGTTATGCAGTGCACCATGACTATGATCCCAGAGACTATAACAAGAGGACACTTGATCCCTTGTTGCAGCCATCCATCCACCTATGCACCCATCATCCACGCACGCACATCCACGTACGCACATCCACGTACGCACATCCACGTGCTGACATCCACACATGCACACAACCACGCACATCCACGCATGCACACATCCACGCACGCATGCTGACATCCACGCACATCCACACACACATCCAAGTACATCCACATCCACGCACATCCACGTACGCACACATCCACGTACGCACACATCCACGCACGCACATTCACACACGCACATCCACGTACGCACATCCACGCACGCACATCCACGTACGCACATCCACGTGCGCACATCCACGTACGCACATCCACGTGCTGACATCCACGCATGCACACAACCACGCACGCACATCCACATCTACGCATATCCACGTATGCACACATCCACACACGCATGCTGACATCCACGCACATCCACACACACATCCACGTACATCCACATCCACGCATATCCACGTACGCACACATCCACTTACATCCACATCCACGCACATCCACACACACATCCACGTACATCCACATCCACGCACATCCACGTACGCACACATCCACTTACATCCACATCCACACACACATCCACGTACATCCACATCCACGCACATCCACGTACGCACACATCCACGTACGCACACATGCACGTACGCACATCCACGCACGCACATCCACGTACGCACATCCACGCACGCACATCCACGTACGCACATCCACGCACACCCATCCATCCACCCATCCATCTATTCATTCATTCATTCATTCATTCATTCATTCATTCTTACCCATCGATGAGAAGGAGGAGCCCCTGAGAAGAGGAGGAGCCACACCGGAGACTGCAGAGGACTTAGAGGCCGACGGTGAAGACCCGTGCAGCCCGGAATAGGTGAGTAGGAGCAGGGGGGGGTGAGGAGGAGCAGAGGGGTGGGCAGGAGCAGGGGGGTGGGTAGGAGCAGTGGGGTAGGTAGGAGCAGGGGGGAGGGAGCCCTGCAACTTGACCGGCGGGCACATGAGCCCGCCGGTAGTCACACACAAAGCAGCGGTGCGGGTGGATGGCGGGGGGGGGGGTGCCGGCCGGACACAGGGGGCAATAGCACAGGGGGGGCTGGACAGCACACAGGGGGGGCTAGACAGGACACGGGGAGGGCTGGATGGAGTGGGGACAGGACACGGGGCTCGGAGCATTAGCTGAGCCCGCCGGTAGTCACATACAAAGCAGCGGTGCGGGTGGATGGCGGGGGGGGGGTGCCGGCCGGACACAGGGGGCAATAGCACAGGGGGGGCTGGACAGCACACAGGGGGGGCTAGACAGGACACGGGGAGGGCTGGATGGAGTGGGGACAGGACACGGGGCTCGGAGCATTAGCTAATGGCCGGCGGCTGCACTGCAGTGCAGCCCGCCGGCATATAAGTATGTTTGGGGGGGGGGAAAGGGGGACTAGGGGTTAACAGGGGTGCCCACACCTCTGCCCCTGACCCTTGGCTGTCACTGACAGCTTTTAGATTTGAGCTGTCACTGTTCGTTTAGGAGCAGTGACAGTTCAAAGCCATGACGAGTATACTCGTCATGATGCGGGAACTGACATCTTTTCATGACGAGTATACTCGTCATTCGTCGTTAAGGGGTTAATACATATTATGTAGTTTGTGATAGAATCATCATGTAAATTCTTTCAATATTTAAGTGATATATGCCAATTAGTTACAGAAGTAGAACATTATACTAAACAAAAAAACACAATAGGGAAAAAAAAACAGATCTGTCAACAGCAGCTAGCTGAAAGGTAGATGACTCAGGATTTGTGCCAGATCATAACCCCAATCTGCAGACGCTGCGTTTCGGGGTGATTACCCCTCATCAGTGCAATGTGTGGGATTCTGATCTGGCTCTATGAGATGAGGGGCAATCACCCCGAAACGCAGCGTCTGCAGATTGGGGTTATGATCTGGCACAAATCCTGAGTCATATTAAAAGGCTTGTTAAAGAGTCAATTATGACTTTTAGGATTGCTACCCTTATTAGGTGGCATTAGAGTTCATCTACATGACAATTTGCATATTTTCCAGAGGAGCATTATGGCTATAAGTCTCCTTAGTCGTCAGGCAGAATGCTCTCCACAAAGAGAATAGCTAGTTCCCCAGAATACATAAAGTGAAACACATATGTTATACATTACAAACAGAGTGATCTATTTCAGTAAATGTTGATGATTATGGCTTACAGCCAATGAAAACCCAAAGGTCATTATCTCAGAAAATTAAAGTAGGGAGGATGAAGGGTCTGAGAGATAAAATATGACCTAAATAGGTATCAGAGGCTTCACCTTGTTTGGGTTTTCTTTGGCTGTAAGCCATAATCATCAACTTTTACAGAAATAAACATTTAAAATAGATCACTCTGTTTGTAATGACTCTTTGTGTTAACTTTATGTATTGATTGCTCTCAGTGGAAGAAACAAGCTAATAATCTTGTAGTTGGGATACTTTTTAATGGGTAACAAAATTAAAATAAGTGATGTTACAAGGCAAGCTTTCGAGATTTCTCATGTCTCTTCAACAAGCATGGTATGACAAAATATTTAAAGAAACACAAATATATACATGCACAACCAGAGCAGCCGCAAGGTATAATAACTGGACATTTACATATAAATTAGGGTCATAAAAACTTTGACATCACTAGGCCTGGCTGTTTAAGGATCCTCTCCAGGCTTTTTTTGTTATTTACTTAAAGGGAACCTGTCACCTGGATCTAAACCTCTGACCTATCACTAGCTGTCCCTACACCTTCCTAGCTGCCTCCTAACCATCCCTCTCTGCTGTAAATCCGCCCTGTAAAAATGAAGAAAAATGACTTTGAACTTACTGAGTGTCGCTCTCTCTGGAGACTGGAAAGGCGGCTCCAGGCTCCTTTCTCCCCTCCTCAATGCTTCACTGCATGCCCCGCTGGGCGGCATTATTCTTTCTATCCTCTCCTCCTGAATGTGGAATCTCCCACCCTCTTTTCCTTCTATACATCACATCCGGCCCCGTGCATTATGGGCCCGATCACGTGATTGGCCCCGATGCATTATGGGCTGGATCACTTGATTGGCCCGGCTTCAATATGTGCATTGCGCAAGCGCGGAGCCGGTCTAATCACGCGATTCAGCCCATAATGCACCGGGGCCAATCACGTGAGCGGGCCCATAATGCACAGGGTCGGATGTGACGTACCGGCCGGTGCATCATAGAAGGAAAACAGGGTGGGAGATTCCAACATCAGGAGGAGAAGAAGAAAGAATAATGCCACCCAGCGGGACGTGCAGTTTTGCAGCGAGGAGGGGAGAAAGGAGCCTGGAGCCGCCTTTCCAGTCTCCAGAGAGAGCGACACTCAGTAAGTTCAAAGTCATTTTTTCTTCATTTTTACAGGGCGGATTTAGAGCAGAGCGGGATTGTTAGGAAGCAGCTAGGAAGGTGTAGGGACAGCTGGTGATAGGTCAGAGGTTTAGATCTAGGTGACAGGTTCCCTTTAAGTAAATAACAAAAAAAGCCTGGAGAGGATCTTTAAACAGCCAGGCCTAGTGATGTCAAAGTTTTTATGACCCTAATTTATATGTAAACTTGGTGTCTTCAGTGTGTCTAAAAATCATTCTTCAGATGTTATAATGGACCATAAATCCGTCAGATAGGCTTAGCCCTTTTTGATTACAGTCAAAAGTTCTAATGAACCCTTCTGCTTCTGTAATTTAAAATGACCTTTCAAAATTGCAACTTTCATATTTTCAATGCTATGTCCTTGACCAGAAAAATGATTGGCTACTGGTAAATGGATTTTTTCATCATGACTGATGAAGAGACCTGAGACGCCTTAAAAGCTCGCCCTGTAACATCACTTATTTTATTTTTGTTAGCCATTAAAAGGTATCACAACTACAAGAGTATCAACTTGTTTCTCCAACTGGGCGCAATCAATCTCTGATCAACTGGCTAACACGGTACCAAACCTTTTTTTTCTTCTAACTTCATGTATTGAAACAAAAGTAACTTTTTGATGATATTTTAATTTATTGAGATGCACGTGTATGTGGAAACATTAATCATGAAGGGTTGAATCACATGCCTGCAGGAAGGCTTGGCTAAAAACAATGCGGTAAAAAGTACAAAGATGGTTGGGGGAAGGGTGCGGAGTGTCTGCATTTTATCATAAAGTAAGATGTCTTGTTTAAAATAGAAGATAAAGTATAAAGCAAAATTGTCATAATCATTTATCACGAGGCACATTAAGGACGAGGATGAAGAATGGCAGGAATTTAGCAGCAGTTACTTAAAATCCTCCATAATGGCGCCTAATGCTCGCATTCTACTGTTCTGTACACTTCAAAGCCTAATACCTGGGACAATGATACCAATTGCATGCAGCCCATAAACCATTCTGAACATTGCACATAATTTCTTTATTGCTCGGCAGTGCAGGATTTGAATCCATATCTCATAAGGCCGGCTTCACACCATGATCTTTTGGACCTGGGGCTGTCCAGTGTGAACTATTGTATCCGGATGGGGCCGGATGGCAGTGATTTGCCATCTGGTTTTGTGCTGTCCGGGAGGATACGGCAGATTTAGTTTTTTTGCCCCGGACACAAAATCGGAGCTTGTAGCAATTTTTGTGTCCGGAGTAAAATTTGGACAAAATCAGATCCTCTTGGATCCGGCGCCCATAACATGGGAGTCTATGGGCACCGGATCGTCCCGGATCCAATAAAAAATCGGACTGGTTCCCGGATGCCGGGTGCTGAACGAGCGGCGGCTTTGAAATTCAAGACACGCTCGTTCAGCACCTGGACAGCGCAGCTAAAAGAGCCGCCGGCTGAACTTTCAGCACGTGGAGAGCTCCACTGCTGAAATTTCAGCACTTGGACAGCGGCAGCCGCGCGCAGGAAGGATTCCGGCAGAAAACTGGATCGGAGTGCAGATTTGCCCTCTGGTTCTGTTTTGTCCGCGGCTGTCAGGTTCTGTCCGGTGCTTCCTGCAAAACACCGGACAGAACCTGTCAGCCGACAATTGTGGTGTGATGCCGGCCTAACCAGTACAATTTTTTGCAACTTGTTGGATCTGTGCTGCAGGCTTTAGATGCACTTATGGTGGTTGTGACCGGTCCACAACCTTAAATGGCCCGTTCGGACGGTGCGTGTTTTGACGCATATTAGGTGTGGATGCGCACTAAATATGCTGCAGCATATCTTCTCAGCCAAGTCTTTTTCCGCAGCGGATCCGCTACGTATTTGATTGCAGGAAAATCTGCAGCAAGTCAGTTCTTGCTGCGGATTTTATTGTGTTTTTCACCCATAGACCCTCATGTTAACTTAAAATAAGCAACAGTATACGTTGCTATACGTATGTGTTGCTTATTTTGTGTCTTATTTGCATTACAATGAGGAGAAAGTGTACTGTTGAAGAGGAGCAGGATTTCACATCCATTTTTTGGCCAAAGTATCCAAAGTTTATTGAAATAGACACAAAGCACCTTCAAATCCACACCAACAACGCATCAAAAACGCACCGTGCCGACAGGATGGTTTGGGTGTATTTGGAAGTCCAAAATCTGCACTACAAACTCAGCGGGCTTCACTTTGTGTGGTTGTGAGAGTCACAACCACTATAAAAGCAGATCACTGCTGCTGCAGTCCCCAGCGTGGAGCATATAGAGTAGGGAGGATGCAAGGTTAAAAACCACGCTGCCGTATTCTACAACATATCAAAAGGTGAATATAATATTGGTTTATTAGTCAACGTGTTTCAGGGCTCCCTGGCCCCATCCTCAGAACAAATCAATATCATATTATCATGTTTCAGAGAGTCCTGAAACGCGTTGACTAATAAATAAATAATAAAATTCACCCTTTGAAGTCTTGTGGAATACGGCAGCGGTTTTTTAACCCTTCATCCTACCTACTTTAATTTTCTGAGATAAGGACCTTTGGGTTTTCATTGGCTGTAAACCATAATCATCAACATTAACAGAAATAAACACTTGAAATAGATCACTCTGTGTGTAATGACTCTATATAATATATGTGTTTCACTTTTTGTATTGAATTACTGACAAAAAATTACTTTTTGATGATATTCTAATTCATTGAGATGCACGTGTAAGTGATGTTAGTACTGATGCTTTTTTGCTTGAAGATAATATATAACGAACCAAAGGGAATCTGTCAGTACTTTATTACATAGGGAGGTAGTGGTATATTATTTTTCTGTAGAGATCGGATGTTCCAGTCATAGAAGCCATATGCAAATCAGGTTAGAAGTACACTCTGTACTGGTTCCTCCAAGTGCATTGACACGCCCACAGTGCACTCCCTGCCTGATTTGCATATGACTTATAAATTAGATTTCTTGTGACTGGCAAATCGATTCTCTTCAAACAAGATATCTTATTCAGTCCTACGGTATATACAGTTATACCGCAATACCCATATGTAAAATGTGCCGACAGGTTCCCTACGTCCGCCATTTGCATCAGCATGTTCGCTGACTGTATCCATAGAGCCCTACTGTATGCCATAAAGAGTGTCTTTTTACAAAATGTAATAAACAGATGGCACAACCTATAAGTTAAAAAAAAAATCTTGGATAAGATAAGTGGTGCACATATTCATATAAATCAGTTCCGGATCCGTTTCCATAGACTGCTATGTTTAGAAAAAATGGATCCTGCAGAAATCAATTTTTTTGAAAAACAGACAAAAAAGTTGTGTTTGCACAACTTTTTTGACAGTGGATTGCTGTAGGATCCATTCTAACAGATGATTACCAGACTTGTAAACTCAGCCTAAAGGCCGGTTTACACGA
This sequence comes from Allobates femoralis, assembly GCA_033576535.1. Taxonomy (NCBI): domain Eukaryota; kingdom Metazoa; phylum Chordata; class Amphibia; order Anura; family Aromobatidae; genus Allobates; species Allobates femoralis. The sequence continues at coordinate 591,121,959 of JARQOC010000004.1, forward strand.
TGCGATGTCCCAGCTACCCGACCAACGATCGGGATCACTGGGGGATCGCTATCTGATTGCTGGTGAGCTGTCACACAGGCAGACTCACCAGCGATCAGCAAGAATGCTAGTAACCAGGGTAAACATCGGGTAACTAAGCATAGCGCTGTGCTTAGTTACCCGATGTTTACCTTGGTTACCTGTCCCAGCGTGTAATGTGCGGCGCTGGGCATCGACCTGGTGGTCGTTAATCGTTGGTCTTCTGCTGTCACACACGCCGATGCAGGCCGCCCAGTGGGAGACCAACGATCGAAAAACGGCCCTGGCCATTTCGCAACGAACAGCGATCAGCGAGCTTAGGCCAAGTGCAGGAGGATTTTGTGTTTTTTACCTCAGTATTTTTAAGGCCTCATGCACATATTGAGTATTTGGTGAGTTTTTTACCTCAGTTTTTGTAGCCAAAACCAGCAGTGGGTGATAAATACAGAAGTGGTGACGTGTTTCTATTATACTTTTCCTCTGATTGCTCCACCCTTTATTTTGACTGTGGCCTTAGTCTTCCTTCACACATTGAGTATTTGGTGAGGTTTTTACCTCAGTTTTTGTAGCCAAAACCAGGAGTGGGTGATAAATACAGAAGTGGTGACGTGTTTCTATTAGACTTTTCCTCTGATTGCTCCACTCCTGGTTTTGACTTACAAATACTGAGGTAAAAAACTCACTAAATACTCAGTGTGGGCGGCTTCACACTTGCATTCGCCGCCGCTGAGTATTGCGGCGGGCGAACGCAAGCCAAATGCAAGCACCACCCATCCCTATGTTTAACATGGGGACGCATGGTGTGTACGGCCGGGTGTGGATGGCCGTGCGTCCCCATTGCCCTCCATGTGTGATCTGTACGCATGCAGAGTCTTGCGTACAAATCATACATTCCCATCCGCATCGAATACGCAACATGTTGCGGACAGGAATGTATGAATTGTACGCATGCCTCTGCATGCGTACAGATCACAAATGGAGGGCAATGGGGACGCACAGCCATCCGCACCCGACTGCATACACCGTGCGTCCCCATGTTAAATGTAGGGATGGGTGGTTCTTGTGGTCAGCTTGTGTTCGTCCGCCGCTATATGCAGCGGCGGCTAACGCAAGTGTGAAGCCAGCCTTTGTGCATGGCCTTAGTCTTCCTTCACATATGGAGTATTTGGTGACTTTTTTAACTCGGTATTTTGAGGCCAAAACCAGGAGTGGAACAATCAGAGGAAAAGTATAATAGAAACGAGTCTCAGCAGGTTCTATTCTCGTCCGATTTCTGGATCAGGTTTGGCCATTAAAGTCTCTGCGGATCCATGAGGCTTGGATTCAGGGGCAGACATATAATTGGTGCAACCTGTTCAGCCACACAGGGGTCCAAGAGCTTAGGGGACCCATTTTCACCTCCAAAGCAGGTAGAACTGTGCATTATGAGGAGCTATTGGACTATAAAGGGCCCCTATACTGTTTTTCCACAGGGGCCCTCTACCATCTGTGTCTGATAAATGCTCGAATGAAACCAGGAAGATTAAGGCCATGTCCAGATATTATTATTATTAATAATATTATTATTATTATTATTAATATTATTATTTATTTATAGAGCACTATTGATTCCATGGTGCTGTACAGGAGAAAGGGATACATACAAACAAGTTAAAAATACAATGAACAAACTAACAGTGACAGACCGATACAGAGGGGAGAGAAAGGACCCTGCCCTTGCGGGTTTACATTCTACGATATGTTGGTTTTTGGTTTTGGAAATCAACAGCAAAACCTGAGGTGTTTCCAGTTTCTCCTGGACTTTTCACAGGAGGTGTGTTGCATTTTTTCCCACGGATTTGGTGTATTTTTTTTTCATGTTTTAGCTGTTGAAGTGCCCCAGGGCCGTGAGGTACTCAGAACCGGGCTATACTGTCTTTGGGGGAGTCACAGGGGTCAACACCCGGCTTCCCTGACCCTGGATTCAGTTGAAAAGGGGGCAAGTTTTTGGGAATGAAGTGGTTTAAATAAAAGTTATTCGTGACGTCACCCATAGTGTGTGGCTCCATGAGGCCACCGCTGCTATCAGGACCGCTGGGGTGGTGGTGGGTGCATCCAGATGGTGAGTCCTCTACGGGTAGGTCTGATTCCCCAGGGCATCCAAAGGTGAAGTGTAGTGTAAGAGTGAAGTTCCCCGTACCTTCAGGCAGCATACACAGTCTCTGCGCGGTTGCGACTTTTCTTCTCCCCTGCGAAGAAACAACTGAGTCCACACCATGCTATGCTTTACCGGCTTTTACTCTCACTTCTCACTTAACAGCTCATGACAGTTCCACAGTTCTTTTGCCAAAGTTCACAACAGCACACAACAACACAACAGCTCTGTACAGTTCTTTACGGGCTTAGGTTCTCACTGCAGCCGGGGCGGTTCCTCTGCAACATTCCCCTCAGTGTACCTTTCGGGCCCTTTCGTTCTCTCTCCACTCCTTCGTATACGTTTATGGTCCACCCATCATGGGCTTTGTAGTGAGTTGTCCCACACCCATGGTCACTAGCCCTAGTATGACATTGAGACATTGAGTTCCCGCACCCCGCCGGGGTTCCTGTGGTTGGGCGCTTTTCTGGCCACATCTACAGAGCCGGCACTCTGGTTCTCTGGCCCAGCCACCAGTGTCCCGTATAAATCGGGTACACCTGACTCCTTCTGTCCTTCTCCGGTGTCAGTCTGGGTTCCCGATTTATACGGCAGACCACACCGTTGCTATGAGGCCCTGGAGCCAAAGGGGGCCCGTCACTTGTTACCAAGCCCCCCCCACTGTCTGCAGGACTGGCAGTGCTGAGGAGGCCCCAGCGTGATGGTCACAAACGACAATGATAGTACAGAACTTATACTTTACACAAGTTCTGTACTATCAATGTAGCTTACAATTGCAGAAGGACCTTTGGTGACATCTCCCTTCTAACTTAGTGTTCCTGGGTATTACTGCAGTTCCTCCACCCCTTTCCGGGGTTCTTTTCTTCGTTCCACCCACACTTAGCTACTCCAGCCACCCCTCACCTGAAATGAAGTGACTAAAGGCCACGTCACACACTGTGATATCGTTAACGATATCATTAGTACGTCACGGCTTTTTGGGTGGAGCAACGACGTCGTAATGACGTTGTTGCGTGTGACCATCACGCTGGGGCCTCCTCAGCACTGCCAGTCCTGCAGACAGTGGGGGGGGCTTGGTAACAAGTGACGGGCCCCCTTTGGCTCCAGGGCCTCATAGCAACGGTGTGGTCTGCCTCTATGAACGGTACGCCACTGGACCCCAGCCTTAGGCTACGTTCAGACACATTGTTATT
>JARQOC010000004.1:591132440-591143584 GCA_033576535.1 Allobates femoralis
AATAAAAATTGTAATGATGTGGGTGAACCCATAGTCTCATACTAGTTATAGGTAACTATCCTGCAAGTCATTATGTGATCCTTCCAGATAATAGTTGATAAATTTGGGATTGGGTGAAGCCTGACTGCTAGGAATCAGGAGAAAGATTTTTTTAAATGGGTCTCCAAAAGGAGAACCAGTACCCCTCGAGGGCACCATCAAATACATATCATACAGCCAATGAAAAGCAATCTGTACCGGTAGCAAGCAAGAATACTCAAAACAGATGTCTTCAGATAGGTTTTCTGTGATCCCTACTTGTTTATCAAAGTTTCTTAATGGGTCATTCCCAACCAATGCAGGGCAGTAGATAATTTTGTAATTGGGGAGCTGTGATCCTTACCCATCCAGAGTATGGGGCTTTGGAATGCTAATGGAGTGTTTCAGAGCTCCATTTTTGGGATCAATGTGGGTCACCTAAGCAAGATGTAGATAGGTAATAACTTATGTTGAGAATAAGCAAAAACTTTGAAACATTAATAAAGGTTTCGGGAAGCCAGATTCACCGATATGAAGACAACTGTCTGAGTATTCCTGCCCCTCAGTAGTAGAGTGGGTTGGCTGGTTGAGATTAGTGATGAGCGAGTGGTGAAATATTCATACTTTGTAATTCTCGCGTACTCGTCCAAATAGCGAGTCCAATGTTAGACTCCGCCCACACACATGCGGCCATAAAACGAGTATTTCCGGGACAGGGTGGGAAGGTGGTCTGTTTTGTATTTTGACTGCATGAACACCTTGTTGTACCTCCAGAGAGAGCCTACCATTCAATCTGCTCTCACTGGGGTGCTGAAGGGAGCCGGCAATATGCATCAGATCATTCATGATCGACACATCACTCACGAGCACCTGCGTTACTTGCCAAGTAATGAGTATCGCGAATACTGTACTCTCCATGTGAGAAGCAAATATTAACGATTACTCTCACTCATCATTAATATTAACGATTACTCTCACTCATCATTAATATTAACGATTACTCTCACTCATCATTGATATTAACGATTACTCTCACTCTTCATTAATATTAACGATTACTCTCACTCATCATTAATATTAACGATTACTCTCACTCATCATTGATATTAACGATTACTCTCACTCATCATTAATATTAACGATTACTCTCGCTCATCATTGATATTAACGATTACTCTCACTCATCATTAATATTAACGATTACTCTCACTCATCATTGATATTAACGATTACTCTCGCTCATCATTAATGTTAACGATTACTCTCACTCATCATTAATATTAACGATTACTCTCACTCATCATTAATATTAACGATTACTCTCACTCATCATTAATATTAACGATTACTCTCACTCATCATTAATATTAACGATTACTCTCACTCATCATTAATATTAACGATTACTCTCACTCATCATTAATATTAACGATTACTCTCACTCATCATTGATATTAACGATTACTCTCACTCATCATTAATATTAACGATTACTCTCACTCATCATTAATATTAACGATTACTCTCACTCATCATTGATATTAACGATTACTCTCACTCATCATTGATATTAACGATTACTCTCACTCATCATTAATATTAACGATTACTCTCACTCATCATTAATATTAACGATTACTCTCACTCATCATTAGTTGAGATGACTCATGAAGTGTACTGGTCCTCTCTTTGGAGATCCAACCGGTATTGAGAGTCCTTAAGGTAACTGAGTGAGTCCCTTGGAAAAATATGCAGAATAAAGTTTCTTTCCTTTTGGGGAGAACTAATTTGCATACTTTATCCCCTTAGAGCACATATAAAAAATCCTATGCCAACTGCATTAGCAAAATGAGAACGTGTAGCCTCAAGAGCTTTCACGAATCCTAAAGTTACACTGGTCCTACAATTTAGAAAGTAACAGATCACCTAAAACTAAATCGATGATCTCATGCATTCCAAAAAGCAACCAAGATACCGGCAGATTCATGAATGTTGAGTTCATTATCCAAATTAACTATCTGAATTTGCTAAAGATTCCCTGAATAGCATAGATATTTACTTATAGTCGGTCATCGCTTCCTGATCATATATTTGGAGCACGCATATATACTCCTCATTGTGGTCTGGGTGGCCCAATGGAGATTATGGCTCTCAATCATCATTACTGTGGAAGTGTGAGAAATATTTGTTGCAGCCAAACCTACATGAAATATGCTTGGCCCTCCCTGCACTGTGTACACTAAGTGCTTGGTGGAGATAGGCTTCGAGGATGTTTACACTGCTTTGCGACTCATGGTTTTGCTCAGATGTTGTCAGGTTTGGTTTTTGCGCGCATATATTTATTAACCTGATATATATTATTTTTCTAAACTTGTTTCCGGTCCTCCTTAGCCCAAAAGTGTCAGTGATTTGCATGCTTCATCCTTAAAAAGAGGTAATCTCCCTACATAATATACAGACAGGTGGTCTGCTAACCTCCAGCTTTTGATGTTGGCATATTGGCATTCTTGTCAATTCTCTTCGAACATCCAAGAGGCTCCTGGATAAAAGGTAAGATCTCGAGGAGGAGGAAAACCCCCCGAAATCGGATTTGGAGAGGTTATGGTGTCTCACAAAGCAGATTCAAGGGTTGTGGTAGTGGAGTGAAGGGGTTGGGAAGAAGAATGTCAACTGTCCTGGACCATCTTGGAAATAGGGGTGACCTCCCAGACTCCCGGAGGAGTTGGCAAAATTCCTAGACAGGTGGGATTTTCACCTGTATTTGTGTCCTCAAGACATGGATACAGTTGAAAAGTTTGCCAGCCATCTGCTCCCAGGTCTACCACTTACTCTGGTAGGCTGCATTAGGCCCGGGCACTACCCTGGGTTTAGAGCAGTGAAGAACATCAGCTTGATGAGCTTGAGAGGAGGAAGCCACTGGGAACAGAGTAAGGTGAGTTAAAGTTTATTTTTTTATTGGCATAAATATGGAATGGGGGAAAACGGTATAGAGACACTAATGGGGGCATAGTTATGTGGATGCACAAATGAGTCACTATTATAGTGGAGAGGCACAAAGGGGACACTATTACCATGGGAAGGCACATATAGAGGCATTATTATCATGTGGAGGCAAAAAGGGTGCATTGTTACTGGGTGGAGTCATAGGCAGGGCACTATTACTGTGTGGAGGTCCAAAAGGGGCACTGTTACCATGTAGAGGCACAAAGCGGGCACTATTAAAAAGTAGAAGCACATATGGAAGCATTATTACTGTGTGGTGTCATAGGCAGGGCATTATTACTGTGAGGGGGCAAAAGGGGGTACTACTGCCATGTGGAGGCACAAAGGGGACACTATTACAGGGTAGAGCCATGAAGGGGGGCACTGTTACCATGTGGAAGCACAAAGGAAACACTATTACTGAGTGGAGGCAAGAAGGGGGCCCTGTTACCATCTGGAGGTACAAAGGGGACACTATTACAGGGTGGAGCCATGAAGGGGGCCCTGTTACCATCTGGAGGTACAAAGGGGACACTATTACAGGGTGGAGCCATGAAGGGGGCCCTGTTACCCTCTGGAGGTACAAAGGGGACACTATTAACAAGCAGAGACTCATATGGAAACACTATTACTGAGTAGAGACACAAAGAGGGCACTAATACTGTGTGCAAGCAAAAGGGAGCACTATTACCTTGTGGAGGCACAGAGAAGGTACTATTACTATGTTGAGGCACAGAGGGGGCACTAATAATGTGTAGGAGCACTATTACCAATTGGAGGCACAACTTGGGCACTACTGCCATGTAAAAGTACAAATGAGGCATAAAGTGGCCTTTATTTCCATATGGGGGCACAGATGGGACAGTATTACTGTTTGGGCCTCAAAACAAGAGTACTATTATTATTCAGTGCACAGATGGGACATCACTACCTATTGCCCTATGGATGGTTAGAGCCCCATGTGGTTTGTGTATTAGTGCTAAAAAGCAAAGAGTCAAAGAAGTCTGTGTGTTGAATCAGAGAAGAGCCATGGATGGAAGATGTTGCCATTGTGTTCCAAGTCTGATGGAACATCAGAGAACATCACTGGTAAGTCACTAGAATATATACATATATGACCTGTGGAGCGTCTTGTAGAACTGATATTTCCCACTATATAGTCATTGGGTGGTTGTTAAATAAAGAGCCAGGGAAATGTACTCAGTCTCTCCTCTACTTTGTCTTCTATGGGTGGCCATGCTGTCTTGTGACATGTTGTATCTCTTATATTGGTTCAAGATGTGCCACAAATTTCTGATGTGGAAATACATTTTTAATGGAAAAAGTCTCCTTAAAACCATTTTTTAACCTTTTTAAGGCTTGAGAAAAATAAATTTTCTCCAAGATCTCTACAAATAAGGGTATATGTACACAGTGTTGTTTTCAGGTGTTTTCAGACAGTTATGCTCCGGCGTCGGTATCTAAAAGACGTTGTTTGTCCATAGGCTAAAAAGTATTTCATAAAGCAAATTCCACTGGAAAAACTCATTGGATTTGTCTTCTTAAATACATTCTGTGTGAACATAGTATTATCATGGATCGTTGGATCATGCGTTAGGTGATGTGCGCTATAGTCATAATGTCACCAATGTCAGCCAAAAAACGCCGATTCAGCAGGCGAGAGTCAACGTTGGACCAGAGAAGGGTGAGAACTATCCCTGTTTATTAACCATCATCCTATTGTTAGAGGACCACTTTCTTAAAAGTGGAAAATTCCTTTAAACTCAAGAACAAAAACTCATGAACAAGCTACAATACCAGACACAGCTAATGATAAGAATAGTGATGATTTCAGGAAAAAGAAAAGCAGCCCCATACCTGTGCAGCCTCCGGGCTCAGAATTGCTTCCGCTTGTGGGTGATTTTGTAACTCGAGGTCAGAATGGTCCCTGTTGTGGAAGAGTTTTTCTGATCCGGTCCCCTTTATGAATAGGAGGTGGGGAGTAGAAATAAGGATCAACACAGTTTTCAGGCAAACAACTTGCTCCATACCAGTTGGACCAGATCGTCTTCTGTTTTCATGTGAACAGCGTTACAATTTCTTGTAGTGTCAGGAAAGGTTCCTCTTCGTTCTATCAAGCTTAGCAATTCTTCAAAACTTGATATATGTCAAATCTAAAACAGACAAACAGAGATTGAGGTTTTTTATAGCCATCACAGGTGATGATTCCAACCCCTGTGCAATGATAAGGAAATCCTGAAAACATGACTTGTTGGCGACCCTTGAGGCCTGGAGTCCCCCACCCCTGAGCTACGTAATGCGGAGTGATTAGTCGGGGGGTCTCAACTAGTGATGAGCGAGCACTACCATGCTGGGGTGCTTGGTATTGTGATACAAGCTGGTCAGACGCTTGGACTGGCTTAACTTGAGTACCGAGTATAATGGAAGTCAAGGGAAATGCGAGCATTCTTTTGGAAAAGTGTTTTGGAAAATGCTCTAGTTTGAGTAGTGGTAGTTGAGACCCTACCACTGATCACTCCCCATTAGGTATTACAGGGGTAGGGGACTCCAGGCATCAAGGCCCACCAACAGGTTATGTTTTCAGGATTTCCTTAGCTACAGGGGTTGGAATTGCTACATGATTCAGATATCCAGTGGCATTGAGGTTTCCATTGATGAAGAATGGCCCCACTATCTTTGTACCCCATATACTACACCATACCATCAGTTTTTGTGTTCCAGCAGTCTTGGAGGGATCTATCCACTGTGGGTTAGTGTCAGACCAATAGCGCTGGTTTTGTTTGTTAACTTCACCATTCACTAAAAAGTTTGCCTCATCTGAGGGTAATTGTCTATGCTGTGAAGATACAAGATGTGCCGCATCTGAAACACCGGATACTGGAAGCCTGTGCAGCATTTCTTCTGCGGTGTTCCTATCAGTGTGTCCAGAGTGGGAGAAGAGGGTTGTATTGACAATCCAACACAATGGGCAGCACTGTGAACACATTTTATAAGTGCTCATAAACTTGTAAATAACACATGAAAGAATAAAGTTACATTAAACCCAAGCACACCATTGTTTTTCCTATGAAACTATCAATAAGTTTGATGAGTCAAATGACCCTCTTCCCACTGAAAACATAGTTGGATCCAAAATGGCCGACTCCAAAATGGCCGCCATGGTCACCACCCATCTGGAAACGTTTTCCCCCTCCTATATACTAATATGCCACAAACAGGAAGTTGATGTCACCAACCATTCCTGTTTTATTTAGGTGCCTCCATACAAAGTGGTATATATATACATTCTAAATGGAGGGAAAAAATGAGCATCCAAAATGGAGAAAAAAAACAGATCAAAAGATACAGTGAGTGAATAAGTGATGTGTACTTTGGACAGCGGATCAGTTTTGCAGCTGAAAACGGATAAAAAAAAATGGTGCAAAATCTACTGTCTGTGGTCTGCTTTTATGAAAAACTAATTGTATAGTCTTTCGATGTTTAATTTTAATTCTTTCATTTTTTTCAGTGCGCTTTTTACTCACCTAGCCGCTGTTTCCCCGGAGATCTCTTCATACCAGCGCCATAGGACCTTGCACAGGACCTTAAACAGCACCATGTGACCGGGCGACGTCACCGGTCACATGGTGCTGCGGGGTCCTAGAGCCCGCCGCTCACTGTGGACCTGGCAGGGAGGAGAAGACACCATCCGTCTGTGGGGGAGCGTGGCAATGTAAGTAAAAGTGCGCCAAAAAAGAGCAGGCTGTTCACACACAGAACGGTGCGTTCTGTGAGGATCTGTTCTTGGTGCACTTTTGCACCAAAAATGGAGCCTCACAAAAACGCTGTGTGTTGTGTGTAAATGCAGCCTAAGGCCTTGTGAACACGTTGAGTATTTGGAGAGTTTTTTTATTACCTCTGTATTCTTAGCCAAAACCAGGAGTAGATACAGAAGTGGTGACGTGCAGGGGCATAACTACAACAGGTGCAGGGGTTGCGATCGCACCCAGGCCCCGGAGCCTAGGGGGGCCCAAAAGTCCCTTTGGCCTATAGCATTGTAATGTAAATAAGATACAAAATAAGCAACACATACGTGTAGCAACGTATATTGTTGCTTATTTTGAGTTAACATGAGGGTCTATGGGTGAAAAACACAACAAAATCCGCAGCAAGAATTGACATGCTGCAGATTTTCCTGCAATCAAATACGTAGCGGATCCACTGCGGAAAAAGACTTGGCTGGGAAGATATGCTGCTGCGTATTTAGTTCGCATCCACACCAAATATGCGTCAAAACACGCACCGTGCGACGGGCCATTTAAGGTTGTGGACCGGTCACAACCACCATAAGTGCATCAAAAGCCTGCAGCACAGATCAAACAAGTTGCAAAAAATTGTATTGGTTAGGCCGGCATCACACCACGATTGTCAGCTGTCAGGTTCTGTCCGGTGTTTTGCAGGAAACACCGGACAGAACCTGACAGCCGCGGACAAAACAGAACCGGAGGGCAAATCTGCACTCCGATCCAGTTTTCTGCCGGAATCCTCCCTGCGCGCGGCTGCCGCTGTCCAAGTGCTGAAATTTCAGCAGTGGATCTCTCCACGTGCTGAAAGTTCAGCCGGCGGTTCTTTTAGCTGCGCTGTCCAGGTGTTGAACGAGCGTGTCTTGAATGTCAAAGCCGCCGCTCGTTCAGCACCCGGCAACCGGGAACCAGTCCGATTTTTTATTGGATCCGGGACGATCCAGTGCCCATAGACTACCATATTATAGGCGCCGGATCCAAGAGGATCCGATTTTGTCCAACTTTTGCCCCGGACACAAAAATTGCTACAAGTTCTGATTTTGTGTCCGGGGCAAAAAAACGAAATCTGCGGCATCCTCCCGGACAGCACAAAACCAGATGGCAAATCACTGCCATCTGGCCCTATCCGGATACAATAGGACCAAAATCGGATCCGGGACTGTCCAGTTCACACCGGACAGCCCTAGGTCCAAAAAATCGTGGCCTTATGAGATATGCATTTAAATCCTGCACTGCCGAGCAATAAAGAAATTATGCACAATCTTCAGAATGGTTTATGGGCTCCATGCAATTGGTATCATTGTCCCAGGTATTAGGCTTTGAAGTGTACAGAACAGTAGAATGCGAGCATTAGGCGCCATTATGGAGGATTCTAAGTAACTGCTGCTAAGTTCCTGCCATTCTTCATCCTCGTCCTTAATGTGCCTCGTGATAAATGATTATGACAATTTTGCTTTATACTTTATCTTCTATTTTAAACAAGACATCTTACCTTATGATAAAATGCAGACACTCCGCACCCTTCCCCCAACCATCTTTGTACTTTTTACCACATTGTTTTTAGCCAAGCCTTCCTGCAGGCATGTGATTCAACCCTTCATGATTAATGTTTCCACATACAGGTGACTCTCAATAAATTAAAATATCATCAAAAAGTTACTTTTGTTTCAATACATGAAGTTAGAAGAAAAAAAAGGTTTGGTACCGTGTTAGGCAGTTGATCAGAGATTGATTGCTCTCAGTGGGAGAAACAAGTTGATATTCTTGTAGTTGTGATACCTTTTAATGGCTAACAAAAATAAAATAAGTGATGTTACAGGGCGAGCTTTTAAGGCGTCTCAGGTCTCTTCATCAGTCATGATGAAAAAATCCATTTACCAGTAGCCAATCATTTTTCTGGTCAAGGACATAGCATTGAAAATATGAAAGTTGCAATTTTGAAAGGTCATTTTAAATTACAGAAGCAGAAGGGTTCATTAGAACTTTTGACTGTAATCAAAAAGGGCTAAGCCTATCTGACGGATTTATGGTCCATTATAACATCTGAAGAATGATTTTTAGACACACTGAAGACACCAAGTTTACATATAAATTAGGGTCATAAAAACTTTGACATCACTAGGCCTGGCTGTTTAAGGATCCTCTCCAGGCTTTTTTGCCTATTTACTTAAAGGGAACCTGTCACCTAGATCTAAACCTCTGACCTATCACTAGCTGTCCCTACACCTTCCTAGCTGCTTCCTAACAATCCCGCTCTGCTCTAAATCCGCCCTGTAAAAATGAAGAAAAAATGACTTTGAACTTACTGAGTGTCGCTCTCTCTGGAGACTGGAAAGGCGGCTCTAGGCTCCTTTCTCCCCTCCTCGCTGCAAAACTGCACGTCCCGCTGGGTGGCATTATTCTTTCTTCCTCTCCTCCTGATGTTGGAATCTCCCACCCTGTTTTCCTTCTATGATGCACCGGCCGGTACGTCACATCCGACCCTGTGCATTATGGGCCCGCTCACGTGATTGGCCCCGGTGCATTATGGGCTGAATCGCGTGATTAGCCCGGCTCCGCGCTTGTGCAATGCACATATTAAAGCCGGGCCAATCAAGTGATCCAGCCCATAATGCACCGGGGCCAATCACGTGATCGGGCCCATAATGCCCCGGGCCGGATGTGATGTATAGAAGGAAAAGAGGGTGGGAGATTCCACATTCAGGAGGAGAGGAAGAAAGAATAATGCCGCCCAGCGGGGCATGCAGTGAAGCATCGAGGAGGGGAGAAAGGAGCCTGGAGCCGCCTTTCCAGTCTCCAGAGAGAGCGACACTCAGTAAGTTCAAAGTCATTTTTTCTTCATTTTTACAGGGCGGATTTACAGCAGAGAGGGATGGTTAGGAGGCAGCTAGGAAGGTGTAGGGACAGCTAGTGATAGGTCAGAGGTTTAGATCCAGGTGACAGGTTCCCTTTAAATGTCCAGTTATTATACCTTGCGGCTGCTCTGGTTGTGCATGTATATATTTGTGTTTCTTTAAATATTTAGTCATACCATGCCTGATGAAGAGACATGAGAAATCTCGAAAGCTCGCCTTGTAACATCATTATTTTAATTTTGTTACCCATTAAAAGGTATCACAACTACAAGATTATTAGCTTGTTTCTTCCACTGAGACCAATCAATACATAAAGTTAACACAAAGAGTCATTACAAACAGACTGATCTATTTTAAATGTTTATTTCTGTAAATGTTGATGATTATGGCTTACAGCCAAAGAAAACCCAAATAAGGTGAAGCCTCTGATACCTATTTAGGTCATATTTTATCTCTCAGACCCTTCATCCTCCCTACTTTAATTTTCTGACATAATGACCTTTGGGTTTTCATTGGCTGTAAGCCATAATCATCAACATTTACTGAAATAGATCACTCTGTTTGTAATGTATAACATATGTGTTTCACTTTATGTATTCTGGGGAAATAGCTATTCTCTTTGTGGAGAGCATTCTGCCTGCCGACTAAGGAGACTTATAGCCGTAATGCTCCTCTGGGAAATATGCAAATTGTCATGTAGATGAACTCTAATGCCACCTAATAAGGGTAGCAATCCTAAAAGTCATAATTGACTCTTTAACAAGCCTTTTAATATGACTCAGGATTTGTGCCACATCATAACCCCAATCTGCAGACGCTGCGTTTCGGGGTGATTGCCCCTCATCTCATAGAGCCAGATCAGAATCCCACACATTGCACTGATGAGGGGTAATCACCCCGAAACGCAGCGTCTGCAGATTGGGGTTATGATCTGGCACAAATCCTGAGTCATCTACCTGTCAGCTAGCTGCTGTTGACAGATCTGTTTTTTTTTCCCAATTGTGTTTTTTTGTTTAGTATAATGTTCTACTTCTGTAACTAATTGGCATATATCACTTAAACATTAAAAGAATTTACATGATGATTCTATCACGAACTACATAATATGTATTAAAGTTTATGGAAATAGTCATAGTAATAAACTATTTCACTTCCTTAATCCCTATTGTCTATTCCCAATTTTGCCTATCCTACTCCTTTCCCCTTCCCTTTCTTTTCTGCACCCGTATTTAAAGGGACACTGTCACCAGGTTTTTCCCATCCCATATGACAGCAGCATAATGTAGAGACATAGACCCTGATTCCAGCGATGTGTCACTTACTGAGCTGCTTGCTGTCACTTTGATAAAATTACTGTTTTCTCTGCTTCAGATTTAGCAGTGAATGACTCTGCTGGACTATTTGATTAATCCTACAATCTCCAACTGACTGAACAGTGATTTTATGAAAACTACACTGAGCAGCCCAGTAAGAGACACATCACTGGAATCAGGGTCTCTAGACCTAC
>JARQOC010000004.1:591143684-591284037 GCA_033576535.1 Allobates femoralis
AGGATGAAGGGATAAACACTGTGCTGCCGTATTCCAGCAGACATCAAAGGGTGAAGATAATGTTGATTTATTAGTCAACGCGTTTCAGGGCTCCCTGGCCACTCCCTCAGGACAAATCAATGTCATATTGCCATGTTTCAGGGTGTTTCAGGGGGCCCTGAAATGCGTTGACTAATAAATTAATATTTTATTCATCCTTTGATGGCTCGTGGAATACGGCAGCGTGGTTTTTAACCTTTCATCCACCCTACTTTAATTTTATGAGATAATGACCTTTGGGTTTCCAGAATCATCAACATTTACATAAATAAACACTTGAGATAGATCTCTCTGTGTGTAATGACTCTATATAATATATGTGTTTCACTTTATGTATTGAATTACTGACATTAATTAACTTTTTGATGATATTCTAATTCACTGAGATGCACCTGTATGTGTGTTATATTAGAGGGGTTGATTACCTCTATATTGTTTTATCATTTAGATGCCTGTATTTAGGGCAATCCTTTTTTTAATTGATGTTCATTAAAAATGTTGCACTATTTGGCTTTTTGTGGCCTTAGTTTCCTATACATTCAACCATGAAGGCGTGGCCCCTTCCCCTCAGTAACCCCCCCGCCTCCCCGATGTATCATGTGATATGTCACAACTACCTTTATAGAGATGTCACATGATTACCATGCAGCTGCCCCGCTGCACATCTGTAGATGACAATGAGATAGACAGAGACACACACGTTTAATAATAAAGCAGGGGTGGGGAATTAATTTTCCTGAGGGGCTACCAGGAGTGAACCAATAATTAAGATCAATGTTAATATTAAGATATTCATTGTAATTCTTATTTTATATAAATATTAATGGTATCACTTAATATTGTGCAGAATTAATTATGCTGATACTCCCTATATATCACATGAGCCCCACACAGCTCCCTATATACAGTATGAGCCCCCACATAGCCCCCTATGTACAGCATGAGCCACCACATAGCCCCATATACCGTATAAACCCTTACAGAGCCCCCTATATACAGTATGAGCCCCCACATAGCCCCTATATACACTATGAGCCCCCACATAGCCCCTATATATATTATGAACCCTCACATAGTACCTTATATACAGTATGATCCCACACATAACCCCTATTTACAATATGAGCCCCCACATAGCCCCTATATATAATATGAAACCTCACATAGTACCTTATACAGTATGAGCCCCATATAACCCCTATATACAATATGAGTACACACATAGCCCCCTATATACAGTATGAGCCCTCACATTGCCCTATATATAATATGAACTCTCACATAGTACCTTATATACAGTATGAACCCCCACACAGCCCTTATATAAAGTTTGAACCCTCACATAGTCCCCTATATACAGTATGAGCCCTCACATAGCCTCCTCTATAAAGCATGAGCCCCCACATAGCCCTATATACAGTAAAAACCCTTACACAGTCCCTATATACAGTATGAACCCTCACATATTCACCTTTATACAGTATAAGATCTCACAAACCCCCTATATACAGGATGAGCCCTCACATGGCCCCCTATATACAACATTAGTCCTCACACAGCCCCTATATACAGGATGAGCCCCACATAGCCTCTCTAGGTACAGTATGAGATCACATACAGCCTCACTATATACAGGATAAGCCCTCACATAGCCCCCTATATATGGGCATATATCCCATACACATAATAAAAACAGCAACATACTTACCTCGCTCCCTTTTTCCTGGCACTGTAGTACGGCCCCCAGGGACTAGCATGTCACAGATGAGACTGCCAATCTGCATTGCCAGTAGCAAAGCTCCAGGAAATGTCCCTGCACGGTGGTGTGTGCTGCCCATGGCATTTAAATATTATACTGTGGGCAATCTGGCCATGGCATCTCCCGGCGGAGCATCGACCCAGATTTCCCTCATTATAATCCACCTATTTCTGTGATCATAAATCAACGAAGATGAGTGAAAAAGAAAAGATAAAAGCGTAAGAAGCTCTCCCAATGAACTCACTGACGGTTTCTTACTTAACTCATCCAGGCAGCGATAGACAATGCAACACAGAGGCAGAAGACGGCAAACGGTGAAAAACTTTTAATAAAACCCAATTCCTAAAATTATTTTTAGCTAACAGTACATCCATTTATGTAAGAAAAAATAAATCGTCCGTCAAGGCGGTCAACCATTTTAATGTATCAGTCGGGATGGGCAGCAGATAGAGTCAAGGACACAAGGCATGTCATGGCCATATAGAACCGGAACAGACAAACCATAGCACATTGCTTTGGCTCAGAGCAATATGGAACACATGGGCACTGGCTGGATTCGGGGCAAATAGTGTGTACTGACTATTTAAAGAGACAGTACATGCAAAATGGCATGACACGGGAGGAAATCTGTGGCTACCTGGATAAGTGAACTGTGGATTAGTGACACAGTCCTGACTATCACGTATCCTGCAATTGATCCAACAGATCAAGTTAACTCAAAGAAGAATAAGGACCAGCAGAGGAATTTAGAATGGAGTTATCACTAGGAATACTATTACGCAGTCCGCACGGAGACAACACTATGGAGGGGAAGGTGTGGGGTCAGTTATACTATGGAATCCACACTTCCGGCACCACAGAATACATATTTATATAATGATGCCAAAAACCATTGATAGTGAAACGCGTGAGCCGCATTCTGTATTTCCAAGAAAATTCTGTTTATTTTTTTCTATGAAGAATGATTTTTTTTTTAAATGAATTAATATGGTGTGTTTGACACAACTGGATAGCTCCTGCGTATATTCCAATCCTCCCTTTTGTGGGTTTGACATATTTTATAGGATAAATGGTAAATGTAGGTTAATGCTATTGTATTGTGGCCAAGCTGGATGAACTCACATGTGCCGGGGGAGGTAAATTATTGGAACCAGCTTATGGGGGTACTATGCTTTTCTTGGAACTCAGTCATTTTTTATTCTGAATCCCATTAGACCACCTATGGGCAGAGGAATTGAAGGTAATAAGTCATTGTAGGTTAGGACTTATGGGGATGTTCTCTAGCTATCAGCTTTGGTCCTGGGTTTGAGCAGGTTGTGTTAGGCACAGGAGAGTAAATTTGGCACAGGTACATATTGGTTATGTTGAGGACCTTGGACCCCTTGGATACCAGTTATGACCCATCTACTATAGCAGGAGTCCCCAACTTGTCGCTCGACTTTCTTCCAGCTTGGTGCATTAGCACCAGGGCTAGCAAACAGGTAAAAGGAGCAGGTCCCCAGATGGTGACTTTTGTGAGTAGTTGCTGTCATGGGTGGTGTAATGGACAAGGGAATAAGGTAGCAGGATAGCAGTGAAGGACAAAGGTAATCAGGGAACTAGATTGACCCTTAGACTGGAGTCCCAGGCTCACCCTGTTCCCAGAATTACCCATGAAGGTGAGCATGTCTGGGCCGCCAATCTTGCCCTTTCTCCTGATGGGCCCTAGGATACAATCACCTCACCTCCACCAACAGAAAAGGAAGAACATCAACTCCCACAAAATAAGGAGAACTCCAGGCAACAAAACTGCATGAAGATTTCAGCACAAACTGCCCTAACATCCTCACAGCTCACGGGTCTTTGCATAGAGTGAACTCTATCAATGACACCAGCTGTTGGTCAATGGGAGTTTTTAAAGGCTGGGGGATTGGACAACCATATTACCAGATACACTCAGCAGCAGTAACTAATCTGCAGAGCCAAAGACGTTATCCCTTTAATAGTCTAAAGTAGATAACTCAATTTAAACCACTGCAGAACAGTTAATAGAGACTGCAAAGCAGTCTACATGTAAAAGCCCCACATATAAGAGGAGATCTGAATGGGGTAAGGTAGGAACCCTTGCATCTTGGTACACTGCCTCAATGCTATTTCTGGGGAAACGCTTATGCTGTCATTATACCAGTAAAGGGGGCTCTAGGTGCCCCTACTGACAGGGGACAGGAGTTGGATGTGGCTTGCGAACATCTTTCGCAGCTGAATGTGGCCCTCAAGTTCAGAAATATTGGGGACCTCTGTACAATACTCTGGAGTCTGTAAAAAAACAGCTAACTCACCAATACTTTGACTCTTCAAAATGGTCTTCAAATGTCACCTGTGTTTCCGAGGGTCTGCTATGACCATATCTGAGAGGCAAGTCCTATTAGATATAGAGAGTCACTGAATCTGATCCCCGTTGGGACGGGTCTGTCGGAGAGATAAACAGAAACGGAGCTAAATACTCTGTTCCAACAAATGAAGCAAAACCTCATGTGTAAGTACTGTGTAAATATAAGTGCCATGACGTGTGTGCAACCGGTGCATCTTATGGAAGATGCGTGCTCAGCCGTGCAATGACATTCTTCTTTAGCGATGTCCTCGCTATTAGTTCTGAGTCATTAATTTGAGAAGTAATGTCTGACTGCTAGTAGGTCTGATGTACTCTGAGAAAGGAGAGATATGTGATATGTAAATCAGAAACCCTTGGCACAGGGTAGGGGGGTATATATGTATCCCGACATGTGGTAGTATGGGGGCCACAGGGGCAGTTGCCCCAAAAGCAAAGTTATGAGGAGCAGACAGATCCATCACTGGATCCAGTGGCGTAACTTGAAGCTTATGGGCCCCGATGCAAAAGCTCCATCGATGCCCCCAATTATTGCAGATCGTTAGGAGCAGTGGTCTTTTTCTATAGGTCAAAGGGACTTTTGGGGCCCCCTAGGCTCCAGGGCCCGGGTGCGATTGCAACCCCTGCACCTATTGTAGTTACACCCCTGACTGGATCCCTCTGAATTATATCGGTGGCAACATCATGGTTCTAGAGTTCGATCTTGTAGAGACGGGAGCCACAGGCTCTCCAGGGGCATTATTACTTGAGTGCGTGCTCGCTGGGCATTATTATGTTAAGGAAACACTTAATGGGCATTAGCACTTAGTACACAAACCTCGGGGGCAGTGAATCACCCAGGGTTATATGGGGACTCGGGTATTTGGGCCCTGCTGTATTTGGGATGTCACTGGTGGCCTGCCCAGACCCGTGGCCCTGGTGATCAACTGAAAAGGGGTTAGGAAATGTAAATAAAGTTTGTCGTGACGCCACCTGCAGATTCTGGTGATAGGCACCAGCGCCACTTCAGACCTCTGGGGAGATGATACTGCAGCTTGGATGGAGCAGCTCCCTGCAGGTGGAGCTGAGTCCCCGAGGCAGACCAGCACTGATGGTGGTGGTGCTGAATGTGGATATGATCTGTGGAGCAGTGCAGCAGAAGAACAGACACACGGAGGCTTTGTCACTCTACACGGGTACTTTACTCTGTATACCAGTTCAGATGGCAGTTCAGGTTACAGCACAAACAGTCTATAATCAGGTAGCTGGTCGGGTGGTCACAGGTGTAGACGGCTCAGGGGCTGAACACCCTGCACCGTATCCTCAGAGCCGGTACTACATTAGATGGACCAGGGTTCCCCCAGAGTATGGGCGCTCCAATATGGGGTATCCTCTTTCTGTTCCTGGGCTGCCTCTTCTCTAGGCCCCCTTCCTGGGAGTCTCCTTCTCTCTCTTGAAGGCTCCTCTCTTCTTCGCTCCTCAGTGCAAACTAGAACTCCCCTGTGTGACTTCCCTCCTCCCCTAACTCTCCCCCTAGGGACTGGGCTCAAACCATTTGCCTAGGCTCGAGCGCGGGAGTGCTGGCGTGTGATCCACTTACAAATCTTACTCCTCCCTGTGACAGGAATAACTGCACACTCTTTTATGGGTGCAGTACCCCTACTGTGGCGCACTGACCAGTGGGGTGCCACAGCAGTTTACTTGAAGGGGACGCAATGCATTATTACTTGAAGTGGGCACTCAGAAGGCAGTAATTTCTCAAGAGGACATTTAGATGGTATACTAACATAAAGGGGCATTATTACTTTCTAGGGAACACTATTTTTTATGGATCGCACAGTGCTAATTATTATTGTTTAGAGGACACATGTGGCACTTTTACTTACTCTGTGCGGCACAATGGTGGCACAATTACTGTGTGTACCAGAAAGGTGGCACTATTCTGTCTGGGGCACTAAGAGGAGTATCTTCTTCAGAGTCTTCTCTGGGGGTGTGCACTTACACCCCTCTACCAAAGGAGCCAATCACAGCTCGGCTGTCACGAGTGTGTCTCACCCTAGGGAGACCTCTGGTGAGTCTGGAACCAGACGGTCTCCACAGCTTATTGTTCGCAGGTCTACAACTGATATTTAAGTGAATCTACTTTCTTTTAGTGCTGTAGGGGTTAAGGACTCTTTTCTATTTGACTGTTTTTTGTAGCCTTAATCTCAGATGAAGCATTTTCGTGACCACTCCCCTCAGTTATGTATATTACCATCTGACACCGATTACAGAATCCCTTTCTATGTTGACCACTTTGGAAGTGTAGGGGAGTTAGGCACTGCCATCCTTGCCCTGGAGGCCACTGTTGCTGCGTACTGTATTAATAGTAAAGTTTCTTAGGAGTTGATGTGATATGATGTTAATTTGTTGATGTGATGGTGTGATGTGGCTGTCTACTGGACAGTTTTATCTGACTGCTTCTCTGGTGCTTTGGGCTAGAGAAGGGGTTAAAGGTTGGTCAGTACACCCCTTAGGGGTGGAGTATGGGAACAAAAAGGCCTACAGACATGTTGGAGGAGGAGAGTAGTGAAATAAGAAGGCTGCTTTCTGAGAGGTGTCGTGAGGAGATCAAAAAGTGAATTTGACCGGACCCACTGGGTCAACCCCGGGCCTTGGACACATGGTGATTGAAAGATCAAGAGAACTGGGCTGCTGAGGGTGCCTTCACACCACGGATTTTTGGATCCGGAGGTGTCCGGTTCACACCGGATCCGATTCCGGCCCCATAGTAACCCTATGGGGCCTGAATACGCAGGATGAATGTCTTTTGGCATCCGGTTTTTGGATGTCCGGGAGAATCCGGGAGGAATCAGATTTTTCTCCCGGACACAAAATCGGAGCATGCAGCATTTTTGCGTCTGGGGAGTAAAATCTCCCCAAATCGGATCCTGTAGGATCCCGGGGCAATCCGGCGCTCCCTAACCAGGAAGCGTATGGGGCCGGATTGCCCCGGTCCGGGAAGATCCGGGAACCGGACACCTGTGGCTGCATGCTTCTGTTATTTCAGGACTGTGGCTAGCTCCCAGCGAGCCGTGGTCCTGAATCATTAGCAGCAGCAGCTGCGTCCGGCTGCACACCGGACCGGAGGGTATATTTGTACTCCAGTTCTTTGTGCTGATCCGGTCCGGGGCTGTCAGGTACATCGGATCTTGCCGTGGTGTGAAGCCAGCCTGAGCCAGAAATTCATGTCCTATTCAGGTTTGAGTCCAAGTGAAATGTCCGGGTCAGCATCTGTAACCCCCTGTATCGGACCCCAAAATAACAGTAATTTTGACCAGGAGTGCCCAAACATTTGCATGCCACAAATGTTGGCAACATATCGGCTATTTAAAATAAATGATGAAAACCAAGAAAAGGGCTGCTGAAATAAACAAGGTTATCCCGTGCCTCTTTTTCTCGTACTCCTGGAGAATATATATTGCACGGAGCCTTGATAAATGATATCTATTAATTTACTACTCATGAAAACAAACATGACTGATGTGAGAGCTGAGAACACGGAGTATGCTCCATCCCAGAACACACGATTACTTATGGTGATTTATTATTGTCTATGACCAGGTTACTGTCAGTTGAATGATTTTACCTTTCTAAGTTGTTTTTACTCACAGGTTTATATAAACTGTGCCACCTACTAATTACTGCTGATTTATGTATATACTCAGCCTGCTGAAAGAAATTGGGTACTACTCTAACCACTGGTGGATACAGATAGTAGAGGGCAATGTATGGGCCCTTTCTTGGTCAGTGCTAGCTGACAGGTAGATGAGAGGCCCGTGAATCTCTTACCTTCTGTTGTAACCAGTGGCACAATGATCATGAGTGAAACGCCCTGCAGGGCCGGGGGTACTCGGAGACCAGGCCGGTCGGTTCGGTGGCTTGTTCACGGTGACAGTGACCCGGCACCGTGACCCT
Organism: Allobates femoralis; assembly: GCA_033576535.1. Classification (NCBI taxonomy): domain Eukaryota; kingdom Metazoa; phylum Chordata; class Amphibia; order Anura; family Aromobatidae; genus Allobates; species Allobates femoralis. Next base: position 591,151,787 of record JARQOC010000004.1, read on the forward strand.
GGGCGTGCAATAAAGAGGAATATATATGTACAAGGTAAAAGTTTGTGGTTATTCTGGTCAGGGTGACCAGCGCTGCAATGGGACCTCTGGGGCTGGTGGAACGTCAGCCTGGATGGTATCACTCCCCACAGGTAGAGCGTGGCCCCAGGGATTGTAGTAAAGTCTATCAAAATGGTGAAAAGTCTGTGTAGCAATGCAGGAGGACGTGGTTAATAACTGGAGGAGACCAGGGTTGCAGTTCTTTTTACCTTTACTTGGCAATCATTCAAGTCTACCCAGCAGAGTACTGTACTCTTCCTGTGGCACCCTGGCACCTGTTGGGCACCACAGAAATCCTTAGGTACAAATGGAGTAAGTAACAGCACAGCAAAACCCACAAACACAAACAACACTTAGAACACCTGGTTTCACCCCGAGCCTCTAGGGGAGCTACCCCTGGTGACTTCTAACCAGTTCCCCCTATAAAAAGAGTCTTGGAGGGAGAAACTTCAGAGTGTGGTAGACGCTACAAGAGCTGCCTGCCTGTGTGAAACCTCCACCCTATGAGGAACACACTAGGCCCTGCTAGCCTGTTAGCCAGTGGAGATCCCTGCAACTGGGATAATAGGAAGAAGGAGATCACCTCTCAGGAATACAGAGTTAATCCAACTCTTTCCAAATCATCCGGTTACTGGAACCGAAGCTGTGGAAGCTACAAAGCCGTCACAGAGAACCAGCACATCCAACAGGAGGTTTAGCCACCTGTTCCACCTGATGCACCTACCCACGAGAGCCCAGGGAAGAGTACTGATCCTGCTCAGACCCTTTTACAGTGCCCTCAGTGCTGCTAACCAGGTGAAGCAAGTTCCATTGAACAAACTGCCCGGTCCGGCTGGATTCCACATCCACCCGACCTTAGCACCAGAAGTAGAGAAAGGAAGCCTAACACTGCTTGCTGTGAAACTCCATAAGTGCCAACTCCACTATCCCGGTCCGAGTGTACCTGCCTACCAACCAGTAAAGGTACCTAAAAGAGACTTTGTGTGGTTGTGCATTACTCCAGGATTCAGCGCGCAGCGTCCCGCAGCTGCCTCACAACATCTTGCGCAGCTCCCGGCTCCGGGGATTCCCGCTCATCCTGTGGGGAGCGTTCCATCTCGCTGTGTGCCATCCCCCGGAGACCCGAACAGCGCTGGTACCGTTACCAGAACACCCGCAGGTGGCGTCACGAAGACAAATCACCCCCACTGTTCCGCCATTCCCCTATTGATCTGGACCACCGGGCCTACACCACCGCAGGCGCGGTTCCGTGACTGGAGGAGAAACAACGCCCGCTACGTGTACCCCCCGGCTACGGTGAGTCAGAATTTGGCGTCACGAACAGGATACGAGCAGGCCCGTTATCACGGGTATTGTGTGCTATTTATTGACTGTAAATATCGAACTGTACATTTGCTCCGCCATTGCTGCGCGAAAAGGCGGGAAAAGAAGGGGCGTGACTGTGCAGAGGGCGCGAAGATTGGCCCCGCCCCCACGCTCTGACGACTTCCCCTGTACGCAGCAGGAACCGGAAACTCCCGTGGTGCCTCACTCCTCACCGCGAGGCCGACACTTCCGTTTGCAACCGAGGGCAAGGCTACGCTTAACTAAGGGGGAGCGACCATGAGTAACCCGGCTCCCGATCACGCGGTGCCCCGCAAGACCAAGCGGTACCTCAAAATATACCTATTGATGGACAGCAACAAGTCGGCGGTATGCTACCACAACCCGCTCCGATTATGCCGATGTCTCTACCCTACGTTCCTAGTGCGACCTGGTTACCCAAATACAGCGGTGTACCCAGCACCTTGGAGAACTTCCAGAGGAAGATATGCCAAGCCCTGGACATGTACCCGATGACCGGTAAGCAAAGAGCTTCAGTTATTATGGGACAGTTAACCGGTGCAGCCGAACTGCAGAGCCGCAGCTGGCCTGTAGAAGTTCAGGAATCTGTGGAGCAGATATTCGCTAAATTAACCCGGGTCTTTGAGTGCCATACCGAAGCTGGATTAAGACTGTCATTCTATCGTTGTAATCAAGGGGCACAAGAAACTGTCCTTGATTATTCACTGCGCTTGCAAGAAGCATACAGACTGTTAAAACAAGTCGATCCAGACAGTGCTCGAGATGAGAACAAAGCGTTAATTGGACAATTTATTGTGGGCCTTAAACTATCTGAGGATAGAAAGCAAGCAAGCTGGTGGTCCATACAAAATCCAGGCGCCGAGTTTGATACCTTGAGAGATTTAACAGTTTGGGGACAACGACTCGCTGAAGTACCTGATCCCGCTTCACCGCAGCAGCAGTGCACTGACACCCCTTCCGTGCCGGCAGCAGCATCTCCAATCCCTGCGATTCAGTCCAGTGCACAGACTGTAACACCTGACCGGTTTGATCAACTGTGTGCTAATGTCGAGCAGCTGATGAAAGACGTGGCCAAGCTACAAGCTGGGAGAAGACCCAAGACAGATGCAAGGCCATCGGACAAGATTCTACTCGCCGACAGTCCTGACGACGTTCCGTGGATGAGGAGAAAGACACAGCCGTCGCGAGGAAAACCTGCAGACCGCCGCAGTCCTGACAGACGCCGCAACAGTCAGCAGAACGACTTAGGAGGACGCAATCTGCAATCCCGTCCTTTAAACGAGCGACCCCTGGGCGAGAAGGGCCAACCCCAGGAGTAGACTGTCCAGGCCCTACGTCCAGCTGGGAACACAAGTATGTGGGAGACTGTCCATACTTACCAATCGTCATCGATGGCATCGCTATCTCCGCCTTGATAGACACGGGATCCCAGGTGACATCCATCCCCAGTACCCTTTACAAGCAGTTCTGGCCAGATGTTAAGCTAGAACCCCCAAATCCCGAGATGAACCTTGAAGCCACTAATGGTATTCCGGTTACCATAGAGGGACAGTGGGAAGCTACAGTAAAGGTGGGGAGGGTGCAGTTGAATAACCAGGGTATCTTAGTGGTCCAGGATAAACCTAACCACAAGGATCCATATGTCATATTGGGTACCAATGTCATGATCAAATGTCTCGATGAAGTGTTGTTTTTACTCCAACAGAGTGCTGAAGCCGGTAAACCCAGAGAAAAGAGGGCTATCCAAAAGCAGATCAGAGCTCTGGTGTATCAACAACAGGTAACCTTGTCAAATGGTGAGATTGGCAGAGTAAGGGTCACAGATCCCATTCCAATTGTGGTACCACCCAGAAGTGAAATGATGATCTGGTGTCGAGCAGCCATAGGCCTCAGAGGGCAGGACTACCAAGCTGTAGTAGAACCTGTAATGTCCGACAGTAGTCCTACGCTCTTGACAGCCAGAGGGTTAGTTGATGTAAGAAAGGGGAGAGTCCCCGTACGCATATTGAATTATGGTGATGACGAAGTCAGACTGCCAAGATATGCGACTGTAGCAAAATTGTACCAAGTAAAAGATGATGCTGTGATTGATGTGAAATCCTCAAACCAAATAGTCACTGATGAACCCCCTCACTCCAAAGATCAGTTAGAGAAATGGTGTCAAGACCTCAGTGTAGGAACTGACAATACACCCTCTCACCAGAAAAATGGAGTATACCGGGTGGTTCGGGAGTATGAGCAAGTGTTCAGCAAACACCCACTTGACTTTGGGAGGATTAAAGGGGTACAACATCATATCCCCACAAACAACCATGCACCTATCAAAGAAAGGTACAGGCCTATACCACCCACTCACTACCAAAAAGCAAAAGAGATGCTTCAGGACATGAAAAATGCAGGAGTCATTAGGGATAGCTGTAGCCCCTGGGCCGCACCACTAGTCCTGGTTAAAAAGAAAGATGGTAGTATGAGGATGTGTGTAGATTATAGGCAAATCAACAAAGTCACACACAAGGATGCATACCCGTTACCCCGCATAGAAGAGTCACTAGCTGCACTCAAATCTGCCAATTACTTCTCCACATTAGATCTTACTAGTGGGTACTGGCAGGTTGCCGTTGCAGAGGAGGATCGTGAGAAGACAGCCTTCACTACTCCTATGGGCTTATGCGAGTTCAACAGTATGCCATTCGGTTTGTGCAATGCCCCAGGCACATTTCAGAGACTTATGGAGTGTTGTTTGGGCCACAAGAACTTTGAGACTGTCTTGTTATACCTTGATGATGTCATTGTCTACTCTCAGACCTATGAAGATCACCTCCAACACCTGAGTGAAGTGTTTGAGTCACTGTCCAAGTACGGGATGAAACTGAAACCGTCCAAGTGCCACCTGCTGAAGCCCAAGGTCCAATACCTAGGACATGTGGTCAGTGCCGAAGGCGTAGCACCGGATCCGGATAAGGTCACCGTCATCAAGGACTGGCCAGCACCCATCAACCACAAAGAGGTACGTCAATTTCTAGGACTGGTCGGGTACTACCGACGATTCATCAAAGGCTATACCAAGATAGCTGCCCCCATGCAAGATCTCCTAGTAGGTCAATCCAAAAACGGCAAGATCAGGGGACCCCCGTTCCACTGGGGCCCAGAGCAGGACAAATCCTTCAAAACGTTAAAAGATGCTTTAACTGGAGAAGAAATTCTGGCTTACCCTGACTACAATCTACCGTTTCTGTTGTACACTGACGCAAGTAATGAAGGTTTAGGAGCAGTCCTATCTCAACGTCAGCAGGGCAAGGAGAAGGTGATAGCCTACGCAAGCAGAAAGCTTCGTCCCACCGAAAGGAACCCGGGAAACTACAGCTCCTTCAAGCTGGAGTTCCTGGCCCTGGTCTGGGCGATCACAGAGCGTTTCAAGCATTACCTGGCATCCGCCCCGTTCACAGCTTTCACAGACAACAATCCTCTAACACACTTAGAGACTGCAAAGCTGGGAGCCCTAGAACAGCGTTGGGTAGCAAGACTCGCTAACTACGACTTCACTGTAAAGTACCGGGCAGGTCACAAGAACGGCAATGCTGATGCCCTGTCCCGAATGCCTCATCTTTCTGAAGAGGGAGAAGACATAGATGACCTAGAAGAGATTGAACTACCTGCTTTCCACCGTTCCGGTACAGCAACATGTCATCAGAGAAACCAGACACGTGTAGAGAGGACCGTGAACCCATTACCTCACCATGACTGGAAGGAGGCTCAAGCCAACGACCCAGATGTCAGCCTGGTAAGGGATCTCATCACTCAAGAACACGCCAATATGGACTCTGATGCCTCACCAAATGCTAAACGCCTGTGGAAAGAGAAAGGAAGGTTGTTCGTCTACCAAGGTAAACTATGCAGAAGATACCTCAACCCAAGAACCCATGAACTCATCTGGCAGATTGTAGTTCCCAAGACTGAAGTCCAAATGATCCTTGAAGCATACCATGATGATGCAGGACACTTTGGATGGAAGAAGCTGGAGAGACTCCTGAAGGATCGGTTCTACTGGGTCGGTATGAGAGGTTCCATTGACAAATGGTGTAAAAACTGTGGACCATGTCACCTTCGAAGAAAAGACCATCTAACTCAGAAAGCTCCGTTGCAGCCAATCGTTACCACCAAACCTCTTGAAATAGTTGCTCTCGACCACGTGAAGCTTACCCCAAGTCGAACCGGGTACACCTACGCTCTCACCATCGTCGATCACTACTCAAGATTCCTGGTAGTCGTTCCAGTTAAGGACTTAACTGCTGAGGTAGCAGCCAAAGCGTTCCAGAGTTACTTCTGTCGCCCCCATGGGTATCCAGACCAGGTCTTAACTGACCAAGGGCCAGCCTTCGAATCAGCTCTTTTCCAAGAATTCTTAGGGCTGTATGGGTGTAAGAAAATCCGCACCACACCTTATCATCCTCAAACGAACGGTTTATGTGAGAAGATGAACCACATAGTCATTGACATGCTCAAGACCTTACCAGTTGAAGAGAGAAATCAATGGCCAGAGAAACTTCCAGATCTCGTGGACATCTACAACCACATACCGGTCAGTTCGACAAATTACACACCTGCTTACTTAATGAGAGCAAGACCAGGTAAACTGCCTATTGATTTGCAGATGGGAACCGTTGAACCCACAGAAGATTCTTCTGATGAAGACTGGGTCAGTCAACGCCAAGAAAAGTACAAGAAGGTACAAGAGAGTGTTGAAAGGAACCTTGAAATCAGTAGGACCAAACAAGAAAAAGACTTTAACAAGCACGCCTCAGCTGAACCACTAGCTATAGGTGATGTAGTGCTGAAAAGAAAAAGAAAAACCAACAAATTGGATAACAGTTGGGAATCTATACCCTACACCGTTATGCCGTCACACTTTGATAACTCAAAAACTTGTGTTATTAGCAAAGACAATGGGAATACTATTGCGACTGTCTCAAGGGATCATTTGAAGAAATGTCCGCCACAGTTAATCCCACAAGCAACCAGTTACCCTGCTGTAACTCAAGATGAAGAAACTAAAGAAAATCTAGTCCTTACAGAAATTGGATACTTACCAGCTGATTGGCCACAAATAGGTGATGCATTCCTCATACCAGTTATGCACTTCTACCAGCCTACAGAAGATCAGCCAAAGCCTAATCCAATTCCACAAGTCCAACAAGAAGAAATCCAAGTGCAAGAATTGCAGCCTGTTATCATGGAACCAGAGATTCCTGTAATCGGTCAGCCTGCTAGTCCCACAGTAAGAGAAGCCATTCCTAATCAACTACCTACAGAGGTCAGTCCAGTTGATAGACTCCGCACTTACTATGGTTTACCACAAAGCAGACATAGAGAAGTACCAACCACTTCGTACACTACACCAACAGCTTTGGAAACACCCACACTACGCAGATCCACACGTAGTACATTAGGTCAACCCCCACATAAACTTGGAGAATGGGTTTAAAATGTAGTGGAAAATGTAACCTGTAAGTGTTTGTATATAATACTGTTTTTCAAAACCTGTAAAAAGTAGTGTACAGAAGGGTGGAGGAACTGGGCTATGTCCCAAGTATACTAAGTTGGGGACAGAAAGTGCCTGGTAAGGTATAGAAAGGTTAGTACCGGCCTCCCAAGCAGAGACACCCGTAGGGAATGTATAAAGTTTACCATGTATCCCTGGACTTTACCTTTTTCCCTTTTTCAAAAACTTTGAACAATTGTCACAGGACTTGTGTGACCACTAACTTTACCTTTTTCCAGCCTGCGGCAGATGGACTAGTGCCGTACGGACTGCTTTTCACTTTTTCCACATTTTTCACGCCTTTTTCAGTGATTTTTGTGTTTTCTTTAAGACTTTGTAAATTGAATGTTATTAAAATGCTTAGTGTTAAGTTGTAAAAATGACCTTTTGCTCAGCCGGGAGAACTGAGTTTAACTAAGGGGGAATGTGGCACCCTGGCACCTGTTGGGCACCACAGAAATCCTTAGGTACAAATGGAGTAAGTAACAGCACAGCAAAACCCACAAACACAAACAACACTTAGAACACCTGGTTTCACCCCGAGCCTCTAGGGGGAGCTACCCCTGGTGACTTCTAACCAGTTCCCCCTATAAAAAGAGTCTTGGAGGGAGAAACTTCAGAGTGTGGTAGACGCTACAAGAGCTGCCTGCCTGTGTGAAACCTCCACCCTATGAGGAACACACTAGGCCCTGCTAGCCTGTTAGCCAGTGGAGATCCCTGCAACTGTGATAATAGGAAGAAGGAGATCACCTCTCAGGAATACAGAGTTAATCCAACTCTTTCCAAACCATCCGGTTACTGGAACCGAAGCTGTGGAAGCTACAAAGCCGTCACAGAGAACCAGCACATCCAACAGGAGGTTTAGCCACCTGTTCCACCTGATGCACCTACCCACGAGAGCCCAGGGAAGAGTACTGATCCTGCTCAGACCCTTTTACAGTGCCCTCAGTGCTGCTAACCAGGTGAAGCAAGTTCCATTGAACAAACTGCCCGGTCCGGCTGGATTCCACATCCACCCGACCTTAGCACCAGAAGTAGAGAAAGGAAGCCCAACACTGCTTGCTGTGAAACTCCATAAGTGCCAACTCCACTATCCCGGTCCGAGTGTACCTGCCTACCAACCAGTAAAGGTACCTAAAAGAGACTTTGTGTGGTTGTGCATTACTCCAGGATTCAGCGCGCAGCGTCCCGCAGCTGCCTCACAACATCTTGCGCAGCTCCCGGCTCCGGGATTCCCGCTCATCCTGTGGGGAGCGTTCCATCTCGCTGTGTGCCATCCCCCGAGACCCGAACAGCGCTGGTACCGTTACCAGAACACCCGCAGGTGGCGTCACGAAGACAAATCACCCCCACTGTTCCGCCATTCCCCTATTGATCTGGACCACCGGGCCTACACCACCGCAGGCGCGGTTCCGTGACTGGAGGAGAAACAACGCCCGCTACGTGTACCCCCCGGCTACGGTGAGTCATTCCAACGTGCAGCCAAGTTAGTCCCCAGGTGATTAGGGTTGTTTCTCCAAGACACCACTCTAAAGCCTGTCCGGGCCGTCTCACCACGCTGGCTATCCTCCTCTCCCACCAGCATCTACGTGGGAAGTGTCCCAATCCACTGGCTGAGGCCATGTCGGGTGACGCCCAGAGTCCCCTGGCCCTAAGTCTGGCCACCTTCTCGGCAAGTATCCACAGTTTGTGGACACTGTTTCTGCAGACACAATGGTCCTCAGTTTTTTCTGGCAGAGGTGTGCAGCACTCCCACCAGTTGGGGGCCAGCCCCCTTCTGTGACCCAGTCCCTGCACACACCAGCAACTGGCAGTGGATTCAGGGTGCCATGGGTGGTTCCTCTACTCCCGTGCCCGCTAGTACTCCCTCGCTCTGCAGCAGGCGTCCTGCATGCTCGGCATCCAAACTCTCTCTCCTTTCTCTCTTGCTAACCCCTCCTCCAGCCGGGAGATAGGGCTCTCACTCAAAAGGGTCCGCCCAAATCCCCCAGCCTGGATTTGGGATGGTGTTGTATGCAATTTCCGTGTCTTGGGATCACAACCTCTCTCACCTGAGAACAGTGACACCACTCCTGTGGAGTAGGTGCAGCGTCACGATGGTGACCAGACCGCAAGGGTGCCACAGTCACAGAGGTCGCAACTGTGCCAGGGATGGTGGGGCCCTCCAATCTCAGCTTAAGTGTATAGCAATGCAGAGACCCACCTCTTCCCTGCATTCCTATATACACTGCCTTCCAATCAGTGGCCAGCAGCTGACTTTGGCGTACCTATGACTATGAGTGCATACCAGTGGCATCATGTGCCATGGTACACACACAGATGTCATCAGCTACTGGCTCTTGTGCCAGATGTGGACAAGGACACCACACAGCTTGGGAGTGGAGGGTGGTGAGTAGAGCAGAACTGGGAACATATATATCAGGATGGGTGACATATACCAGTATGGGCCAAAGATAGGAACATATATACCAGGATGGGGGAACATATGTACCAAGATGGGGCTATATATACCAGGCTGGGCCCAGAATTGAAAAACATATATACCAGGATGAGGATATATATCAGGATGGGCCCAGGATAAGGTACATATACGCAGGGTTGGGCACATATATAGCAGGATTGGCCCCGAATGGGATATGTATATGGGGATGGGGGATATATATATATACCAGTGTGGCCCCAGGATGAGGAACATATACACCAGGATTGGGGACATATATACCAGAAAAAGGACATATATACAAGGATGGTTGACATACAATATATACCAGGAAGGGGCATAAATACCAGGATGGGGACATATATACCAGGATGGGGGACATCTCTACCAGGATGAAGACATATATACTGTGTGCAGAATTATTAGGCATATGAGTATTTTGATCACATGATACTTTTTATCCATGTTCCTACTCCAAGCTGTATAGGCTTGAGAGCCAACTACCAATTAAGTAAATGAGGTGAGGTGCATCTCTGTAATGAGGAGGGGTGTGGTGTAATGACATCAACACCCTATATAAGGTGTGCTTAATTATTAGGCAAATACCTTTCCTTTGGCAAAATGGGTCAGAAGAGAGATTTGACGGGCTCTGAAAAGTCCAAAATTGTGAGATGTCTTGCAGAGGGATGCAGCAGTCTGGAAATTGCCAAACTTTTGAAGCGTGATCACTGAACAATCAAGTGTTTCATGGCAAATAGCCAACAGGGTCGCATGAAGCGTGCTGGGCAAAAAAGGCGCAAAGTAACTGCCCATGAATTGAGGAAAATCAAGTGTGAAGCTGCCAAGATGCCATTTGCCACCAGTTTTGCCATATTTCAGAGCTGCAACGTTGCTGGAGTATCAAAAGCACAAGGTGTGTCTATACTCAGGGACATGGCCGAGGTAAGGAAGGCTGAAAAACAACCACCTCTGAACAAGAAACATAAGATAAAACGTCAAGACCGGGCCAAGACATATCTTAAGACTGATTTTTCAAAGGTTTTCTCCACTGATGAAATAAGAATGACTCTTGATGGGGCAGATGTATGGGCCAGAGGCTGGATCGGTAAAGGGCAGAGAGATCCACTCCGACTCAGACGCCAGCAAGGTGGAGGTGGGGTACTGGTATGGGCAGGAATCATCAAAGATGAACTTGTGGGACCTTTTCGGGTTGAGGATGGAGTGAAGCTCAACTCCCGGACCTACTGCCAGTTTCTGGAAGACAACTTCTTCAAGCAGTGGTACAGGAAGAAGTCGGTATCATTCAAGAAAAACATGATTTTCATGCAGGACAATGCTCCATCACATGCATCCAACTGCCAGTAGAGGTCTAAAAGAAGAAAATTAATGACATGGCCCCCTTGTTCACCTGATCTGAACCCCATAGAGAACCTGTGGTCCCTCCTAAAATGTGAGATCTACAGGGAGGGAAAAAAGTACACCTCAGACAGTTCTTTGGTCTTCTTTCTTTTCTCCATGCTCAATGTGGTACACACAAGGACACAGGACAGAGGATGAGTCAACTTTAATCCATGTCAACTGGCTGCAAGTGTGATTTAGTTATTGCCAACACCTGTTAGGTGCCACAGGTAAGTTACAGGTGCTGTTAATTACACAAATTAGAGAAGCATCACATGATGTTTCTAACAGTGCCAATACTTTTGTCCACCCCCTCTTTTATGTTTGGTGTGGAATTAGATCCAATTTGGCTTTAGGACAATTATTTTTGTGTTTTTTCATTGAAGATAAATTAAATGAAGATAATAATACCAAAGAATTATTTGTGATTGCAATCATTTTCAGGAAGAAACTGAGTATTATCTGACAGAATTGCAGGGGTGTCAATACTTTTGGCCACAACTGTAACAAAGCATATAAAAATGCCTGGTATTTGTGAATTAAAAGCAGATGAGTTAGTTTATCGGTGTATTTGGTGCCAGAAGTGCCATGCCCATCTCTGTTTATACATTGGAGAATTTTTAGCATGAAATAATCCTAGCTGGCACTGCAAAAAAATCAAATAATTGTCTTTGTTGATAAGATGAATCTATATTAAGCACAGAAAAACCACCCATGTTACAGGCAATGAAGAAGTCAGTTAGTTCCAAAGAGACAGTACAGAAGAAGGTACTAGATGGAGCTAGTTGCTGGGACCACGCCAGGCCCCGAACCAGGAAATACTGACCCCCAGCTGTGCAGCGCCCTAGGGAGAGGGACAGAGGCCAGTGGGAGAGGTAGGAAGGCAGAAGAAGGGAACATATCTGGTATCCCTTTAGCCCACCTGGACACCGGAGTCCGAAGCTGCTATTACTCTATTGGTAGCAGAGAAAGCAAGGACAAACCAGGAGTATTTAGTCCCCCTGGAGCTCAGGAAAACCTATACCCCAAAGCTGACCAAGCATAGGACCAGGGACCCAAGCAGAAGATAGGGATCCGATCCCCACAGAAAGGTCCTTATCGTCAGTTGTAGAGTAGTACCCTGAGAGAGGAAGAGACAGAGCATCAGGTTCAGCTACAGGCAGAACTTACCCCGATCACCGCCCACACTAATAGAGGAGGCCTCACAACTCTCCAAGGTGAACGTCCCAAACTGCACTGATAACCTGGTTACCCTCCTGGACCATGCTTGTTACCGGACATCAGTAAAAAGGTACCGAAACAGAGACTATTGTGTGTATGTGTGCCTGATTCCCAGCCGCCTGCAGCGTTCACAGCAGAACCGCTACTACTACTCCCCTCATCCACCCCGCTGCCCTGAGGTAAAGCTCCACCTGTGGGGAGCTGTACTACCAAAGCTACATTTCCATCACCTCAGCGGCCGGCCGCAGCGCTGGTAACCCTATTAACTCACCGTTGCCAGGTTCTCAGGTCTCAGGCGATGCTTCACTTGTCACGGTTCTGTGCCTGAGGCTGTGGGGCCCGGTGGTCAAATGGAAGGGTTAGAGAATTGGGATAAAGTCTCATTTGTCTCGTGACGCCACCTGTGGGTGTCCGGTGATGGCACCGGCGCTGCTTGGGCCTACAAGGGATGTGCGGCAGCTAGAGGGGATGCTCCCCACAGGATGAGCAGTAGTCCCCGGGTCAGGAGCTGCACTGAGTGGAATGCGGCAGCTCAGTTGATTTTAGTCCGATGAATGCAAGGGTTAACAGTTCTGAAAGAAAATGCACTGACACGATGCTTCTCTATAACGTGTCTTTACTGTGGTTCTGGTACGGTACACGGTATTACAGTGCCTTAGGTAACAGACCGGGTGGTCCCAGTGGTGAACAGCCTCTGTCCAAAGCTCCACAGTGTTCCTTCCATACTATCTGTCCTGTTATTGTTGCCGTCGCTGCCTTGTTGCACCAGGTAGGATACGGGGTTTCTTATAGTGGATGACCTGTTCCATGTTATTCAACCGGCTACAAAGGGTCCTAAACTCCCGTGGTGGGTACCCCCCTGGTAAGACTGCGGAAATCGTGGCTGTAGTGAGGCGCTCCTATAAAGCTACTCCGTCACTCCGGTTTTGTAGCACAGCGATGGACGACTGTCTACCTCGGAACCGGTATCCAGTAGGACTGGGCATGGGTGCCTTTGGACCCGTTGCTTGGTTGCTTGCCCACTTTCTTGTCTGGGTCACCGCTTGTTGGTGCCCTCCCTGTTAAGTTGCTTCCTTTTCTCAGGGCTGCATGGCACTGTGCAAGTTCCTGTTCCTCTCCTTCCCTCCTCAACTCGACGACTCTCTCCTTCTTTCCCCACACACTACTCATCCTACACTCCTCCCACCAGGACCTGATTGGTCCTCTGCCTCTGGATGGTGCATGTGGTACATGGAGCTTTGGATTTAACTTGTTCACCCCCGAGATGGACGATATTGCATCTTCAGTTAGGGATGCAATACCTTCCTGTGACGCACTCGTGGCGGGCGCCACACTCCCCCTTGGGAAATTACACTTGTCCTCAAGTGTCACGGAACCCAAACAGTACAGAGAAATTGTTTTTATAAACTTGCAACATAAAAGAAAATAAACACTTTTATTAATAACATTCACGCTTTCTTGTTGGTTTCTTCCTGTCCGGGAGCACATTATCTTAAAACGTTTCAAAACTTTACTGATAACGGAACCGGTTAACTCTTGCGGCCGCTTTACTGGCACACGAATTTAACTTAAACGTTATTGTATTTTCTAGTGCTTTTCCAACTATTCAAAAAGCAAAATGACACAAAAAGTTGTTTTTCTGCAAGGGGTTCGCATTTGCGGACACGAAGAGCAAACCACCCTCGGGGACCAGCATGTCTCTCCCTGGTACAGGTCTCGGTCAGGGTGACCCTTTGGAAGGTGGGACTCAACATCCCGACGGGATATGAATATCTCCTCGTACACCCCCCCCCCCCCTTCCGGGCAAAACCCCACCCGTTGTCCAGATTAAAAGTGGTAACAATACCTCGCTTACGCAGTTTATTCGGTGACGGTGGCTGGCGGCGGGCATCAGCTTGGACCCGTAGGTTTTCTTGTTCTTGGATCCACCATTCGGCTCTGCGTCGCTGGCGTTCGGCGTCGTCGGACCAGCGGGTTGTTTGGCAATAATCCCTCCGAATTAAGGCGCTGTTTGGAATTTGGGATTGGCGGCAGCTTTGCAGCGGGGTACGGACATCGTTGTCGAGGGTAGACACTGCGGCGGCACCACACCATTCAACCCGAGCGGCCTGTAGCTGCTCAGCGGGAATGTCCGCCTCGCCCTCCTCCTCGGAACTGGTATGTTCTGAGTCCTCGGCTTCGCTGGGACTCGAGTCGTCTTCTCCCTCCACGGCTTCAATGACGACATCCGGCTCCTCGGCAGGTTGCGGCTGTCCCTGTAGGCCGGGGTCATCCGTCTGGTCGGGTGTTGTAACCGCTAGGCTTTCCTCCTCTTCCTCCAACTTGTTCTGCGGGGCTTCTGGGCTGCCCGCCTCTTCTCTTTCTGCCTCCCCCGCACCCGTTAGTGATGGTGCGTCCCCTCTGGTAACCGGGTAGGCCTCAGTTTGTTCTGGCCCGGTCTTCCGTTCTGGAGCGGGGTGGGTGGTCGTTCTTGTTTGCACCGCTCGGTGCAGTTGGCTGGCCAGACTTGCGCTCCAGCTTCTAATGGTCCACTCCGTGGCCTCTATCAACCGCACCCGCAGGTCTTGGAGTACGGTCTCCCAAAACTCAGGGTCCCCATCAATGGTGAGAACGGGACCCGGTCCGGGGTTGCCAAGGGCGGCTCGAGCTTCTTCCTCCACCTCCCTCATTAGCTCGCGGAGTCTTAAGGTAGCCATTGCTCTGCTTGTAGGAACCACACCCGTCGTGGCCGGTACAGGTTCCCGAAGTGAGACCTGTTGCAAAGACCCTGACACACCTACTTCCTTTTTGTTTTTCAGTCCATGAGTGGGCTGGAGTCTTCGGCCCGCCCCCTTGGTTGTTTCCAGCAATCGGGGCGGACAAGGATTTTGGCGCCTCTGCCATGGCCCTCCCACGACGAGGGGCGGAGGCACACCCCTGGGCCAGCACATAGTCTTTCACATGGCGGGACCCGCCATTTTGGCCCAGTAAAAAGGGCGGGAAAAGTTCTTTTTGGCCGATAAACGTTCTGTAAGGCACAATACCCGTTGAAAACGGGCCTGTTCGTATCCTGTTCGTAGACGCCAGATTTGACTCACCGTTGCCGGGTTCTCAGGTCTCAGGCGATGCTTCACTTGTCACGGTTCCGTGCCTGAGGCTGTGGGGCCCGGTGGTCAAATGGAAGGGTTAGGGAATCGGGATAAAGTCTCATTTGTCTCATGACGCCACCTGTGGGTGTCCGGTGATGGCACCGGCGCTGCTTGGGCCTCTGGGGAATGTGCGGCAGCTAGATGGGATGCTCCCCACAGGATGAGCAGTAGTCCCCGGGGCCAGGAGCTGCACTGAGTGGAATACGGCAGCTCAGTTGATTTTAGTCCGATGAATGCATGGGTTAACAACAGTTCTGAAAGAAAAGGCACTGACACGATGCTTCTCTGTAACGGGTCTTTACTGTGGTTCTGGTACGGTACACGGTATTACAGTGCCTTAGGTAACAGACCGGGTGGTCCCAGTGGTGAACAGCCTCTGTCCAAAGCTCCACAGTGTTCCTTCCATACTATCTGTCCTGTTATTGTTGCCGTCGCTGCCTTGTTGCACCAGGTAGGATACGGGGTTTCTTTTAGTGGATGGCCTGTTCTATGTTGTTCAAACCGGCTACAAAGGGTCCTAAACTCCCGTGGTGGGTACCCCCCTGGTAAGACTGCGGAAATCGTGGCTGTAGTGAGGCGCTCCTATAAAGCTACTCCGTCACTCCGGTTTTGTAGTACAGCAATGGACGACTGTCTACCTCGGAATCGGTGTCCAGGAGAACTGGGCATGGGTGCCTTTGGACCCGTTGCTTGCCCACTTTCTTGTCTGGGTCACCGCTTGTTGGTGCCCTCCCTGTTAAGTTGCTTCCTTTTCTCAGGGCTGCATGGCACTGTGCAAGCTCCTGTTCCTCTCCTTCCCTCCTCAACTCGACGACTCTCTCCTTCTTTCCCCACACACTACTCATCCTACACTCCTCCCACCAGGACCTGATTGGTCCTCTGCCTCTGGATGGTGCATGTGGTACATGGAGCTTTGGATTTAACTTGTTCACCCCCGAGATGGACGATATTGCATCTTCAGTTAGGGATGCAATACCTTGCTGTGACGCACTCGTTGCGGGGCGCCACACTATTACCAGGTACCACAGGTGGCATCACGTTACAATTCCCCCATCATCATCACCCTCACCCCGCCAATGAGGGTCCATGGCACGGAACCGGGAACCGACCAGCCATGATCCCCACCGAAGTAACCACCTGTCCTGGTATCCGAGTACCCCCTACCCTATCGACCGACTCATAGCAATTTCAGATATCCAGTGGCATTGAGGTTTCCATTGATGAAGAATGGCCCCACTATCTTTGTACCCCATATACCACACCATACCATCAATTTTTATGTTCCAGCAGTCTTGGAGGGATCTATCCACTGTGAGTTAGTGTCAGACCAATAGTGGTGGTTTTGTTTGACTTCACCATTCACAAAAAAGTTTTCCCCATCACTCATCTGAAGGCTGTTAGCTATGCTGTGAAGATACGAGATGTGCAGCATCTGAAACAATAGATACTGGAAGCCTGTGCTAGCATTTCTTCTGCAGTGTTGCTATCAGCGTGTCCAGAGTGGGAGAAGACGGTTGCATTGACAATCCAACACAATGGGCAGCACTTTGAACACATTTTATAAGTGGCCATAAACTTGTACATAACTCATGAAGAATAAAGTTACTTTAAAACCAAGCACACCATTCTTTTTCAATAAGTTTGATGTGTCACATGACCCTCTTCCCATTGAAAAAAGTAAAGTTGGATCCAAAATGGCTGACTTCAAAATGGCCACCATGGTCACCACCCATCTGGAAAGGTTTCCCCTCCCATATACTAAAGTGACACAAACAGGAAATTGATATCACCAACCATTACCATTTTATTTAGGTGCATCTGTGGCTCCCCAGAGTCCGGTTGCCAAAATGGCATCGTCTCGCTCGGGGGGTCATGCCGTGCTTGGAAGCAAGGAGAGGTATCCACCCTAGATAAGCCCACAGCATGCAACACTTTCCTGACTCCAGACCTGAAGGGGAGCTCTGCAACCCAAGTTCAGGGGAGCTCCCCTATAAATTCAGGCCTGGGGGTGGGATTAGGGAGTTCAGTTCCTAGGAGGACTGTGAAGAGGTCCCATGGACTGGAGCAGAGTAAGGCTTGTCCCAGGACAGAGACTAGTAAGTGTGAGGGACTCGTAGGAGAGGGTCTGAGGGAGAAGAGAAGCAGGCCTGGGGAGTGGAGCCAGTTACCGGGCTCACCTCAGTGCAGAGTGCCAGGAGCAGACACCGGAGTCCGAGGTTTTGAGGATATTCCAGGCCCAGCAACCAGAAGCGGAGGGCAGGAGATTCCAAGTCTCCCGTCCACAACAAAGCCCAGGAGGCAAAGCAGCATCCGTGAGCTCAGGGGGAGTAACCAGAGAAGAGGTGCCCGGAAAGGGCTCGAGCTGCCTGCCATATGGGTGAGAGACAGTACGCAGGAAGAGAGGGTCGCAGCTAGCTACAGGCAGCCAGGACTAGCAAAGAGGAGCGCAGCAGGGAAGCCTCAGAACTCACTGGGTGAGGGGATCTCTAACTTGCTTTCAGGCCACCCGGATTCCCAACATCTCTTGTGAATGGTACCCCGGACTAAACCTGCTACTTCTGTCAGTAAAAGTAGCGGAGACTACATACTGTGTGTCTATCAGTATTTCCGTGCCCTCAGTCCTGCACCCCCAACAGCCTACCACCGCCATAGACTTTACCGGTTGCCCTGGGGAACCGTTCCACCCGTGGGGAGTGAAATCATCAAGGCTGCACTCCCATTGTCCCCAAAGGTCCCGCACTGCAGCGACAGCCACTAATAGCTGAATACCACGGGTGGCGTCACGATAACCATCCCTAATTCACCTTCTCCAGAAGTTTTAACTTGATACCCAGGGCCACGGTGTCGGGTCTCGAACCCTGTGACTCCCCAGCAGAACTGCTGCTGGTTTCAAGTACCCCACAGCCCTGGGGTGCATCACTTCGATATAAATGGCCCACCCTGTAGATTTTACCAAGCTTTCCCTGTTTTGAGGTTGGGTTCACAGAATTGATCCCACAAGATCATGACTGTTGGCAACTAAAGACAGGCTGATTGAAAGGTGTTTCAATGCAAGGATCCCCAGCACTTTGGTTAGTCGCTCTGTGCCCTAAGTGTTCAATTTCTCTACAGCGCTACCGCTAGGAGAACAATCATTGACTGCTCACATCCAATAGCATGAGTGGATGCTTGTTTGGCCAACAGCTATCTCTCATCGCTCCCCTGAACATATGTACGGTAAATTTGACAAATGGCTCTATCTCTTTGTTCCCCTCTACACATGTATGGCCAGTTTGGTCAATAGCTATCTGTCCTCGACCCCTCCAGCCCCCTTGTAAACCATATATACTTAATTTGGCCAAAAACTATCTTTCCTCACTCCCCTGTACACATGTACGCCCAGTTTGGCCAACGGCTATCTCTCCTCACCCTCCTGTACACATGTAGGCTTAGTTTGGCCAGCAGCTATCTCTCTCTTTGCTTCCCTATGCACATTTACCCTCAGTTTGGCCAACATCCCAAGGCCGTGGCCCTGGGGGGTCAACTGAAAATGGGGATATTTACAGGGGATTATTTACAAGTTGTCTTTGTCGTGACGCCACCTGCTGAGTCTGGTGATGTTCACCAGCGCCGCCACAGTCCTCTGGTGGTCGATGGTATTGCGGCTTCGATGGAATAGTCCCCGCAGGCGGGACTGGACCACCGGGGCAACAATGCTGTAATAAAACAGTCTATGTTTGAAAGGATGCAGCAGAGTCAAAGCCTCACTTCACCGGGTAACTTTTACTTGAACAGTTCTTTCTTTCAGCTTACAGTTCAACAGTTCATTAGATGGTATACTGGCGAATGATTTCGGGCTGCAATTGGGATTCTGGCTTGAGATGGAAACCTCCTTTAAGTTCCTTTCTTTTCTTTCTATTCTGTTCCCGTGTGAAGCCTAATCTCTTGTAGATGATCTGGCCTCCTGCTGCTTGTTCTGTCTCCTCTCCCTTTCGTACCCGTCGGGTTAACCTTCTAGTGAATGTTGCAGTGGCAGCTGCGCTTCTGGCTTCCCTCTTGTGGGACCTTGGGAGTCAGGGCCGTATTTGTAATATCCCTGTTTAGCGGATTTTCTGTGAGACTTGAAGTACTCACAGGTGCGGGCTCCGGTACCCGAGTTTATTCCTATGGAACAAACTCTATCCGTTACTCACTTCCCCACTCAAGTCCACTCTGCCAATCCTGAGCTTCCTTGCTTTCTTTCCTCTTGTTTGGGATCTGTGCTCTCTCAGGACCTCTCAGCCGAGATGGCCCTCTTGGTTCCTGCAGGCCTGTCTGCCTGTTCCTTCCACCTCCTCCTCCTCCAGCTCCAGACTCTAACTCACTGCCTTCTCCGACTAACTGTCTGAGCTCTCAGGTTCCCTCTAGAGGTCGCTAAGACCCTCCCTGGGTTCCTCCCACCACTATCCCTATTGTGTGAGTGCAGCTCTAGGGCTTCATCTTGTGACCATTGTCCCAACTGCAGTGGAGTACCACACCGCTTTTCTGGGTGCAGTACCCCTTTTGTGGCACCTACGTAGTGGGGCGCCATAAGATGTTCTTGCCAACATAGGAACGTTACTTGATGTTGCAAATAACATGGGATTCTCACACATGTTACGGGCACTACCTTTTTCCACGAATTAGGTTTAAATAGCATCAGTCATAATAAATTTATCGTGTGACCTTTTCCCTGGCACTTGGGCGTCCGATGATACACTCAAGCCTCTCATTCTCCCCTCTAGTGTTATTGTACGTATTCAGAATCAAACAGCCTTTTTGAATCCAGTCTGTACCATCCACAGGGATTTAATGTAAGATATAGGAATGGCCAACAAAACAACACTCCTGTGCTTCACGTCCATGGCCTGTGCTCTAGAGCCTATGGGCACCCAAGAGGAATCGGTGAGTATCCGCCAGTAGAAGTCGGACGCCACCCGGGACCTCACGGACTCAACTCTTGAGGGACACAGTAAAATGGCTGTTCGAGTCCCCAATCTGACCCAAAGGTCTGGTCAAATTAGATTCTTGAGCTCCTACTCTCCACACCTCTCACAGGTGCAGGTTATATTACCTCTCTCTGGTTCTCTCTCTTCCTGTCTGTCACGCTTGGGAGGTGAGGGAATCAGGTAACTTGATGGTGTGATGGGCAAAGGGGTCAGGAGAGCCTAATCTGACGCTGGGGTCCCTGGCTTTCCCTGATCTCGGAGGTACCTCTGATGGTGAGGAGTTCCGAGCCGCTACCCTGTACCCTAAACTCCTGATTAGCCCTAGGCTGAGGGTCCCTACCTCCACCCACTGGTCAGGGATCACAGCTTCTCCCACGGCAATAGAACTCCAGGAGAGGCTTCAGCACAGCAGCAAGACTTCTTCTCAGCTCAATGACCAAGAGCAAACTAACTCTATAAACGGCAGAGGAGAAAAAACTAACTCCATCCTTAAGGGTGTACAAAACTCCTAACCACAATTAACCCTAGCTAACCCGAGGACACCTGGGAAGCGATCACCCACACAACAGCCTCCAAGTGGCCACATCAGAGATTACATATATATATCTAGCAATGTAATGGAAAAAATCTACAAGGTACAGCATCTTCCAGAATGTAGGTGGCAGAGCCCTAGACCCCCCTACACATGTATGACCAGTTTTGCCAACAGATATCTCTTCTCGCTCCCCTGGCCAAACATTCATGAAAGCAAAAATATAGGTTTGTAAATTTAAAAATAGTCTTTCCCCCAACTTTTATTGTTGAGGATAGTGTCATAATAGTTGGCTTCAGTAAAGTACCCGGAGGAAAAGTGACTTTGCCTCTGCCTCTGTTTCTATACTGCATGAACTTGTTCTATCCACAGAAACACTGCCCCGGAGGTCCAGCCCTACCTGTAGAGGACTTTGCCAACTAGCTGCATTACCATCTACCTCCGACGGACTGCGGCGGCGCTGGTGACACATCACCAGAAACTACAGGTGGCATTACTACAACTTGTATATAGCATCCCCTGTAAATATACCCCCCTTTTTGAAGATATACCCAGGACACGGGATCATGCGCGGCCACCAGGAGCGTTAACCCCTTGCAGCCTGATACCCAAGTACACCAAAGCCTGGGCTCGACATGAACAGATTTTTGTTTATGGCCAGTCATCTCCATGTGTGGTTCCTTCTCTTGATCATCTATTGATTTATAAGGTAAGCAGGTAAGCTTGCTGCTGTGCCGTGTACTAGGGATGTGCCAGCCTGCCCCAAACTTCTCTCCTGGAACAGTCCAACATTCCTCAAACCTGTAAATCATTCTAGGCGCAGGTTCATCTGCCAAGATCAGTAATCACATGAGCTTCTGTCTCCTGCCAAAGAGCAGGCTACTAGAATTGTAGAGAGACTTGTTTACTTTATCTGCAAACTTCTTACTAAATGTAGCAGAACTAAGTGAGCCACTAATCACAGAACCTGTGTGCTTAAAGTAGCACTCCAACAGTTCACGGGGCACCGCAGCTTTATTTGCTGCTGTTCCCTGACTGCTGTGCCCTCTTGCGGTCGGCAAAGTGTTAACCTCCCCACTCAGTGACATCGGGTCAATTTCCCCTCCTCTTCCGCTAAGTAGCCCGCCCTAAGTGCTTATAAGCTCTGCTTCTTCCGCCTTCCGGTCTCTCTCCAATCGGGACCCGGAGTGATCTGATCTGGTTATGTTTTAGGTGTGTAAGTCGCAGTGACGTAAAGGGTGGTTTTTGGTTCAAAAGAAAACATGTGCCAGAGGCAGATTTCTTCAGCACCCAAGTTGTTGGGCAAGTTTAAGTGCCTTAATCCGAGCTGCAACCAAATAGTTTTGCCAACGAAAAGATGAGACTTGTTTACGTTTATTATCTCTCCCAGTAAAGAAGTTGATAAAATATGCCTCAGTGTCTTGTGTGGAAAATGAGGTCGGTGGGTCTCAGCAGTCTTGTTACATGTACAATATTCATCTGATCTATTTTATAGCAGCTTAGCAGCATCCACACTTTCCCTCCTTCATTATGGGTAGATGATCACAGTCTTATCTCCATTCCATTACATGCTGCTGAGGAAATCACATCTGCATTGTACAATAGAGCATTAGTATAGTAAGCGAGTCCATATAGTGACTACCTGTAGCATTGTAAAACTTCCCTGACTGACACTGATGGTCTACACACTATCATTGAGTGCTATATGTAGAGTCTCAAGTGCATCTTATGAGATGCAGCATTATTCTGTCTCCTCTGCCTCCTTCTTGTAAGAGTTAACAGGAAGAAAGCTATCACAAGCAGGAGGCAGAGAGAACAGGTTAATTAAATCTCCATCAAATTGCTACTGAACAGCTCATTAATTTTTCACTTGTTGGCTCTAAGGCTGGCTTCACACTATGGCTGGGATCCGATCCGTGGCTGTCTGCTTGAGCCAGACAGCCCCGGACCGTATCAGCACACAGAACTGGAGGGCTAATTTGCCCTCCGGTCCGGTGTGCAGCCGCACGCAGCTGCCGCTGCTGATAGGTCAGGACCGCGGCTCGCGGGGAGCTTGTGTCTATCTCATAGAGAACCAAGGAGTGCTCTTCTGTATGGAGAAGTCAGGAGAGATTGGATTCAGAATAGAGCAAGTGCAGTGTGTTGAGATTTCACCTCCCCTGCAAAGCTGAAGACATCATGGGAAATGTACTGTGGTCTCCATTAGTAGAGTGATATCAGAAGGTTAGAAGGAATTAACAGGGCAGACAACAGATAGGGTACATCAACTAAAACAAAATATCTATTTGTGTCACTATTTATTGGAATCCTTACCTTTTTTTATTTTTTGTATGTTGAGCTTGTTTTTTGTGTGCTTACTTAACATTTTTATTATACCATTTTGGGACACATGACATATTGAATGCTTCTTATTGTATCTTTTTTTGGAAATGCAGGGATCAAAAATGTGAGCCCTCACCCATTCATCCATTGTAGACTGTGAGCTCTTGCAGGCAGGGTCCTCTCTCACCTACTGTATCCTCACCCATCCCTCGTAGTCTGTGAGCCCTCATGGGAAGGGTCCTCTCTCCTCACCTACTGTATCCTCACCCATCCATTGTAGACTGTGAGCCCTCATGGGCAGGGTCCTTTTCCTCACCTATTGTATCCTCACTCATCCCTTGTAGACTGTGAGCCCTCGCAGGCAGGGTCCTCTCTCCTCATCTACTGTATCCTCATCCATCCCTTATAGACTATGAGCCCTCACGGGCAGGTCCTCTGTCCTCACCTACTATATCCTCACCAATCCCTTTTAGACTGTGAGCCCTCGCAGGCAGGGTCCTCTCTCCTCACCTACTGTATCCTCACCCATCCCTTGTAGACTGTGAGCCCTCATGGCAGGGTCCTCTGTCCTCACCTACTGTATCCTCATCCATTCCTTGTAGACTGTGAGCTCTCATGGGCAGGGTCCTCTCTCCTCACTTACTGTATCCTCACCCATCCCTTGTAGACTGTGAGCCCTCGCGTGCAGAATCCTCTCTCCACCTGTACTTGTGTGTGCCTTATATTGTTCAGAATTATTGCACTTGTCTATGTATGCAACTTTTCACATGTAAAGCGCCATGGAATAAATTATTATTATTATGTATTATTATAGCGCCATTAGATTCCATGGCGCTTTGCATGTGGAAGGGGCAAACAAAGACAAGTACAATAAGTATGGACAATCAAGTCACACAGGTACAGAAGGGGAGAGGACCTTGCCCGCGAGGGTTCACAGTCTACAAAGGATGGGTGGGGATACAGTAGGAGGGGGCAGCAATAAATGCTGCTATAAAAATAAATAATAATAAATAATGATGCAGAAATTGTATTAGAAAGTTGTATTGCTTGCAAAATACCAAAATCAGAATACCCCTGTATGGTATTTATTGGGGGCTGTGACGCGGAACATTCTTTCTACAATATTGTCACATCCTATAAGTAGATTCTGAGGTCTGGTTTATGTCCAACTGCAGTCTACCATTAAACAGCTGAGGTAGACAAGTTCCTGATGATTTTCTTGTTTTTAACTTTCAGACTGAAGGTCGGAATCACTTCTACCTGCTCAGCAAATGCAAATTCCAAATACTGTGCCTCTTAGTATTTATCTATATAGACATAAATTGAATTACAGCTTGTGAGACAACAAATACCGCCGGGAGCAACTATCTCTTAAAGCCGCAGATGAATGAATGTAGAAACTGTATCTCTTTTAAAGGGGGTGCCCGAATAAGAAACCTATTTTGAAATATCTTTTAGAAAATTTTGGCATAAGATGCGGGATCCCAATTTCAGATTTATAAATAATGGAATCAATGAACTCACAAAAGCCATGTCAATAATGTGTGGCCACTGGACGAGAGCCCTGAGAACGGCTTTCCACCTGATGACATTACCGGCTTTCTTTTGACTAGCCCTTACGTGACGTCGTGCCAGGTCGGCTAATAAAAAGAAGAACCATGAATGGTTCCACCTGATGGCATTACCGGCTCTTCTTTTGACTAGCCCTTACGTAAGGTAGTGCCAGGTCGACTAACCGAAAGAAGAACCATGGATGGTTCTACCTGATGACATTACCGGCTCTTCTTTTGACTAGCCCTTACATGACGTCGTGCCAGGTCGGCTAATAAAAAGAAGAACCATGGATGGTTCCACATGATGGCATTACCGGCTCTTCTTTTAACTAGCTATTACGTGACATCATGCCAGGTCGGCTAATAAAAAGAACCATGGATGGTTCCACCTGATGGCATTACCGGCTCTTCTTTTGACTAGCCCTTAAGTGACGTCGTGCCAGGTCGGCTAATAAAAAGAAGAACCATGGATGGTTCCACCTGATGGCATTACTGGCTCTTTTTTTGACTAGCCCTTACGTGACGTCGTGCCAGGTCGGCTAACAGAAAGAAGAACCATGGATGGTTCCACCTGATGGCATTACCGGCTCTCCTTTTGACTAGCCCTTATGTGTCGTCGTACCAGGTTGGCTAATAAAAAGAAGAACCATGGATGGTTCCACCTGATGGCATTACCGGCTCTTCTTTTGACTAGCCCTTATGTTACGTCGTGCCAGGTCGGCTAATAAAAAGAACACCATGTATGCTGGAGGAAGGGGTCTCAGGGTTCCCGTTCAATGGACAAAGATTACTTAGCTACATAAGTTGAAAAAAGACCTAGGTCCATCAAGTTCTGTCCTTCTCCACCAAATATGCATTCTCTGTCACTAGATTATCTATAACCAGCAATGCCATTTGTGTTGAGGAAATCATCCAGCCCTCTTTTAAAAGCTGTTATAGTGTTGGCCATCACTATCTCTTGTGGTCGGCATTCCAGTCTGACTGCTCTAACTGTAAACAACCCTTCCTATGTATCTGCCGGAACCTCTTTTCTTCCACCCGCAGTGAGCGCCCCCTGGTCCTTAGTATTGTCTTTGGAAGGAATACGTCATGTGCCATCCTTTGTATTGACCACATGTATTTATACATATAGATGAGATCTCCTCTGAGACATCTTTTTTCTAAGCTCAACAAGCCCAACCTTTCCAACCTTTCATCATCACTTGTAATAATCTAGTTGCCGCCTTTTAAACTGACGCTAACTTCCAAGAACTCTTTTAAAATGTGGAGACCAAAACGTGATCCCATATTCTAGATGTGGCCTTACCAGTGATTTACAAAGTGGTAACAATATGTTGGGACCATGGAATTTTCCCTTTTTTTATACACCCTAAAATCTTGTTTTGCTTTTGCAGCTGCTGCCTGACATTGAGTGCTGCTGCTCACCTACTTTTAACCAGAATATCCAAGTCCTTCTCCTGTTCTGTAGTCCTGAGTTTACTTCTATTTAATGTGCATGCATTAATAGGATTATTCCATCCATTTGCATGGAGGGGGGGCACTTTTTTTTCTCCATTGTGTTAACTCTACATCACACAGTATCGGCAAGTTCCTTGTGTTCTGCTCACAGGTTTCTATTCAGCAGGCTTCTGATATTCATGGTACAAACTGATGTCTCCTAACCAAACTACACAGTATTATGTGTGAGGTTGTTGGGTTTTGGTTAGGAGCAGGGTTACAGAAAACGGAGGGAGAAGGAGGAAGGAGAGAATGGAGTTCTAGGGGAGGCTAGAGCTGGGACCTAACAGGACCAGTTAGTAGGTGGCTGAGGAAACCCTAGCCAGAGGTACTCCGGATCCACAACCACCCTACAGGTCATTGAAAGACTGTATGCTTCAGCCAGGAAACCGGAGGCTACTGGTCTGCAAGATTGGTAGCCAACCCCGCGGATGCTCCCAGCCACAGTGATTATGGAGGGTCAGGAGGACTTGCTAGCCGTCACCCGACAGGACATGCAGTCTCCTGCCTAGAAATTCACAGCACAAAGGAGCAGGCCAGGAGTAGGCAAGAAGAACAGCACAGAGAGGGCAGAAAAGAAAGGCTAATAAAAGGTGTCTCAGAGGAGTGTTATCTGAGAGCTGGTTAAGCTGCAATCTGGAGGAGCACAACGCCAGGCTGTGTTTGCTTTGAAAGAACCATAAGTAAAGAACCTGGTAAGAACTACACCCCCTGTGTCTGCCTAGTCCTTACGTCCCTCTCTGCACCATAACTACCACCGCCTAAATCCACATAGACTACTATTCCAAGTTCCAGGGGCCCGCTCCACCTGTGGGCAGTGTTCCATATTGGCTGCTTATCCATCCCCTGGGAACTGCACAAGGAGTGCTGGTTCTCTTGACCAGGCGCCCCAGGTGGTGTCACGCAGTGGTGTAACTAGAGTCCGAAGGGCCCCAGTAAAAAATTTGGACCTGGGCCCCCCCTTTCCCCGTGCGCCCACATTGGTCAGATGTACAGGCCCCATGTAATGTCCTCAACCCTATAAAGACTCACAAATTGACTTCTATCCCCTTCATTATGTATTAATGTCCCTCATCCTGCTATATATGGTCCTCTTCCAGGAATATGCCCTTATCCTGGTATTTATGGTCCTATTATAAGCAGCCTCATAGCCCTCATATAATATAATGCAGCCTCATAACCCATCATATAATATAATGCAGCTCAAGCTCTCAGATAATATGTATCTCATAGCTTCCAGATAATATAATGCAGCCTAATAGCTCTCCAGATAATATAATGCAGCCTCACAGCTTTCCAGATAATATAATGCAGCCTCAATAGCTCTCCAGATAATATAATGCAGCCTAATGCTCTCCAGGTAATATAATGCAGTCTCACAGACCTCCAGATAATATAATGAAGCGTCATAGCCCTCATAATATAATGCAGCGTCACAGCCTCCAGATAATATAATGCAGCCTCAAGCCCTCAGATAATATAATGCAGCTCACAGTCCTCCAGATAATACAATGCAGCGTCACAGCCCTCCATATAGTATAATGCAGCTCACAGCCCTCCACATAATATAATGCAGTGTCACAACCCTTCATATAATATAATGCATCGTCAAGCCCTTCAAAGAATATAATGCAGCATCACAGCCCTTCATATAATATAATGCAGTGTCGCAGCCCTCAAATAATACAATGCTGCATCACTGCCCTTCATTTCATATAATGCAGTGTCACAGCCCTTCATATAGTATAATGCAATAATGTAGCCTCATAGCCCTCCGTATAGTACATCCTCCCCACACAGACACACTGCTCCCTGTACAACCTGCCCCACTCACCCAGTCACACTGCCCTCTGCACAGCCCTCCGCCTCTCCTCCTCACACACACAGACACACTGCCACTGTACAGCCCCCACACACCCAGTCACACAGCCCCTTGTACAGCCCCCCCACACACAGACACACTGCTCTTTGTACAGTCCCCCCACTCCCAGTCACACTGTTCCCTGTAGAGCCCCCCCACACACGCACAGAGACACACACACACTGCCCCCTGTACAGCCCTCTGCCCCCAACACAGACACCACACAACACTCCCCCCCTTTCCAGAAGCTCTTGAATGGAGCTCACAGTCACCGCTCCCGCCGGAAGCTGCGTCCCTTCTGTGATGAGGTCACATGACCTCATCACAGTGCAGCACGCAGCGGCCATGATCAGCCACCTGGGGACCAGCTGGGCAGACCGCCACACAGTAACATAAATGTGCATCCTCAGGGACGCACATCCATGTAAAGCAGGCGCAGGGGTTGATGGGCACCGGGCCTCTATACCTCCGGACCCGGTCGCACATGAGACCCCTGCGACCACTAGTTACGCCACTGAACCTAATACATAAAAGCAAAATTCTTCCTAATGCATCTTAATCTGTTCAAAGTAAAAACTGTGGCTTTAGTTAAAAGAAACATTTTTTAAGATAATTTTTAAAAGCCTAGAGGCCTCTTGATCCACGTTTTGTGGATTTTATTGCTTTCTATCATAAATCATTTTTATTTTTCAAAATTCAATGCAATAAAAATGAACCTGATTTAAAAGTAAGAAAAACAGAAAAAAATTTATAAATCATAAAAATGACAAAAAAGGTAGAAACTTAGAAAAGCAATGGATTAAAAATAAAAGCTAAAAACAGTAAATCTAAAAACTAAATCTGCATAATTCAAAGTGAAAAACTAAAAAAAATGACTCAATGAATTAGAATATCATCAAAAATCAATATCATATTGCCATGTTTCAGGGCGTTGACCAATAGATCAATATTATATTCACACTTTGATGTCTTATGGAATACAACAGTGCAGTTTTTAACCCTTCATCCTACCTACTGTATATGCACCACGCTGAGAACTGCAGCAGCCATGATCTGCTTTTATAGTAGTTGTGACTCTCACAACCACACAAGGTGAAGCCTCTGATACCTATTTAGGTCATATTTTATCTCTCAGACCCTTCATCCTCCCTACTTTATTTTCTGAGATAATGAATGACCTTTGGGTTTTCAGTGTCTGTAAGCCATAATCATCAACATTAACAGAAATAAACACTTGAAATAGATCCCTCTGTGTGTAATGACTCTATATAATATATGTGTTTCACTTTATGTATTGAATTACTGAAATAAATGAGCTTTTTATGATATTCTAATTAATTGAGATGCCGCTGTATGTATATAAAAACACAAAAACAAGTCGGAGCCACCATTCTATCAATGAAATTTCTACTTTTATGTTGTTTTCCTACTATACAATCCTACAAAACGGATCCGTCTTTAATGATTCTTGATGAAATAAGAGATTCTACCTTTCCTTCCACAATGTGAATGAGAAAACCCTCGACTTCTATACAAGTTCTTGGCTGACGTTCTACAGCCGGTGTATAGAGTTGCATTATATGGGGCAGGTTTGCTGTAATCTATGAGGTTTCTATATAAGTAAATTACCTTTTCGCTGTGCCTTGTTTATACTATTTCCTCTCCTTTGTAGACGATGGGTTGGCGAAGCTTCACGTCGTCGATGTAGCGATGGTGACGACTCTGCTGCAAAATAGAAGAATCCTGACCTCCCGACAGCTGGGTCTCTTCAGCTCTTCCCACACGCGGCCATTTTTAAATCATGTGGGTTTATTTTTGTTTTTTTAAACCTACTTTTTTCTTCCTTGCCTGTAATATGCGGGAATGTAGCCAAGAAGAGTTTACTTAAACCGGGTGTTTGATTAGTACAATGGTTGTATTTTTATCTCCTTTTCTTTTTTCATTAGAGTTTATATATTTTTATTCCTCATTTGAATTATTATTAATAATACATATTAATTATTATTATTACTTATATAAAGGACATTTTTTACATGTATTAAAGAAAATATTTTTTAATATTTTTTTTTATAGATGTGTGGCACCCCACCCCACGGTTTGGTTGCCACAGGAACACCTGGAGCAGGGAAGGATTTCCACATCAGGTAAGCTTACGCACAACATTTTCCACCCCAGACCTGAAGGGGGAGCTCTACTTGCCGACTTCAGGTAAGGTCCCCTATAAATTCAGGCCCGGGGGCGGAGTTAGGCAGTTCAGTATGGTGCAGAACTGAGGAAGAAATCCTGGTGAACAGTGCCACGCTAGGCCCATGCCAGTGAGTGAGCCTAGCCAGTGTGAGGGACCCAAGAGTGAGGGTCGGAGGTGAGGCGAGTTAGCCAGGGGGAGAGGAGCCGTACCGGTTCACCCCAGAAGAGCTACGTCGATAGCCCGGACACCAAAGTCTGAGACTGCACGGGTCCAGTCAGCCCAGCAGTAAAGTCCGCAGGCCAGGGAGATTTCAAGTCTCCTGGCGCAACACTTGAGGTACAGCCAACCAGCAGAGCCAGGGACCGCAGCGGATCTAGCGGTGCCCCGCTAGCAAGGCTCTCACTGCCTGCCATACAAGTGAGGACACAGGAGAGGGTCAGGGCCTAGCTTCAGATGATCCGCCCATGGGTCTATGGGAACTCGGTACCCGGGCATTGAATAGGGGGGTATTGTCTCGGTGACTGGTGCCTGGGTCCGCAGCTCTGGGGGTCAGCTGTATAATGGGTAAAAATAATAAAAGTCTCATGATGAGACTATATGGAAGACTGTAGGGGGTGCATTATACTATATGGAGGACTAAGGTGGGTGCATTATACTAGCATGCTGTATATAAGGGCTTACTAGTGGTGGCTGCATTTTATATGGGAAAAATCAAGTGACATGTTTAAGTACTGGGTGTTATTAGACTAAATCTTTAGGCAAAATAGATTGGATAACCAACCACCAAACACAAATAGCTGTGAAAGCAAACCGTTGGTCTATATGAAAATGGAAAATAAACCACTAAACAAGAAAGACTAGGGGAATTTAGCTCACATTGGGGCAGAAGATCAGGATAGTAAGTAGGCAGAGCGGATAATTGCCGAACGTGCCAATTTTGGAGAAAAGAGAGATGAGAGATGGACATGGGGAGTGAGCTGCAGTTGCTGGTGGAACCTACTAGAGATGTGTTGTAGACCAGGGATATCAAACTCCAGGCCGTGAGAGCCAACAACAGTGCATGTTTTCAGAATTTCCTTAGCATTGCACATGTTATAATTGAATCCCCTGCACAGTTGATGATTCCAAACCCTGTGCAATCCTAAAGAAATCCTGAAGACATGACCTGTTGGTTGCCATCGAGGCCTGAAGTTTGAGATCCTTGTTGTAGAGTGAGCAACAAACACCACCTTGAGAACTGGACAAAACCATTTGACAAAAATAACTTGGTCATTGGGAGTTTTCCACTAGACACTGGAGCTAGGAAATTAAACAATTAGACATTGTGGAACATAGGACTAAATTAGTGAACACTATTAATTGATAGATCAAAGCACTGCACACCTGAGTCTAGAAGATTAAAGCACCCAAGAACAAAAGATGGGAGAATAAATGATCATACCAGAGTCTGGGATTTTAAGCGTTGGACACAAGGAACTGGGAGAAAAAAAGCACTGCACACCATGGACTAAGAAAATAAACCACTGGATGCCAGGGACTAAGAAAATAAACCACTGGATGCCAGGGACTAAGAAAATAAACCACTGGACGCCAGAGACTAAGAAAATAAACCACTGGATGCCAGGGACTAAGAAAATAAACCACTGGACGCCAGAGACTAAGAAAATAAAACAATAGATGCCAAAGACTAAGAAAATAAACCACTGGACGCCAGGGACTAAGAAAAAATAAACCATTGGATGCCAGGGACTAAGAAAATAAACCACTGGATCCAGAAACTAAGAAAATAAACCACTGGACGCCAGGAGGAAGGACTAAGAAAATAAACCACTGGATACCAGAGACTAAGAAAATAAACCACTGGACGCCAGGGACTAAGAAAATAAACCACTGGATGCCAGGGACTAAGAAAATAAACCACTGGAGCACGAGGACTAAGAAAATAAACCACTGGACGCCAGGGACTAAGAAAATAAACCATGATGCCAGGAGACTAAGAAAATAAACCACTGGATGCCAGGGACTAAGAAAATAAACCACTGGACGCCAGAGACTAAGAAAATAAAACAATAGATGCCAAAGACTAAGAAAATAAACCACTGGATGCCAGGGACTAAGAAAATAAACCACTGGACGCCAGAGACTAAGAAAATAAACCACTGGACCCAGAGACTAAAAAAATAAACCACTGGACGCCAGAGACTAAGAAAATAAACCACTGGACGCCAGAGACTAAGAAAAATAAACCACTGGATGCCAGGGACTAAGAAAATAAACCATGGATGCCAGGGACTAAGAAAATAAAACAATAGATGCCAGAGACTAAGAAAATAAACCACTGGACGCCAGAGACTAAGAAAATAAACCACTGGACACCAGAGATAAGAAAATAAACCACTGGACGCCAGGGACTAAGAAAAAAACCACTGGATGCCAGGGACTAAGAAAATAAACCACTGGATGCCAGGGACTAAGAAAATAAACCACTGTATGCCAGGGACTAAGAAAATAAACCACTGGACGCCAGAGACTAAGAAAATAAACCACTGGACGCCAGGGACTAAGAAATAAACCACTGGACGCCAGAGACTAAGAAAATAAACTACTGGACGCCAGAGACTAAGAAAATAAACCACTGGACGCCAGAGACTAAGAAACTAAACCACTGGATGCCAGGACTAAGAAAATAAACCACTGGACACCAGGGACTAAGAAAATAAACCACTGGATGCCAGGACTAAGAAAACTAAACCACTGGATGCCAGGGACTAAGAAAATAAACCACTGGACGCCAGGGACTAAGAAAATAAACCACTGGATGCAGAGACTAAGAAAATAAACCACTGGATGCCAGGGACTAAGAAAAAAACCACTGGACGCCAGAGACTAAGAAAATAAACCACTGAACACCAGGGACTAAGAAAATGAACCCTGGATGCCAGAGACAAAGAAAATAAACCACTGGATGCCAGGGACTAAGAAAATAAACCACTGGATGCCAGAGACTAAGAAAATAAACCACTGGATGCCAGAGACTAAGAAAATAAACCACTGGATGCCAGAGACTAAGAAAATAAACCACTGGATGCCAGAGACTAAGAAAATAAACCACTGGACGCCAGAGACTAAGAAAATAAACCACTGGACGCCAGAGACTAAGAAAATAAACCACTGGATGCCAGAGACTAAGAAAATAAACTACTGGACGCCAGAGGACTAAGAAAATAAACCACTGGATGCCAGGGACTGAAGAAAATAAACCACTGGATGCCAGAGACTAAGAAAATAAACCACTGGACGCCAGGGACTAAGAAAATAAACCACTGGATGCCAGGGACTAAGAAAATAAACCACTGGATGCCAGGGACTAAGAAAATAAACCACTGGACGCCAGGACTAAGAAAATAAACCACTGGACGCCAGAGACTAAGAAAATAAACCACTGGATGCCAGGGACTAAGAAAATAAACCACTGGATGCCAGGGACTAAGAAAATGAACCACTGGATGCCAGAGACTAAGAAAATAAACCACTGGAGCCAGGGACTACGAAAATAAACCACTGGATGCCAGGGACTAAGAACATAAACCACTGGACGCCAGGACTAGAAAATAAACCACTGGACGCCAGAGACTAAGAAAATAAACCACTGGATGCCAGAGACTAAGAAAATAAACCACTGGACGCCAGAGGACTAAGAAAAATAAACCACTGGACGCCAGAGACTAAGAAAATAAACACTGGACGCCAGGGACTAAGAAAATAAACCACTGGACGCCAGAGACTAAGAAAATAAACCACTGGATGCCAGGGACTAAGAAAATAAACCACTGGATGCCAGGGACTAAGAAAATAAAACAATAGATGCCAGAGACTAAGAAAATAAACCACTGGATGCCAGAGACTAAGAAAATAAACCACTGGACGCCAGAGACTAAGAAAATAAACCACTGGACGCCAGAGACTAAGAAAATAAACCACTGGACCCAGAGACTAAGAAAATAAACCACTGGACGCCAGAGACTAAGAAATAAACCACTGGATGCCAGGGACTAAGAAAATAAACCACTGGATGCCAGAGACTAAGAAAATAAACCACTGGACGCCAGAGACTAAGAAAATTAACCACTGGATGCCAGGGACTAAGAAAATAAACCACTGGACACCAGGGACTAAGAAAATAAACCACTGGACACCAGAGACTAAGAAAATAAACCACTGGACACCAGGGACTAAGAAAATAAAACAATAGATGCCAGAGACTAAGAAAATAAACCACTGGATGCCAGGGACTAAGAAAATAAAACCACTGGACGCCAGAGACTAAGAAAATAAAACAATAGATGCCAAAGACTAAGAAAATAAACCACTGGACGCCAGGGACTAAGAAAATAAACCATTGGATGCCAGGGACTAAGAAAATAAACCACTGGACGCCAGAGACTAAGAAAATAAACCACTGGACGCCAGAGACTAAGAAAATAAACCACTGGACACCAGAGACTAAGAAAAATAAACCACTGGACACCAGAGACTAAGAAAATAAACCACTGGACGCCAGAGACTAAGAAAATAAACCACTGGATGCCAGGGACTAAGAAAATAAACCACTGGATGCCAGGGACTAAGAAAATAAAACAATAGATGCCAGAGACTAAGAAAATAAACCACTGGACGCCAGAGACTAAGAAAATAAACCACTGGACGCCAGAGACTAAGAAAATAAACCACTGGACCCCAGAGACTAAGAAAATAAACCACTGGATGCCAGGGACTAAGAAAATAAACCACTGGATGCCAGGGACTAAGAAAATAAAACAATAGATGCCAGAGACTAAGAAAATAAACCACTGGACGCCAGAGACTAAGAAAATAAACACTGGACACCAGAGACTAAGAAAATAAACCACTGGACGCCAGGGACTAAGAAAATAAACCACTGGATGCCAGGGACTAAGAAAAATAAACCACTGGATGCCAGGGACTAAGAAAATAAACCACTGTATGCCAGGGACTAAGAAAAATAAACCACTGGACGCCAGAGACTAAGAAAATAAACCACTGGACGCCAGGGACTAAGAAACTAAACCACTGGACGCCAGAGACTAATAAAATAAACTACTGGACGCCAAGAGACTAAGAAAATAAACCACTGGACGCCAGAGACTAAGAAAACTAAACCACTGGATGCCAGGGACTAAGAAAATAAACCACTGGACGGCCAGGGACTAAGGAAAAATAAACCACTGGATGCCAGGGACTAAGAAACTAAACCACTGGATGCCAGGGACTAAGAAAATAAACCACTGGACGCCAGGGGACTAAGAAAATAAACCACTGGATGCTAGAGACTAAGAAAATAAACCACTGGATGCCAGGGACTAAGAAAATAAACCACTGGACGCCAGAGACTAAGAAAATAAACCACTGAACACCAGGGACTAAGAAAATGAACCCCTGATGCCAGAGACAAGAAAATAAACCACTGGATGCCAGGGACTAAGAAATAAACCACTGGATGCCAGAGACTAAGAAAATAAACCACTGGATGCCAGAGACTAAGAAAATAAACCACTGGATGCAGAGACTAAGAAAATAAACCACTGGATGCCAGAGACTAAGAAAAATAAATCCACGGACCTGCCAGAGACTAAGAAAATAAACCACTGGATGCCAGAGACTAAGAAAATAAACCACTGGATGCCAGAGACTAAGAAAATAAAACCACTGGAATGCCAAGAGACTAAGAAAAATAAAACACTGGATGCCAGAGACTAAGAAAATAAACCACTGGATGCCAGAGACTAAGAAAATAAACCACTGGACGCCAGAGACTAAGAAAAATAAACCACTGGAGCCAGAGACTAAGAAAATAAACCACTGGACGCCAGAGACTAAGAAAATAAACCACTGGATGCCAGAGACTAAGAAAATAAACCACTGGACGCCAGAGACTAAGAAAATAAACCACTGGATGCCAGAGACTAAGAAAATAAACCACTGGACTGCCAGGACTAAGAAAATAAACCACTAGGACTGACCAAGAGACTAAGAAAATAAACCACTGGACGCCAGAGACTAAGAAAATAAACCACTGGACCCAGAGACTAAGAAAATAAACCACTGGACGCCAGGGACTAAGAAAATAAACCACTGGAGCCAGGGACTAAGAAAATAAAACCAACTGGACTGCCAGGGACTAAGAAAATAAACCACTGGATGCCAGGGACTAAGAAAATAAACCACTGGACGCCAGGGACTAAGAAAATAAACCACTGAGTCCAGAGGACTAAGAAAATAAAACCACTGGACGCCAGGGGAAACTAGAGATAAATAAAAACCACTGAGATGACTAGAATGAACACTGAGCCAGGACTAAAAATAAACCACTGGATGCCAGGAACTAAGAAAATAAACCACTGGACGCCAGGGACTAAGAAAATAAACCACTGGAGCCAGGACTAACGAAAATAAACCACTGGACGCCAGGGACTAAGAAAATAAACCACTGGATGCCAGAGACTAAGAAAATAAACCACTGGATGCCAGGGACTAAGAAAATAAACCACTGGAGCCAGGAGACTAAGAAAATAAACCACTGGATGCCAGGGACTAAGAAAATAAACCACTGGATGCCAGGGACTAAGAAAATAAACCACTGGAGGCCAGGACTAAAAAAAAACATGGATGCAGGATAAGAAAATAAACCACTGGATGCCAGAGACTAAGAAAATAAACCACTGGATGCCAGGACTAAGAAAATAAACCACTGGATGCCAGAGACTAAGAATAAAATCAAAACCACATGGATGCCAGGGACTAAGAAAATAAACCACTGGATGCCAGAGACTAAGAAAATAAACCACTGGACGCCAGAGACTAAGAAAATAAACCACTGGATGCCAGAGACTAAGAAAATAAACCACTGGATGCCAGGAGACTAAGAAAATAAACCACTGGATGCCAGGGACTAAGAAAATAAACCACTGGAGGCCAGGGACTAAAAAATAACCACTGGATGCCAGGGACTAAGAAAATAAACCACTGGATGCCAGAGACTAAGAAAATAAACCACTGGATGCCAGGGACTAAGAAAATAAACCACTGGACGCCAGAGACTAAGAAAATAAACCACTGGATGCCAGGGACTAAGAAAATAAACCACTGGACGCCAGAGACTAAGAAAATAAACCACTGGACGCCAGAGACTAAGAAAATAAACCACTGGATGCTAGAGACTAAGAAAATAAACCACTGGATGCCAGAGACTAAGAAAATAAACCACTGGACGCCAGAGACTAAGAAAATAAACCACTGGATGCCAGTGACTCAGGGGTTAAACCATGCCACATATCTGGAAAGTTATAATTTTATATCATTAGATCATAATTTAGCCAAGGGCGATCTGGGCTATCAAAAACAGCAAATGTCGTATTTCTGATTTTGATATAACCCAGGTGAAGCTGCCATACTGAGTTGATATCCTAGAATTCCTATGATACAGCTGCCAGCTCCCGGCCAGGAGGATGGATCTCTCCCAATGAGGATAATTTACTGTTTCTGTGACAGGAGGCGAGAAGAGGGGAGCTCCAGATTGATAATCTCACCAAAGACCTCATATATCCAGGTGGGAGAAGACACCCGGACAGTTTACACCTCACTCCATTAGTGCTCCTGACCTTTACACTGCTGCTGTTATATACACTGGAAACCTCTAAAGGGTTGAGATACAGATAATCCTTTACATCTTCACATACATAGTTACTGCAGGAAAATTCCACTAATCTGACACCACTTGGTCAGAAAATCTTGCTAATGTGACAAAAGCATATCTATGAATATTATAGAAATAATTAATATTGAAATCCATGATATAACACCAAAGAGTTCAGTAATTTCTTTATACTATTAGGTACGGATAAAGATAAATTCAATTCTACTTTAAGGGAATAAAATTGTGGAGATGTATTTAACTTTTTGAAATAAGGTAAATTGGATTTCAGGATACCCTCCATGTACTGTTTTACTGAAACACAGGTTGAGAAACGGAGGGGACCCCCCGAGTGCCCATACTCAGGGATCCACTTTACCGGAGTGCCGGTTCTGAAGGCGGTCAGGGAGTCCAGCCCTTGAGCTGAGAACTCCAGAGGTCGCGGGTCTGTTTACTGGCCCCGACACCCTGTCTGGCGGGATTAGTCACACCAGGATAACCCTCCGGGGTCGAGTCCCAGAGCAGGAGAGAGAGAGTGGAAGCCGGGATCTTTAGAGCACCTCAACGAGCCTGGTATTAAGCAGGCTACCCCAGGACAGGCACGAGCAGCAGAACACGGTTTAGCTCCAAGAAGGCATACAAGGGGAGACTTCCAGAGACTCTGCAGCCCACTGTGACTACCCGGCCGGCTAAAGACTGTTTTGACACTGTGAACTGTACCACCATCTGCATTGTTCCAGTAAAGTAGCCGGGTAGAGTGACTGAGTCTCCGTGTATTTGTTTCCCTGCTATACCGTGCTCTGCTCATTTTCATCATCAGCTCCTGTGGTGCCCCGCAACGAGTGCGTCACAAGAGGGTGTTGCAGCCATAAATGCAGCCGCAATATTCTCTGACACAGCAGTGATCTGGTTAATTTAGAAATCCAACCCTGCATGCATCACCTAGAACAGAGGGCCAATCCTAGGTCCTGGTGGGCGGAGTGCTAGGGAAGTGTGTAGGAGAACAGACCCTTAGTCTAGAGAGAAGAAAAGAGAAGGGCTCTAGAACTTGACCTGAGCAGTCTAGAACTTGGAGAGGAGCGGGGGCTCCGCACCCCGTGCAGCCCCCGGGCCGTCACCGGTCGGGTGTCAGCACCTGAGGCCTTAACAACCGGGATTGGGCATCATAACCACGGGTTCCAAAAGACTCCCGTGCCCACAACTCACAGCCGGTTCACTGGTACCGAAGCTGGCAGCAGTTCACCTCTGCTACGCGAACCAGAAGCGTGGAGGAGCAGCTTCACAGGAGCACCCCACCACCAGCCAACTTCCAGTCGTCTAACCAGCGGTGTACCCACTGAGGGATCCAAGGCTCCCCAAAACATCCACAACGTACATCTTGGATAGGGCATTGAAGCAGCCTCCCCGTACCCGACCTGGTATTCCTGGGCGACACTACTACCCTTAAACTGTATGCCATGTACTGCCTGCTGGTTACAGTAAAGACCTGTTGCAGAGACTTTCTGTGTCCGTGCTTCCTTATGAACTGTCCGTCCGCACTACAAGGTAACCGCAGCTGCCGCACAACATGGTATTCCTGGGCGACACTGGCAACCACTTAGTTAGAATAGAGGAACACTGCGGATTTCTAAGGGACACTATCATTGCTGAGTCCACCCGGTCTACTACCCTTAAACTGTATGCCATGTACTGCCTGCTGGTTACAGTAAAGACCTGTTGCAGAGACTTTCTGTGTCCGTGCTTCCTTATGAACTGTCCGTCCGCACTACAAGGTAACCGCAGCTGCCGCACAACATCTTAAGCAGCTCCAGCCTCCGGGGATCACCGCTCAGCCTGTGGGGAGCGTTCCATCTTGCTGCTGTCCATCCCCAGGAGGTTCCGCAGCGTCGGTAACGATTACCGAAACTACTCATAGGTGGCGTCACGAATAAATTAAACCCCTTTAATCTGTTCCTACAAGACGTCTTCAAACCCTTTTGATCTGCACTACACCGGGCCCCACTACCGGCAGGCGCGGTCCACCCGTGACAAGGAGGAAGGAAGCATCGCCTGTCTAAACCGGAGTCCCGGCCACGGTGAGTCAGCTCGTATGGTCCAAGGAGGTCCCCCGGGTGGTTTGGCAAGGTACCAGAGAAGGCGTGACCTTAGAGCAGTCCAGACGGCCTCTGAACAACAGAATATCACATTTTGTTCACCTCAAAAATGGTATCAGTGTCCTATACCATCAATTAGAAGGGGACAATTCAAGGCTAATGTTATTGGATGGAACTCATCTTTCGGATATCAGCTGGGACATTTTTCTTTCAGGAATCCTGGACAGTATTCAACAAGCCTTGTACTCCATGGGGGGTTGTAGCTCCGGCAGAGACGTCACTTCTACGTGGAATAAAGGGTGGTTTTGGTTCAAAGGAAAACATGCGCCGAAAGGCCGGTGGCAGATGTCTTCAGCACCCAAATTGTTGGGCAATTTTACGTGCTTTAGTCCAAGCTGCGACTAAATAATTTTGCCTACAAAAAGATCAGTTATTTACCTTTATTATCTCTCCTAGTAAAGAAGTTGAGTTAACAAAGTTGCCTCCATGTATTGTGTGGGTGAATGAGGTTATTGGGTCTTAGCAGTTTTAAGACCATTATTTCTAATACAATAACAGGGTCTGTGCCACAGGACATAGCAATTGAGGTACCAGTGTAAGGCGTCAAGGGTCTCACCACCCCTGCCCTGGGGAGTGCTCTGGCCTCTGTTTACTCACTGATTAAAAATATCAATGAGTACTGACCTCTCCCAGTTCACTCACTGCTCCCGTCTCCCTATGAGTATCATACACTCTGCACCTCTCAGTACAGCGGCACACAGCAGTGACGTCATCGAGCTCCACTGTGTGTGTCCGAACACAGGCACAGCAAGAGAACTCCCTCTTTCTTCATTGCTCTGTGTGATGACAGGCAGGGTAGGAGCCAGTGCTGGAGCTGATACCAGACCTCCCTGAAATATGGGCCAAGTAGCGTTAGCGGCCACATGGTCTGCCGCTCAGTGACATGAAAATGTGTCCTTAAGGACGCATATCCATGTGAATGCGGCGCTGGGGTCAGTGGGCCCCTGTACCCCCAGGCCTGGTAGCGTTCACGATCCCTGTGACCTCGATCAAGCAAAACAGAAAATAAAAATTTCAGCTCACCTATTCAGAGGATCCTCTATGGCAACTTGTATATTTAAGACCACGATCGTTACGCCCCTACAGAGACCTTCCATTCCTTGCAATGATCTAGTTACCACCTTTGAACTGACTCTTAACTTTTAAATATAATTTTTAACCCCTTCAGTACATATAACGTACACTGCTAGTAGCAGCCTGCCTGAGAGTGACTCTGATCTTTGCCGCACAGCCAACTTGTCCTCGCTGGAATCGCTGCACCCCCAATGACCTTATCACCTCCACAGACTATATGGTTTCCCTGGGGACCCGCTCTTCCCGTGGAGAGCTAAACCATCCTAGCTGCTACTCCCATCATGCCCAGAGGTTCTGACTTCAGCAGCGGCTATTCCGGCCGCATTTCATA
Source organism: Allobates femoralis (assembly GCA_033576535.1). Taxonomy (NCBI): domain Eukaryota; kingdom Metazoa; phylum Chordata; class Amphibia; order Anura; family Aromobatidae; genus Allobates; species Allobates femoralis. Next base: position 591,193,064 of record JARQOC010000004.1, read on the forward strand.
GGTGGCGTCACGACACAAAACTCTTTTTTTATTTTTATATTTTTCTTTTATCTCTTTTTCAACTTCCCCTTTTTAACTGATCGCCAAACGAGGGGATCATGGACCGGGTCACGCCACCGTGACATCCCGCAGCCCCCAACGACATTGGGAGGGCCCGGTTCTGAGTACCGCATGGTCCCCGCCCGGGGCGAGTCATCCACTACTCCCAGTACAAGTCTTGGTAGTCCCCACTGCTTACTGTATTCCATTTAGAGAATGTACCCTTTGGCATTTGCAAAATCCATATAGAAACGCAGAAACCCAACATGTTGGTTAGACTTGACTTATCTCTTGTGAATCCATGCTAGTTGTCGGTTATTATATTATACTCTAGAACAGGGGTCCCCAACCTATGGCTCGGGAGCCACATGTGGTTTGCGGGCCTGTAATAAAGGGCTCGTGGTTGTCTTCCATCTTGGAGCATTAGCACCAGGTCTAGCAAACAGCTATGAAGAGCAGGTCCCCAGATGGTGACTTTTGTGAGTGGCTCCACATAGTAGAGTAGATGTGGATAGGGTAAGGTAGGAACCTCTGGATATTGGTATACTGCCTTAGTGTGATTTCGGTTGAAAAGCTTTGGCTACCATTATACTGGTAATGGGGGCTGTTGGTGCCACTACTGTGTGGGGAAAGCAGCTAGATGTGACTCGCAATCTGCCCCGAGAGCTTGTTGTGGCTATCAAGGTCAGAAAAGTTGGGGACCTCTGCTATAGAATATATTATTGCTGGTCATCTGTTATAATGCCATAAAAAATGTTTGACACCACTGATGGCAAGCTTACCGGACGGTAGTTGCCTGGATCCACCTTCTTACCATTCTTAAGTATTGGTGCCACGTCAGCCATCCTCCAATCCTAGGTAGAAAACGGTCCGGCATCCAAGTATGAATGACAAAAGGATTTATAAATTAAAATCCATATTTATTGATATGTATTAAAAGCCATTGCGTTCTGGGCAGTGCAAGCCCTTCCTCATACGCCGTGAGCAAGGGCTTGCACTCCCTGAAACACGTTGGGTCTTAATACATATCAATAAATATGGATTTGATTTAATAAACCTCACTTCTGTTTTTTACCTACGCTTGTACTATTATCCTGGTAAACGACTGTGGACCAGGTCCATGCAACCACACCTACTCCTGGATTGCCACTAATATGAAAGACATATTTTTTTCACTTTTTGGATCCTCCAATCTTGTGTATCACAAGGTGACCCTTAAGCTCACAGTAGAAGCACTCCCCAATCCCACTGCAAACTGTAGCAGTCCTAACATGAGGGGACACTCCACTAGCTGCATAGGTTCATCCACCTGCACCAATGGGACCTCCTCAACAGGAAGAGCAACAGGGGGCTGGGTCCGTGTGGATCTCTCCCTGAGGCATCCAAATATCCTGATAGCAAGAGACATGGCGACCTCCAGTGATTTTGGGGCAGAGTACTGAGCCATGGTGTCCTGGAGCCTACTGGACAAGGAATGACAGAAATGGCTCCTAAGAGCCGGGTCATGCCGTTGAGTGTCCATGGCCCACCTCTGGAACTCCGAACTGTACTCCTCAGCCCCCTTGTCCTCTGCTGGAGTCTATGGAATTTCGATTCTGACAGAGAGACGCCATCAGTGTCACCATAGACAAGGGCCAAAGCTGCAAAAAACATGTCTTCCGACCGAAATGTGAGAATGTCGGTAGACAGAAGGCCCAGGACTGGGGATCTCCCCGCAACAGGGAGATCACAATCCCCACTCTCTGTTTCTCATTCCCTAAAGAAAGAGGACGGAGCCTGAAGTATAACTTACAGGAGTCCTGAAAAGCCCAAAACTTATCATGTCCCCAAAAAAACTATCAGAGAGGGGAATCTTGGGTTCTGGCTGTGGCTAAGCATGAGCCATGCTGCAGTTGCTGCACCATCTGAACCCACAGACCCGTCAATTCCTGTGACAGTGTCTGCTTAAGGTGTGCACAAAAAGCAGCAGGATCCATAATGGATCACAAAATAAAGCATTGGGCTGGTTATTATGTCACGGGGGCTAGCGAGTGTGACAGTGGCGCACGGACTAACGATGTCCGGCACATACACTAAACAACAGATGGGGAGACACCGGGGGGAAGAACAAATGCAGAGGAGGGCCCTGTTCATAGGAAACAGCAAAGAGCTGATCTCCTGCACTCACCTGCTGCTGTGACCTGATCTTCCTACCGTCCCTATATAGATTCTTTCAACCTGCTGCTCAGCAGGATACCTAGTCCCTTGCTGGTCTTGATGTTAGCCCTCAATAGGGAATGGCTCGGCGGGAGCACTAGTCCCAACCACTGCAATAATCCCAACAAGAGAGAAGGTGAGACAGACAGGGAAACAACATAGGGAACTTCACGCCTGTTGCCTCCCACCTAGGCAGCAGACGGCTTAGCTTTATATCTACCCTCTGTCACCCGACCTACTTGCTGGCCCACCCACTGTCTCTAAACCCACCAGCCCTTGCCCGACTAGAGTTCCCAGGCTCCGGGTTGGGTGCTGCCCTATTGTAGTTGTGGGGTATCTATGAGGGTGTTGTGGTGCAACTGTCTTTCCTCCTACCTGGCTGCAGTTCCCTATGTGGCCTCCTGGTCGCAGGGGCGCCACAGAATCATGTGACCATATAAATTGGATGGAAGTAATCACAGAGTGGCTACACTTGGACAAGAACTAGCTGGCTTGCTAGCAGCAGAGACTGACATTAACTCCTACACTGCCAAAGGAAAGAAACAGGTTAATATGAAGTTTCAATACAAACATGAGACAGAGGTGCAAAACCTGTCACAAGTCTCCAAAGTAAGAGAGACCATCGTGACAGTATTAAGGAGTTTGGGTGTTCAGTTGGGATGTGCCCCGGTCCTGCGCTCTTTCTAAAGGCAGTCGGGGCTGCAGACTAGAGCACCCACCGACCCTCGAGTCTCCACAGTCCCGAGTTTTCTTCCATTTAAGGTATATGGGAAAAGTCCAGTAAGAAAAAAACAAAACTTAGGTCCAAATTCAAGGATCTGGTGTCGTGTTTGTTCTTCACCATATAGAATATGTGAACATTGATTCCAAAACGTTCATTTTTCAGTTAAATAAACAGCTCTTCACCAGTGAAAGGGTGACGGCTGGATTCTGATTGATTACTGTTTGCTATGGAAACTCATTGTGATAATATAAATTATTCCAGGTGTTCCCTGTGAACTACAGCAATACATAAAAAACTGCAGAAAAAGCAATTTTCTTATATATTTACTTACTCCCTTTTTCCAGCATATAAAATCACGGCTGCCGGGAAATAGATATTGGAAATCATTTATTTAAAAAAAACGTCTTATGTCTTCAGAATAAGAGATGTAACATAAATGACGCAGATCTTCTCATTTATAAAGTGTGTAAAATACTGATATCCAAATAACAACTGATAAGACCTTGGATACAATGTAGAAGTGTCTCCATAAAGTAATGGGCCCCAAGCAGGTACAGAACACTACAACTCGGCCTCAGCATGAAGAGCCGTATGCGGTCTTGACATGCTGGGGGTTGTAGTTTTGCTACTGCTAGGTAGGCACGAGCAGCTGTTAGGACATGATGGGAGTTTTGCCGCAAGTAGAGAACCACATTCATACATTCGGGCTTGGACTGGCCCACGTGAGAACAGGAGAATCCTCCGGCGGGCCCCTTTGCAGTAGAACATGACTTACCCCCTTAACATAATCGATAGTTGTGTTGAGGGGTCGGCGCAAGGCTTTGGTAGTCGCGGATGAGGCCAGGCAGCCCTGGATTAGCGACACTCTCCTCCGACAGCTCCCCGGTGCGACAGTCCTTGACACAATCGCATTCTTCAAAGGACAATGTAGACATCAAGTCCAAGACATCTTTTAAACAAGCCACACATCGTCAATGTTACTTTCATAGGGTGGTTTACTTCAGTGTCATTTCAGGCAGACGTCTCCATTTGTTGCGGCATCTCTGTGGTTAATGCCAGCTCCTTGTCCTCCGTTTCCAACACTATAGTGTATCACGGTGAAATCTTGCAGTCTCTCGTGGTTCCAACCTTTTCCCATCCACAGGGAGCTGTTCAGAGAACAATCAAGTCAACCTTTCGACAAAGTTCATTAACCAGTGGCACTGTGATTACCCATTCGCCCGATTCTATGTTGAAGTCTTCTGCAACAGGTATGTCGGGCCCACTGGGACGGGGGTACTCGCTACCGGACCGGTTCTGCTACGGGGAAGTCACGGGTGGTCCTGGTTCGGACCGTGTCCCGGGCTCGGCAATAAAAGGGGATATTTACAGGGGTTGTCAGTCGTGACGCCACCCACTATATGCGGCCAGTGATGGGGCCGCCGCTGCTGCAGAACCTCCGGGGGCGATGGAATAGCAGCTTAGGTGGTATAGTTATAGTGGGTGGAACTGTGTTCCCCGGGGCAGTAAGGGTTAAGTCTATTGTGGAACGTTCAGTACACTTACTGTGTAGACGCTGCAGGGATCTCTCCTCAGTGCTGGTGCTGTGGCTCTGTAGGTGGAGGGCTTTCTGCAATCCTGTATGGAGAGAATCGCTTTCATGCAGAGACACAAGGGAGGCAATCTCAGGGTTTTCCGTGTTTACTCTCAGTTCTTCAGACAGTTCACAAGTCAGTTACAGTTTAGTGCAGTTCTTACAAAGTTCAGTACAAGTACACGGGCACTCTCTCCCTCTCTAGGTTCCCTTTGCTCTGCAGCCAGGCCTCTCTCTCTGTGACCCCTCACACTTTCTCTAAGTCCTTTCCAGGCTGTTAACGGTCTCCATCTCCACGGGTGGTGTGTGAAACGCCGGACAGTATGGCGGTGACTCGGGCCCCTGTGGGTCCTCCAGTTTGTTACTGAGCTGCCTGTCCTTTGGGGTAGGGACCCTAACGTGAAGCTGTGGTCCCCCGTCGGTGTCTGGGGATGCTGGGTAAACTACGGTCCCCTCTAGAGCCGACACTCTACTCAGCCCAGCCTCCAGCAGTCCTCAGGTCTGAGGCTCTACCAGGCTCCTTTCTCTCTGTTTCTCTCGGTATCATAGGAGGGACTTCTCTGCCTGCAGTCTGGTCGTCTCGGCTGTCCTTTAGGGCCCGGGAATCACCGTCCCTTTCAGTCCTCTCACACTCCTGGTGGTATCAGCTTCGGACGTGCTTTCTCTATCCTCCGGCTCACACTGGCTCGGTTTCTGCGCTCCTAGGCCTTACACTCACAGGACGTGTGATTTCCAGTCTTTGCCTCTCAGCCTACCTCGGCCTACTGACTTCCTTCCTCCTCCCCATCACTATATACTGTCAAGTCACCTGACTACGTGTATGCCCAACCCACTCCTCCAAATCCACCACCCCTCAATTGCCTAGAGTATCCCAATCTTAGGGCTGGATGCTGCCATCTACTGTACGTGGGTTGTGTGGGCTGTGAGGGTGTTGTTGTGCAACAAGTGTCCTACCTGCCTGGCTGCAGTTCCCTTTTGTGGCCTCCTGGATGCAGGGGCATCACAGGTACAGGAGGAGTGAGCTGCGACTCGGAGACCCACCAAAGGCAGGGTCGGAGCATCAATGCAGAGAGGATTACAATCATGCATGTCCTGGGCCTATGTCCCAATTCTCATACTCCAATCCCGGGGTAACCCAGAGGATCTGGCCGATTTAAACAATGGGCTTTTTGCTACTGCATTCTGCAGCGTACTTCCACTTTTCCTCCTTGGAGACTATCCTGCTAAAACTACTACAGGCCTTATTTATTATCTAGGACCCACCTATAATGGGTTGTTTTTTCCTACATAAGGAAAACCGGGGAGCAGTCCTAACCTCGGCCTTTAGGTGGCCACACAACACTTCAAGATACTGCATGCAGTACCCTCCAGGGCAGGGGTGGCAGAGCCCTATACCCCTCCACAGTTGACTCAATACACTTGTTTTACTATGTACAGACAAAGGAAAAATCTCATCATTCATGTGGTGCCCCACTGGTCAGGGGTCACAGATGGGGTACTGCATCCATAGATGAGTGTGCGGTGACCCCTGTCACAGTGGAATGTAGGGGTTGTAGGAGGACTCCCACACACCCACTTAGGCAGATGGTTTGGGGTGAGTTAGGGGAGGAGGGAGGTAGAAAAACCAAGAATTCTAATTTGCCTCGAGGGACGAAGGAGTACGGGAGCCCTGAGCGAGAGAAGGGGACTCCGAGAGAGGGGGCCTGGAGAGATAGAACAGGCAGGTCAGACTGAAGTAGGGAACCCCCCGAATCGGAGCAGCCATACTCCGGGAGGGAACCCTCCAAATCGGTGTGACCATACTCCGGGAGGGAGCCCTGGTCCACACAACGGAGTGCCGCTTCCGAAGACGCGGCACAGGGAGTTCAGCCCCTGAGTCGTAAAATCGGTTGTCGTGGGTCTGTCTACGGGCCCCAAGACCCTGTTCAAGGAAACCAGTCACACCAGGATAACCCACCGGGGTCGAGTTCCAGTGCAGGGGAGAGGAGAGCGGGAAGGCGGGACACTCAGAAAGCACCCCAATAGGGCCTGGTACTAAGCGGGATGTTCCAGGACCTGCAGCTGCAACGGGACACGGGTTAGAGCAAGGAAGGCATACCACGGGAGACTCCTAAAGACGCTGCAGCCAACTGTGACTACCCGGCCGGCTACCCTTCCTAACAACTATTGTGTTCTGTGAACTGTACCACTGTCAGCATCGTTCCAGTAAAGTACCTGGGTAGAGTGACAGAGTCTCTACGTAATTATTTTCCAGCTGCACTGCAAATCGTTTATCTCCATCATCAGCACTTCCATCACTATTGGTGCATCCCTGCCCCGGAGGGCCAGCTCTACCTGCAGGGAGCTGTACTGTGTAGCCCACTGGGACAGGGTACTCGGTACCGGACCGGGGTTGCACTGGGGATGATCACGGCGGTCTTGGTCCGGACCGTGTCCCGAGCCCACAAGCAAAGGGGAATATTTACAGGGAAGTTTGTCGTGACGCCACCCACGGGTTGTGGTCAGTTAGGGGATCACCGCTGCAGTGTACTTCTGTCAGGAGGATAGATGGATGCTGCGGCAAGGTGGATGAGCCTACTCCTGACAGGATGTGAATGACTCACCGTAGCAGGGGTGTTCACGTCGCAGGCGTTGACTCTCCTCGTCACGGAACCGCGCCTGCGGCTGTGAGGCCCGGTGGTCCAGATCAATAGGGGGGATGGCGGAACAGTAGGGGTTAAATGTCTTCGTGACGCCACCTGCGGGTGTTCGGTAACGGTACCGACACTGCTGGGCCTCAGGGGGATGTTAGGCAGCAAGATGGAACGCTCCCCACAGGATGAGCGGGAGTCCCCGGAGCCGGGAGCTGCGCAAGATGTTGTGAGGCAGCTGCGGTAATACTGCTGTTAGGCCCAGGAGTCAGACACAGACACGCCAAAGTCTTTTAAGTACCTTTACTGGTAGTATTCAGGTACGCCAGACCGGGTTAGTGAAGTTAGCACTCCTGGAGGTTCACAGCAAGCAGTTGTAGTAGGCTTCCTTTCTCTATTTCTCTCATTAAGGTCGGGTGGACGTGGAATCCAGCCGGACCGGGCAGTGTGTTCGATGGAACGGAATTCACCTGGATGGCAGCACTGAGGGCACTGTAAAAGGGTCTGAGCAGGATCAGTACTCTTCCCTTGGGCTCTCATAGGTAGGTGCTTCAGGTGGAACAGGTGGCTAAACCTCCTGTTAGACGGGCTGGTTCTCTGTGATGGCTGGTAACTCTCACAGCTTCGGTTCCAGTAACCGGTTAGTATGGAAAGAGTTAGAATAACTCTGTGTTCCTGAGAGGTGTTCTCCTTCTTCCTCTTATCCCAATTGCAGGTATTTCCTCACTTGCTAGCTGGCTGGTGGGGCCTAGTGTGTCCCTCATAGGATGGAGGTTTCACACAGGCTGGCAGCTCTTGTAGCGACTGCACATACTCTGAAGTTTCTCCCTCCAAGACCCTATTTATAGGGGGAACTAGCTCAAAGTGACCAGTGGAGCTCCCCCTAGAGGCTCGGGGTGAAACCAGGTGTTCTAAGGTGTTGTAAGTGTTGTTAGGTATTTGTGAGTGTTGCTTTGCTGTTAACTCCATTCATGCCCTAAGGATTTCTGTGGTGCCCAACAAGGTGCCAGGGTGCCACATGAAGATGTAATAAAGAGTTCTGTTTACAGGGAATCACACACAGGAGACTTAAGCAGGGTTCACCGGGTTTTAGTTGCAAGTTCTTAGTGCAATTCAAACAGTTCACGATACAGTTCACTCAGTTAACTCCAGACACTCTCTGAACCCTCTGCAGCCAGGTTTCCTCTCTGAGACCCTTCACTTTCTCTGTAACCTTTCCGGCTTTCCGTTTCTCAGTTCTTCCCTGTGGGCTGTATGGGGGCAGCTCGGTCCCTTTGTGTTAGTGTACCGGCATATAGCTACGGTCACCCATAGCCAACACGCTGGTCCCAGCCTAGTCTTGGGTGTACCTGTGTTGCTGGGGATCACCGGGCTCGTTCCTACCCGTGTTCCTCTCCGGGTACGTCAGGGGAGTCCGTTTTGCCAGTCGTCCGTGCTCAGCCGTTTCCCTTCCCTTAACTCCCAGGTCATGGAGCGGGCATTCTCTCCATGGAACCGTGTCTCTGTGGATTCTGCGCCTCCGGGCAACCCAGGACCGTCAGGGAAGTGTCACTCTCGCCTATGCCTTAGTCTTTGCTGCTCGGCTCTTCCTGGCTTATTTCTCACTACCACCTCGTTCCCCCCTTTTGGACCCCCTGCGTCACCTGACCTACATTCCACCCACTTTTCCTCTTAACCCTACCACCCCTTGCCCGCCTAGAGTCCCGGGCTCCGGGTTGGGTGTTGTGCTGTGTGGGTGTGTGTGTTGAAGGTGTTCCTAAAGAACTGTCTCCTCCTGCCTGGCTGCAGTTCCTATCTGTGGCCACCCTAGTCGCAGGGGCGCCACAGTACCATCTCAGCTGCTATACCATCGCCTTCTGGAGGTCTGAAGCGGTGCTGGTGCTCATTTACCAGAATCTGCGGGTGGCGTCACGATAAACTTATAAACATTTATACCCATTTCAACTACCCATTTTTAGTTGACCACCAGGGCCACAGGTCTGGGCAGGCCACCAGTGACATCAATACTGCAGCAGAGGGCCCAGATACCCGAGTCCCCATACCCTGGGCTAGTCATTCATTTTACTAACTACTCAGTATATTATTATATAGAAGTATAGATACATGTATGAATTTAATATTTGCATGCAGTTGATCGGTGGCTCCCAGAGTCAATGTTACTGATGGGCCCCTGCCGCCCCAGTCTGATACTACATACATCTTTATACCTGGCAAATTTTTATCTATATATCAACTATGGGAAAGGTGCTCATGTGGTGCCCCAGCGAACCGGTCACTACTAGATGGCACAGCAGCCAGGATCGGTAAGTCGGTCACCCCAAACACACACGCAACACACTCCGATCCCAAGACTAGGGACTTTATGCCCAGCAACGGGATGGTGGGAGGAGACAAGTAGAGGGTGGGATAGTTAGGACAGGACCCAGTAAGGGGAGGCTACAAATAGAGACAACACCAAGTTCAGGAAGACAGTCAGCCAAGTGAAGTCGAGGAGTCAAGTTCAGTCAAAAGGAGAGGTGAGAACACCATCACACAGGACTGAGAGGACAGGAACCCGGCAGCCTGTGCCACTATGAGGCTTGTCTGGGTCCCGGGCTGTAGACCGTAGTGAGAGAAGGAAGGAGTCCAAGGTGTGCTTGAATTAGCGGGGACACTTAGGGACTGGGCCGGAACCAGAGTGTTGGCTCTGTTGAAGTGACCAGGACGCTCTACACTACAACCACGAACACTGGCAGGGTGCGGGATCTTTATGCCTCGCGACCCAACCTCAGGCGCAGCGAAGAGAAGGCCCCTATACTAGGGCTGGGGGACCAGGCAGGTCGTCCACCAAAAGCACGTGGACGCTGGATCATAGCTAGAGTGCGGACAGACCAAAAGTCCCATGAAAGGAACACAAAAAGACGCTGATTTTGATGAGCCATCCTGGCTGCTTAGACACCATTGCGCGGAGCCCCACGCATTTTTTTTTTATTATTTCATGAATTTCAGAGTCAGAGTCTCAGAGTCAGAATCTCAGAATTTCATGAAATAATTAAAAAAAAATGCGTGGGGCTCCGCGCAATTTCTATGTCTAGCCAGGTACAGCTAAGCAGCTGGGGGCTGGAATCCGCAGCGCAGGGATGCCCAAGCTTTCTGGGCACCCCCCGCTGCAAATTGCAGCCCGCAGCCGCCCCAGAAGATGGCGCGTTCATTGAAGCGCCATCCTCTGGCGCTGAACCCCGCTCTTCCAGCGGCCCTGGTAGCGGTGGCACGCTGGGTAATAGAGGTTAGGGCCAGCTTTGTATTATCAGCTGACCCTAAGCCCGAAATTTATGGCGGTCACGCCAATATTAGACATGACCGCCATGAATTTCTATTAAATTGTTTTAAAAAAAACACAACACAAGGAAATTTTTTTATTAGAAATAAAAAAAAAAGCCATTAGAGACTCCATCTTTAATTAAAAAAATCCTCTTCCGTCCGACGCAGTCCAAAACGCGATGTCCTCTCTGCTACATCCCCTGTGCATAAATATAGATGTCTATGCACAGGGAATAAGCAGACTGAGAACAATCTCAGCTCTGCTACATCATCTCTGTGCACAGACATTCATGTCTGTACACAGGGAATGAGCAGACTGAGAACAATCTCAGCACTGCTACATCAGGCAGCAGGCAGGCTCTAGGACCCTGGAGCTGGCAGCCTGTACAGAGGAGACAGGATCTTATCTTTGCGAGTCAGCGATTACTTACAAAGTAAACGAGCAATGCAAATAAATGACAAAACTAGGATTGCTTCAGGCTGAAGCTTTCGAGACACATCTGCGATTTGTAAATCTCACACTACTCGCTATTACTCGCTTCCCCATTCATTAACATTGGACTCGCTAGACTCGCAACGAGTAGCGAGTCCTGTGCTCGGACTCGCTAGAGTCAAGCGATTCCGAGTAATTTAGGATTCGCCCATCACTACTGAGTACCCCACGTTCCCCGCCAGGGGCAAGTGACTCACCGTTGCCAGATGCTCACGTCTCAGGCGATGCAGCACTTGTCACGGTCCCGCGCCTGAGGCTGTGGGGCCCGGTGGTCAGATCAAAAGGGGATGAACGGATGGGGATTGATTCTGGTTTGTCGTGACGCCACCTGTGGGAGTCCGGTGATGGCACCGGCACTGCTTGGGCGGCAGCTAGATGGGACGCTCCCCACAGGATGAGCAGGAGTCCCCGGGGTCAGGAGCTGTCTTGGTGTAATATGGCAGCTCAGGTAGTTACTGCGTATTAGTCCAGGAATAATGCTCGGACACATAAAGTCTTTTGGTACCTTTACTGGTGACGACAGGTACACTCGTACCGGGTGATGAGGTTGACACTCCTGAAGTATCCACAGCAAGCAGTGGTGTAGGTTTCCTTCTATGCTGTTCTGGTGAGGTTGGGTGGATATGGAATCTTTCCGGACCGGGTTGTACGTCCTGGGAGACGTGATCTACCTGAGTTGGCTGCACTGAGGGCACTGTGTAAGGGAGTAGGAAATTCTTCCTTCTTTCCCGGGCTCTCTTCTGGTGGTGCTTCAGTTGTACAGTGAGCTAGACTTCCTGGTTGGGGTGCTGGTTTCTCTGCAGTCTGTGTTGTAGTTCCTGCAGCTAGGTTCCAGTAACCGGATTGTTAGGGAGAGCTACGATAACTCTTCTGTCCCTGTGAGGTATTTGCCTCCTGTTCCTATGACTTTTGTTGCGAGAGTCTCTCACTTTCCGGGTGTGCTGGTATGGGCCTAGCGTGGCACCAGTACCAGGTCAGCTCTGCTAGCTGTTCACAGTTCTAAAGCGACTGCACACTCCACTGTTTCTCCCTCCAGGACCCGTATTTATAGGGGGAACTGGCTTAAGGTAACCAGTGGAGCTCCCCCTAGAGGCCTGGGGTGAAAAGGGGTGTCTAAGGTGTTTTATTTAGTGAGTGCTGCTTGCTGTGTACATTCCATTTGTGTACCAAGAGGTCTGTGGTGCCCCAACCAGGGTGCCTGGGTGCCACACAAGTCAATCACACATCAAGGTAGGTGGCTAAGGCACGTACTAGTCCATCTGCAGTTGATCAGGTTGGGAGGTCTTGCTTCTTTTGTGATCAAGCTGATCACTTTATTGGGGTCTGCCAACACCGCACTAAACCTGTTTCTAAGCCACTGACATCCCATGAGGAAAAGACCCTAAGTACTGCTACCTCTGCCGTGTTGGTCAGGCCTGCTCCTATGTCTCAAGGTGACTAAACACCTACCGGGGAATAGGCGTACCAGTCAGCCTACACCTTAGATTGATGCTGGGCTCAGGTATTATCCTCAGTAGAGTGTTAGAGGAGGGTGGTGACTCCCACTAAAGCTGTCCATGAGAAAGTTTCCAGAGAAGATACAGGATATCGTCTCTGCTGTTTGCTGCCCTGAGAATGGATCCTCTGTCTGTAACTGTATGACTGGTAACAAACGTTCAGATCCAGACATAAGTGTGGATGATTATGTATTGGTGCTATCTAAACACGTAAGATGGAAGTGTACGGCTGGAGCTCCGACTACTGGAGTTATTGATTTGTTTAGGGTATCGGCCATTTGCAACCCCGTGTTGTTTCAGCTCGAACTCACCTGTATATCTTTCACAGGAAATTTAGACCTTTACCGGAAGGGTACTGCCACGTACTGACTGCTTTGCAGTCTATGTGTGCCGCTGCTGTGATTTAAATCTGAATTTGTTTCCTTTGGCACATCCAGAGTTAATGCCTGAAAGCTGCTGTGTGTGGCTCTGCACGTGGAGGTGAAGGGGTGGGTGTATCTTAGCATTCAGATTTCCACTCCCTCAGTGTTGTGTCCCACAAATAGGAATAACCTGTTATATGTTTTTTCTCTATGTAATGCGTTGTGTATTTTTCCTCTAATCAGAAAATTCTCTTACTGTTGCTAAGTGGATTTAGACTGCATTAAAATTGTCCCTATGTCCCTCCCTTAGTTTACCTCTGTACAGGATGCTCCTCCCTTCTTCCCCAGTTTAGTTTAGAGAAGCCATTGCTGAAGACAGATGTCTGCAACCCCTGTACAGATTATTACTTTTCACCTGCTTTACGTTGAACTTAATACAAGATTCTGGAAGAAAACTGCAGTGTTTCTCCTGTCTTACTACAAGTCATCATTCAAGCCGAGTTCAAAGCTGTCTGTTGGCGCCTGATGGTGTAAGTACAAGCATACAATTATCTAAGAGACTGGCAATTGGAGCACTTGGGATTTGCAGCCTCTAGAAAGAGACAGAACACTAAGCCTAGACGTAGTTCCACTTCCCTCCACCAGATGTCTCAAATAGAGTTCAGTCTCTGCTGCGACCCGTGCAGTGAGGATATGCTGTGCTGCTGTTGTTCCCTTCCATAGAAGCTTCTGGGTTTTCTGGGTCTGTGGCTCTTAGCCTAGGGCTGATCAAAAGTAAAGGCAAAGGGTGGCAGCCTGGACATCCTCACCTTCAGATCTAGTTCCAGGCTCAGGGTGAGCGAGGGATCCCTAGTCAAACAACATTTAGATAAGTCTGTGAAATACTGGGAGAATATAGTCTGGTCTGATGAGGCTAAAATTGAACTTTTTGGATGCCATAACACACACCATGTTTGGAGGCCAAAATCCACTGCATATCATTCCATTAGAAGAAGAGAATATGGTCGACAGACGTAACTGCTAAGTCAACGGGTCCGCGTGGGTGAGACGTGAGCGTAGGTAGACAGGGGACTAAAGGACTCTGATGTGAGGGAGTCTGATGCTAAGCAGAGAGGAGGAGGACGGACTAGCCACATCAGTGGTGCCAGTATACAGGGCCGGCTCCAGATTTTTGTGGGTCCCGGGCGAAAGAGTCTTAATGGGCCCCTTTTACACTCCGCCCCTGCCCCTCCAAATTATATATGACACACACAGCTCTGCTACATGCCCACAGACATAGATGGCTCTGCTACACGCACATGTAGACCCACAACTCTGCTACATGCGCACTAAACATAGTACACACACAGCTCTATTACATGTGCATGGACATAAATTGCTCTGCTACACACACATGTAGACACACAAAGGTCTGCTACATGCACACTACACATAGTACACACACACAGCTTTACTACATGAACATACAGATACAACATACATAGCACTGGTACATGCCCAATTCATGCACATACAGATAAATGCAGCTTTGCTACATGCACACTACACACAGACATACATGACCATAGACGTAGATGGCTCTGCTACACGCACATGTAAACACACAGCTCTACTACATGCACACTACACATAATACACATGCAGCTCTACTACATGAACATACAGATACACACAGCACTGGCACTGGTACATGCCTAATTCATGCACATACAGTCACACGCAGCTCTGCTACATGCACACTACACGTACTGATACACATATGGCTCTGCTACATGGACACTACATACCCAGCTCTGCTACATGTACAATGCATGCACATACAAACACACACAGCTCTGCTCACATATACAATTCATGTACATATATATATATATATATATATATACACACAGCTCTGCTGCATGCACAATACATGAACACACAGATACACACTACATGCACACTATACACCTAGATCTGCTACATGTACAATATATGTAAATACAGATACACACACAGCTCTGCTACATGCACATACCGATACACAAATACAGATATACACAAATACACATACAAACACACACACACATACATATATAGATCACAGAGATACACACACACATGTACCGACACACACATACACATATACATATATATATACACACAGGCACACACACACAGACACACACATACAGATATATATACACACAGACACACATACAGACACACACATACAGACACACACATACAGATATACATACACACAGAAACACACACACATACAGACACACACACATACAGATATAGATACATATACAGACACAGACATACAGACACACACATACAGATATATATATGCACACAGACACACACACACAGAAATACTGTATATATACACACAGACACACATACAGATATATACACACAGACACACACAGAGATATATATACACACAGACACACACACATACAGTCTCACACACATAATCAGACACACATGTGGCACCCCGCAACGAGTGCGTCACAGGAGGGTACTGCACCGCTGACTGAAGGTGCAGTATTCTCCGTCTCCACATGCCACATCTAGAGGTAGAGGACCAATCAGGTCCTGGTGGGAGGAGAGTGAGATGGACAGTGTGGGGAAAGAGCAGAAAGAAAGTTAGAAAGTGGGAGAACAAGGTCAAGAGCAGAAGTCGTGACAAACAGCTAACAGAGAGGGCACCGAGAAGCGGTGACCCAGAAGAGAAGGGGGCCAAGTAACCAGTAATCAAGCAAATAAGCAACGGGTAAAAAGTCACCAGCCCAGTCCACCCGGAGTACCGGCTCCGAGGCAGTGCAGACGTCCACCGCTGCACTACGACACCGGAGTGATAGGGCTTCTCAGGAGCGCATCACAACAACCACCATCACCGTAACTGTGCCAGGAGGGGTACCCACCATTGGGGTTCAGGGGACCCATCGGGAGTCAATAGGCCTAAGCTCAGGTCCTCAACAGAGGTTCCTCAGTATCCCGACCTGGTGCACGAAAGCAGCGAAGAGTAACAAGGGACAGTTAGTTAGAAAAGGAACACTGTGGAGCCTTGGAAAGATACCGTTCATCACCGGGACCACCCAGTCCGTTACCTAAAAGAGACTGTTATCCCGTGTACCGTTCATAACCGAAGTAAAGACCCGTGCAGAGGAGCATTGTGTCCAAGCTTTCTTTCAGAACTGCTACTAGCTTATTCACCTACCAAATCAACTGAGCTGCTGTATTCCACCAGTGCAGCTCCTGACCCCGGGGACTTTTGCTCGTCTGGTGGGGAGCAGTTCCATCTAGCTGCAGTCCATCCCCCGGAGGTCCAAGCAGCGCCGGTGTCATCACCGGACACCCACAGGTGGCGTCACGAAACAAATTTTATTCTTACTTAACCGTGCATTGACCACCGGGCCCTTACAGCCTCAGGCACCGAACCGTGACCACAGCCAGCGCCTGAGACCTGAGAACCCGGCAACGGTGAGTCACACAGAGACACACATACAGACACACACATACAGAAACATACAGGCACACATATATTACCACATTCAGATGATCTTGATCCGTGCAGAGCAGGAGAGGAGGCACTGGGAGCTGCACGGAGGCTGCAGAAGTTAAGCAGTTTCTTCTAGGACCTTGATTTCAGTCATGTGATCAGTCACATGACTGTAACTAGAAGGTCCTTCAGCCTCCATTTAGCTCCTGGTAAGCTTTTTCTCCTGTTGTGTACCGATCACCTAGATCAGTACAGATCACCAGAGAAGCGAGGAAGAGAGGGTCACTATCTGTGAGCGGGTCTCCTCTGCTTCCACTCACAGACAGCTGTGGGCCCTCTCACTGCTTCAGCGCCCCGGCATTTGCCCGGGTATGCCGGGTGGTGGTGCTGGACCTGCCAGTATGCCAGTACTTATGGAGCAGTCTAAAGGAAAAGGTTGCCATAAAGCCAAGTGTGTCAAAAGACCTTTACAAGTATTTTGTGTGCAGTATCAGTGTGTTCATAGTACTGTGCAAAACGCTAAGTGAAAGACTGTTTAAAAAGAAGCCTGAATCTGTGTCACTGACCATGCAGTGGATGGATCCTGTCCTGTGAGAAGCCCTAACTAGGGATGAGCGAGTATAATCGTTACTATTCGGTACTCGCCGAATAGCAACGATATTCAGCTACTCGCAGAGTCTCTTGTGATTACTTGGCAGTAGCGAGTAGTCCATTTACATTTACTTTCGCAGTGTGTCTATATATACACTGCGAAAGTACACTAAAAGTGAAGAAAAGTTGTTAAAAAAAACCCATCATACTCACCTTCCGACGCCTGTACCGGGACCGGAAAACCGCACCTCCGATGTGCAGCAAGGACCTGCCAGTCTGATAGCCAATCAGATGACTGGGAGCGATCTGGCCAATCAGATGGCCAGACGTCACAAACCACGTGATCGTTATCAGCCACCTGATTGGCCAGATTGCCAGGTCTTAAACGTGCATCAATGACGAGGCAATCTGGCCAATCTGGTGGCTGGTAGCGATCACGTGGTTTGTGACGTCCGGCCATCTGATTGGCCAGATCGCTACCAGCCATCTGATTGGCTATCAGACTGGCAGGTCCTTGCCACACATTGGAGGTGAGGTTTTCGGGTCCCGCTGCAGGCGTCGGAAGGTGAGTATGATGGTTTTTTTTATTTTTTAACAACTTTTCTTCACTTTTAGTGTACTTTCACACTGTATATATAGATACACTGAGAAAGTATTGCATTTCAATCGGACTCTCTATACTCGCAACAATTACCGGGTACCGGGACCTACTCGTTGCGAGTATAGTGAGTCGATTAATTCAGTACTCGCTCATCCCTAGCCCTAAGGCTACTTTTGCACTGTTGTTTTAAGATCTGGCACCGATCTTTTAAAAAAATGGATCTCTAAACAGACAATAATGGACTGAACCAGATGTTATGTTCCTTTTGTTTACCGGAATCTTTAAAAAAAACAGAACGGTACCATCCGGTTCAGTCCATTATTGTCCTTTTTTTAATGTATCCTTTTAAGGCGGCCGTCACACGGTGAGATATCTTGCCTGATATCGTTTAAGCGATCTCCTTTTTGATCGCTTAAGCGATATCGGGCAAGATATCGTTGCATGTAATCAAGCGATTTACGATGGTAAATCGCTTGATCGTGACATCGCTGATCTGAGGTTCGGTTCTCAGATCTAGCGATGTACGATGCAACGATCTGCATCATCGTGGTGTATGACACCACGATGATCCATCTCCCAGCGACCGCGCCTATGCTGGGAGATGGTAACTATGGTACACGTCGGGTAACTAAGCGACGCGCGGCGCCTAGTTACCCGATGTGTACCATAGTAACGAGCGAGATCGCGGCTCCGCATCGCTGGTGAGTCTGTCTGTGTGACATCTCACCAGCGATGTGAGCGATATTGTAAGCGATCGCGCGTGCACGTGATCGCTTACAATATCGCTAAAGATGTCGCAGCGTGTGACGGCCCCCTTAGAGGGAGGGTTTTTGCAGGATTCTGGGCATACTCAGGCATACCGGTTCTGGCTTTACTGGATCTGGCATGATTTTGTAAAACCGGATCCGCCACCCATTGACTTCCATTATAATTGATGTGGGATCATACTGGATCTGGTTGGATACGTTTTTTTGATTGGTCAGATAAACGTTACATGAAATGTTTTTTGCACTACTTTAAAAACAGGCTCCATTATCAACCAGATGAAATAGGATGCTACCCGACACCAACTAAAGTCAATGGGCAATACAGGATCCTGTACGGCACCCTGTTTTTGCTGAAAAAACAGATTTAAAAAAAATGGAGGTGTGAAGGTAGCCTAAAGCGTCCATCTATTAAAGAAAATTTCCATAAAAAAATATTGCACACAGTATATTTTTTAACGTACATTTTTTTCAATAAGTGCATGTTTTACAAAAAATCTCTACTTGCAACCGGTTCCTCGTCAAAGGGTCTTCTACTTGTTCCTGGATCCTGTGTATAGCTGTTGCTGAGCCACGAACCTTGCTGAGGAGAGTATATTGTGGGTAGGATGGAGATGGTGAGATGATAAAACCTTCTTTATTTCTTGTTTTAAGAAAGACCACACACTCATCCTCCAGGATCACCACAACCGAAGTCTCATAGCTCTGTGGGGATGGCTGGAGCACGGACACCATGAGGGAGTCCATCACCACGAGCCACCCTCAAATGCTCTTGAAGATTCATCTTGAGACAACACCTTTAAGCTATTAGCCCTGATGGCCCAGAGGTTTAGTAAGTAATATCTCTAATGGTGTCAGGAAATAATAATATTATCCACAGTCCTTTAGAGATTTATGCATCCATTGGAGTCTGATGCATGGTTGGTTCTCCTGGCAAGGACTAATTTACCATGGAAGCAGGGTTGTAACTACAATAGGTGCAGGGTTTGTGATCGCACCTGAGCCCCCAAAAGTCCCTTTGGCCAAAAGAAAAAGACTATTGCTATTAAGGATTTTCAATAATTATGAGCCCAGTTGAAGCTTTTGCATCAGGGCCCATGAGCTTCAAGTTACTCCACTGCATGGAAGTGAGATGCCCATGAGGGCCGTGGAGTACTCAGAACCGAATGGGGCAGTTCTTTGGTGAGGTCACGGGGCTGTGACCCGGTTCCATGGCCCTGGCGGTGTCAATAAATGGGGGGGGGCTAAAGGGTAGTTGGATATGGGAATTAATGTGACGCCACCTGTGGTATTCGGCAATGGGAGACGGATGGTCGACGCTAGGGCCGTTGGTGACAAAGCTAGATTTTCTGCTCTCCACGAGTAGAGTGGGAGGTCCCAGGGCAGTTAAACAGTCTAGGTAGGGGAGGAGATGTAAATACCTTTGAGGACACAGCAGGTGTAGTCTTTGGATTTTACTTACTGTTAGTACAACTCTGCAGATGTTTCTGAGGTCCCTCAGGCCATGGGGTACTCAGGAACCGGATCACTGTTGCTATTACTGGGGAGTTATGGGGATCGTGACCCGGTCCTGTGGCCTGGGCGTTAGTTCAAAAAGGAGATAAATACAGGGGAGGTTGTCGTGACGCCACCCGTGGTATGTGGTCTGTGGGGACCCACACTGCTGCAGATCCTCCGGGGATGATAGGTAGCAGCTGAGATGGGGCGGCTCTCCACGGGTAAAGCCAATCCCAGAGCAGGGTAAATAATCTATATGTGAGATGCAGGGCAATGGGCACAAGTAACAGGCAGACACACTGTTTGTAGTTTTCTCAGTACTTCACTCGAGCAGATCGTAAAAGCTGTCCACGGAGTCTTGAGAGCAGTCCCTCCACCTGACTCTGGTCACTGTCAGCCTGGAAACGAGCGCCACGGGTGGATTCCTCACTTTTCGTGCCCCTGGGAACCCTTCTGCCTCTCTAGAGCCCTTCACTGGCTCTGTTGTCAGTCCCGTCCTCCTCTGGTTCTGGGACGAGCTCCAACTGGCTCCAGTCCTTGGTCCCTGGGATGTCACGTCCACTCTTGTCCGCCTCCTGACACCAACCCTACTCCGCTCTCCACCCGTCCCTTACATCTGTCTCACGTCTCTACATCGTGGTTTCTCCTCGTTTCTCCTCGTTCCTCCTCCTCTACTTCCTGGTGCTCTCCCCTTTTGTACTTCCTCCACCCACACCCTCTAACTAGTGTTGCGCCCAGGCTTTGGGGTACTCAGGTGTCAGACGGCAAGGGTTAACGCTCCTGTTGTCATGTGGAGTGGTGGCCGCGCCTGACCCCTTGTCCTGGGCCTATCTTCCAAAAAAGTTGGTTATATTTACAGGGGAATATATACAGTCCGTCAGAGGTGGGTGGTATTGCGGCAAGTTGGTAAAGTCCCCTAAAGGTAGGGCTGGACCTCCGGGGCAGCGTTCCTGTGGATAGAACAAGTTCATGCAAAAGAAGATGCAGCAGAGACAAGTTCACTTTCTCCGGGTACTTTACTGTCATTTGCATTGGTCGCATACAAAATCACAGTTCACACTCCTGATGGTATGAGGACAGGTAGCTTAACGGGTGGCTGCAGGCAGATCCTAGGTGGTATGGTGGAGCCCCCAGTGTGTGCCTTTATGCTCTAACCCCATATGTTCTTACCTTCCTTCCAGTTAAATTGTGAAGCCTGACAACTTGAAATCTGTCCCACCTCCTTCCTTCTCTCACCCTTGCTCCCGTCGGACAATCCTCTGCAGGCTGGCCGCTCGCTCCTTTGGCGGTGCCTAGTACCCTCTTTTGGTTGCTCTGGTGCCTGGGAGAATTAAAGACTCCACGGGACTCCGGATTCTCTGTGGTCCTAAAGTATCCCACAGGTGTGGGCTCCGGTACCCGGTAAGCTGTCTGGGATAAACTTCCTCAAGTTCTTCACTCCCTTAGGCTGTCTGCACCTGGAAAAGCTTTCTTCCTTAAGCCCTTTCTTCTTCCTCCATCTCCAACTACTTCTTCCACAACTCCTCTACCACTTCTACCACTTCTTTGTTCCCCTAGAGGTGATTTTATTCCCTCCCGGGTAACCTCCCACCGTGTAAGCTAGTGTGGGAGTGCTGGTTATGGGTCCCACCCACCATCCTAGAGTCCACCTGCAGCTGGAGTATCTGCACCTCTTTTACGGGTGCAGTACCCCTCTGTGACGCCTGCTTGGCGGGGTGCCACACTAGTTCCCCTCCAGTCTGGGATGGGGACCTCCCTAAACAGGGTCCACCAGACTCCCCGACCTGGAGTGTGTCGTGTTGGATGCGGGTGTCTGGGTGCCAAGTAGTGTTCCCTCCTTACCCGAGAGTGGGGTACCACACCTCTGGATGAGGTGCAGTACCTCTGTGGCTACTGGACCCTCAGGGGCACCACAGAAGGACCCATATCGCTCAACAGAGAGAGGGCACATTGCTTATTTTAGCCCAAGAATAGATCAGCATTTTTATCCTGCGGAAACCCTTTAAGGTAGACCTCTGTCATTAATGCCGGTTATCGGGAGAAGAATATCTTGGAGATTTCTGCAGCTTTCCATGCAGGAATAAGGTATAAAATGTTCTCGCTTTCTTGCAGGTGCATTAGATATTAAAATGTCTGACATAGCAAAGTGCAGCATTCCTGCTGACATATGGAGAGAATTAAAGGATTAATATGGCATCTGAATTTATGTATTATTTGTCAATTTGTCAGAGTGTTTTACTTATTGTTTCTACCTCCTCACAGAATCAATGAATCATAAAAGACGTCCTGTATCCCAATAATTATACTCATGTACTTGTTTGTCTTGGAGAAGAGAACAAAACGAAAGGAGATCTAGCAGTTTTATTTCCAGCATGTTTTGCTGCCATCTATGGGTAATTGTGGAGACGTGTCTACCTATAAAATAAACCTGTCATGGCATTCCCTCCAACCAGGGGCGTAACTACAACAGGTGCAGGGATCACAATCACACCCGGACCCTGGAGACTACTTGGCCTATAGAAACAGACTATTGCTACTAAAGATTTGCAATAATTGGGGGCCCCGTTGGAGTATTTGCATCGGGGCCCATGATCTTGAATTAAGACACTGCCTCCAACCCAGCAGTATTCGTGTAAGGCCATGAGCACACATTCAGTATTTGATGAGTTTTTTACCTCAGGATTTGTAGCCAAAACCAGGAGTGGAGCAATCAGAGGAAAAGTATAATAGAAACACGTCACCACTTCTGTATTTATCACCCACTCCTGGTTTTGGCTACAAATTCTGAGGTAAAAACCTCACCAAATACTCAGCGTGTGAAGGAAGACTAAGGCCACGTGCACATATTGAGTATTTGGTGAGTTTTTTTTACCTCAGGATTTGTAGCCAAAACCAGGAGTGGAGCAATCAGAGGAAAAGTATAATAGAAACACGTCACCACTTCTGTATTTATCACCCTCTCCTGGTTTTGGCTACAAATCCTGAGGTAAAAAACTCATCAAATTCTCAGCGTGTGCATGTGACCTATAAATTGCTAAATTCTCTGCCTAACCAGCCCTTTATAATATTAGTCACTTAAATCCAGGTTTTAAAAAAGTATTTACAAGCTCTGCTTTTCTTATGATAATTAGGCCTTTGAGGCTTTGAGTAGTGGATGGAGCCTTAGTTTCCCCATACTAGTCATCACTCTTCACAGTTTACCTCACCCCTGTGGGCATGATGACATGATTTGCAAGAGCCGACTCCATCAGCAGCCCCCTGTAAATCTCACGCATGCGCGCGGCTCTATTCAACAGCCAGGTTTAGGCTTCCCGGCTTCAGAGGTGCACCTCACATGACCAGAAGTGCAGAAGACGGCTCACGTACACAAAGGAGCCGAAGAACAGCTATCTTCTGCACTTTTAGTCATGTGCAGCCTCTAGCACAGAGTTTTCTCAGGTTTGTGGCCATTTTAAAGCACCACTCTAGCATTGTTTTTTTTATTGTATCCCTGGAGTGGTGCTTTAAGTCCCCTTTCCCCTGTCTTATACTCACCTTCCAAATTCATCTTCTATCACTGCTACTCTGGTCAATCTCCCGGATTTGTGACCTGCTTGTTCCAGTGTTTCATGTAGGTCACTCTTCAATGCAAGTCTATAAAGCATGGTTCTGGTTCTCACAGACTTGCATTGGAGTTGGTGTCCATTTTGATGGAGTTGGATTCAGAGAAATTGAGGAGTCATAGTCGGATATGGGAGTTAGAGTCATGGAGTCGGAATCAGAGTCAGATTTTGGTGCAGCTGGAATTGGAGTTGGAGGCAGATGTTTGGCTTACCGACTCCACAGCCCTGCCACTAACTATGGATTTGTCTTATGATTCTGTCCAAGTCTCATCCCTTCTGATACTGACCCGGCTTTGTTTCTCCATCCCTGCCTCAGACTCACTCTACCACTTTGTGGACACAACCCAGAGGACCGTTGTAAGTCCAGATCACTAGATAGTAGTAAAAGGCCAAAGCAAAGGCTCCAATGGGATTTGTTAGTCGGATTGGCTAGCAGCATGTCGGTCATAGATTCCCTTTTTTGTGTTTCTTGAAGTTATTCCACCGATTTTTCTGCATATCTGGGGTGGCAATTAGCTATGGTATATGTGGCGCCCACTGTGTAGGCCGCCACCTGAGGTACTGCACTCCTGCATTTAAGGAGAGTAGTGTCTCTGTTCTCCAGTGCTGGGAAGGTGCAGTTGAGGCCGAAACACACACACACAACAGCAGGCCCCTGGGACGGTGGGTGGACCCTGAGGGAGGACCCAGGTCAAAAAGGGGGACAGGGAAGTAGAATTTAGAGAGTAGGAGTGGAGAGACCATCATGAGAGGAGTGGAGTAGAAGTCGGGAGTGTAGCGCGGTGGGGAGCTGACTCCCGTGGGCTGGAGCATGACCACACTCGTCCACGGGAGGGAGCAGCCATTAGGTGGGAGAAGAAAAGAGCCCTTGGGGTGCAGATGAGACATCAATCGCCGTACGCCCGAATCTGACTAACCGGAGGGGCTGGTGGACAGTGACCCAACTCTGAACATGGTGTGGAAACTTCATGCCCAAGCCGTAAATCTGGAGGCCCCAGACTTCTAATAGGAGCTGTGCCCGAACACCCGACAAACTTGGGGAAGGCGGCTGACCTAGAGAGCAGTGCCCAGGAGGGGGAACAAATAGGCACTCGTGGCTGTCGGAACTTGAGCTCTGTGCTGCGGAGAGCATTGAGAGCCTGGTGAAGCAGAGCGATGCTCGCTCCAGAAGAGAACTGCCTCTTATAACACTGAGAGAGAAAGACCACCAGAGACAGGAACACCTAGTGAGGACAGAAAAGGGCACCGACCGTGGCTTGACTGCACTAACCCGGTGCAGGAGACAGCACTGAATTGGAGGTTGGCGAGGGGAAGTACCCGTCGGCTGTGGTGAAAGAACTGAGTAAAAGTACTAGAACTCCAGCTGTGGTGTGTGAGACTTTTATTAGCGGCGACCAAAGGCCGCAGAGGCCGCATGAAACACCGGGGTACCTACGTCCCAATGAACATCTGCCAAGGTACGAACCGACTCCTCCATTCTGCTGCCCTGGGGACCGCACTCTGCCAGCGGGGAGCGAAACCATCTAAGCTACCGGTCATCGTCCCCAAAGGTTCTGAAGCAGCGACGGCTGCCCTGGCTGCATACCGCAGGTGGCATCACGAATACCCCTTATCCCCTCAGACTTTCCCTGTCATCATCCCCCGTTTATTAACAATGACACCGCCTGGGTCACCGGACCGGATCTCGGCCCCAGTCTGAACCAAAAAGAGGTGAAGAAGAGCAATGAGTAACCGCCCAGTTCCCAAGTCTTCCCCGGCCCTGGAGTGGGTGTGTCATATACCTACAAGTATAATTAGCTATGATATACCACATACCTACTGTTTTGGTACAACATAGAAGAAGCCAAATATTTACATATCTATTAAAATAATAATCCTATCATAAGGACAATGTTTATAATATTTTCCATTAAATTGTGTAGGAATGTTAAGCTATATATTCTTTTTGGTATACAAACGGGCATAAAGAGAGGTCACCTTGTGACATGCAAGTCTGAGATATCTAGGAGGACCTGTTTGGTTACATATATCCCTCTGCCCTCCAGTCCCTGACTACGATATCATTTAATGGTGCAGACTGGGGTTTTCCAGCTTCTTTAACAGTCTAGGGAAGCTGAATTAACCATAGTTCTATGCTGTCCATACAAGCGACAACATACCAACATGTGAATATTTATTTTCCACCGTCACATTATTTCACGAACGTCATAGAAGGAAGTAGAGAGACAGGACAGCGTGACTTTATTATGAAAATATTTTCCAACGTTCCTCTTCCTGTTGTCAGCTCCGGCCATATTTCATTCACAATTGTATAATCCGCGCGCCTATGATCTGCTGCACGTGTGACGATTATGGGAGAACATTGGCTTATCGCCAAGAAAATCACTAAGGTTAACATCGTGGGAGTGAGATGTTCTGTCGAAAGCTTTATACAAAAATGGCAATAGATTTATGGGTTTTTTTACCAATATTTAAAGTAATCAAAAATCCAAAGAACTATCGGATTGTTGGGAGTCGGGACCACCACCGATCCTAAGAACAGGGTTCTACAATTCAGCATTTCAGAGCTCCCTTCTTGGGCAGATGCTCTGATGAAGTGGAACGCGTAGGCTGAATAAACAGAGAGAGTGTGTTACTCTGTCAGGGTACCTTTACACGCGGCTACATTTCTAGGGTGGCTACAGGTAACTTACTGGTTGCAGTGAAATCATGGAGACAAGGTTCTATCTTGTTGCTGTGTACAAATGAAATAATCTCTCCATGATTTCACTGCAACCAGTAAGTTACCTGTAGCCACCCTAGAAATGTAGCCGCGTGTAAAGGTACCCTCACTCTCATTGTGGTCAGCGCGGCTTCTATCCATCTGGTTCTATTTCTCCAAGTGGACATCAGCGGTATTGCAATTTCGCAGTAGATCCTTCAGATATCGCCACACCTGCCGGATCTACCGCTTCACGGCACCAATCCGACAAGCCCCATTCATACTGTAAGGGGCTTGCGGTCGGGTGCAGCAAGTGCGGTATAGCCGAGAATCTGGTAGATCCGCCACTTATGGCACTTGCAGCACCGCAAAAAAAACACACTACTAGCAACGGTTGTTTTGCACAGCCGCAAGTGCCGGATCTGCCAGATTCGGCTGTACCGCACTTGCCGCACACGACCGCAAGCCCCATATAGAATGAATGGGGCTTGCCGGAACAGTGCCGCAAGCCAACCGTTACGCAGGTGCGGCGACATTTGCCAGATCTACCGTGAAATTGCAGTACTCATGTGAAAGCACCCTTACTTATATGCTTCTGCTACTGTTATAGATGCAAACAAAATTCTCATGTTGTTGTTTTTTTACACCCGCCAAGTAATTACCTGACAATGTCCTGCACTTTGCACATCACTTTTAATAGCTTTGCTGTGTAGACTGTGATAGAGTCTGCAGAGTCATCTCATTAGCATTATAGGGCAAGGGGTTTAATGATACATTTATTCTACTGATGGAGGCCTAGGTAACATCAGTATACACTATTCATACAGATAAGGCTCTTTATGCTGTTTCTCTGTCCCTCCTTGGCCTCTTAGAACAGAAAGGTACTCTATCTCTTCCTGAAAACACGGTGCAAGATGCAGGCGAGATTCTCGCACGAGTATCACATGCCTCACCTGGCATGGCCGGCGGCTCTCTGGAAAGGAGCATGTCAGTTGCATACAAATACATGTAGCTGACGTGGTACTGTCCAGACAGCTGGCGGCCATGCTGGGCAGGGCAGGGGAGTCGGTAAGCCAAATATCTGACTCCGACTCTTCAATTTCCCTGAAACCGACTCTGACTCCACCAAAATGGACACCGACTCCAACTCCACAACCATGGCTGTGCAGTCAGTAAGCCAAACATCCGACTCCTCAATTTCTCTGAATCCGACTCTGACTTCACCCAAAACGAACTCCGATTCCACGACTCCGACCCAGAGCCCTGGTGCCGGGTGAGGCATGTGAGACTCGTGAGAGTATTTCGCATGCATCTTGCGCCATGTGTCCCCAGCCTTTGACTATGGTCAGTTTTTTCTGTGCAGACAATACAGGAATGTTGGTTGTTCCCTTTGTGAATGTTATCATTTAGTTGAAGGTTTTTTGAAGAATTTCGAGATCTGATCTTCCATGGCTAGGAAGAGATTTCACTAACCCCATAATAAAATTAAAATGGCCCTACGTCTGATTCTATGTGTACACCTAGATGTATTACGTAAAATATAAATCGCCATACAAAAAGTCAGTAAATTATATTTTATTGATACAACAAAAAACATTTTTTAGCATAAAACGATTTCTCTTTCTAATTGAAAATTCATCATAAATATTTGCTAAACCAGAGCAACATTTGATATAAAAAATAACAAAAATCTCTAGAAAAGTTTTACAAAATGATAGAGCACAGCTCGGCTTTATAAATTACATAGAAGAAATGATTTTAACCAGAGAATCTAACAGGAAATAGAAAAAAAGCGTCATAAATAATATTTATCATATAAGAAGTCGGTACCGTATATTGCATAGTATGGAAGGCAGAGGTGAAGCCATAGGGATGCAGAGGTAAAAGTCACCCCCGTCCCTGCTGCTGGAGAAAACCCGAACTATCACTGCCACATACAATAGTAACCATTGGGGGGCGCTATTGCAAATTTTGCAGGAATTTCAAGTTGCTGGAATGAGCCAGAGACAAAAAGTGGCCATCTGTCTGCAGTTACACCATATACATGTGTCACTTTGTAATAGTATTATAGCGAAATACAGAAATAAAAAATATTATTCACATTAAAAATGATATGAACTTGTGGTGTCCCCAATGTTATTCAGATCATATATTTTGCATTAGTAACTATTTTTTAAATTGTTGTATTTATCCCAAAAAAGCACTTTAGATACTCAGATGTTTTCATTAGCTACCTGTCGAAACAGTCATACAGTCATCTGGCTGGTTAGCAGACATGCCAAAATTCATCTAATCCTCTCTGCAAGGACCTGTGTGATGTCACAACCTTGTGACTGTAATAGGTGGAGCTAGGTACATTGTCCACACAAGGCCTGCTTAGCTCTGCCCATTATGGTCACATAGTTGTGACATCACACAGGTCCTTGTAGAGAGCATTAGACAAATTTCGGCATGTCTACAGTTGGGTGACATGTCTTGCTATCCGCCCGGATGACTGTATGACCGTTTGGGTCATCTAAGGCCGGCTTCACACAACGTTTTTTGAGCTGTCAGGCTGTGTTCGGTGTTTTGCAGGATGCATCGGACACAGCCTGACAGCTCCGGACAAACAGAACCGGAGGGCAACCGTTTTCTGCCAGAACCGGCAGTGTGCGGCTGCTGCTGCTGTCCAGTGCTGAAATTTCAGATTGGCGGCTAGAGGGGATCCAGCCGCAGATCTGAAACTTCAGCCAGGAGCTCAGCATCAGCACCAGCTGCCGCATAACTTCAGCACCCGGCGTCCGGGAACCGGAGCGGTTTTATGTTGTATCCGGAGCGATCCAGCGTCGATAAGACTCCCATGTTAGATGGCGCTGGATCGCACTGGATCCGGGAGGATCCGATTTTGTCCGAATTTTTGCCCCGGACACAAAAATGCTGCAAGCTCCGATATTGTGTCCGGGGCAAAAACACAATATGTGCCTGATTCTCCCGGAAAACACTGCCATCCTGCCTCATAGGAATACTATGGGGCCTAAATTGGTTCATACCGGACAGCCCCGGATCCCTAAAATCACAATGTGAAGCCGGCCTGAGTATCTAAAGTGCTTTTTTTGGGATAAATACAATGATTTAAAAAAAGAACAGGTTGCTAATGAACAGCACGTGATCTAAATAACATTGGGGGCAGTTTAATAACAAAAAATAAAGACATGACAGGTTCCTTTTGAATGTATGACCACCAGAGGTTGATGTATTCCCAGAGCGCAATGCCATCTTATGTTACAGAAAAAAGTAATTAAGTGCATGTGTCAAGCGAGTATCTAGTTATAGTCATCTATAAAACACCTTTTAAAGTGGAGCCTTAGAACCTCACCTGATGATTTTATATGTATGGGGGTCTCCTGACTCTCCACCGACAAATGTCAAGGGAGAGAAGGCTTCCGCAGGTTAGTGATGAGCGAGCACTACCATGCTCGGATGCTCGGAACTTGAAACGAGTAGATCAGACGCTTCAACGGGCTCGAAACGAGTACTGGTCATAATAGAATTCAATGGGAAACTCTTCCAGAAAAATGCTCGAGTTTTCCATTGCCTTCCATTATACTCAGTTCTCCAGTCGAGCCCACTCAACTGTCCCACCTACTTGTTATGAGTACTGAGCACCCGAGCATGGTAGTGCTCGCTCATCACTACTATCCACCAAACAAAAGGATTGGGTTTGAAATTCCACCTGTGAGTCAGGAACCTACCAAAATGATATGGGGGAAAGTAGACCATGGCAGTGCTGAATCAACCAATGCAGTGCTCCTGGCCTGGCAGCACACATTATGCACTATCATGGGCGTGTATTTATATCTGCTTGGTGACATGATTGCTATTTGAAGCCAGAACACCCCTCTTCATACATTACATAGGATGGTATATTGTGTGACCATGGGGATGATGGCCACACCCCCTTTTCATACAGAAGTGTGAGGGGGCAGGTATGTAGGATGATCACTCCTCCGCCACACCTCCAGCTCTCAGCAGCAGCATGAGGCTCAATTTGCTCTGTGACCTATTGTCCCCTGAGAGCTGAGCAGCAGATATGATTTTATTGATTTATAAGTGGTCTATAGATCCTAGAACTGTAGTGAACAGCTCTGCTTCATCATGTAGGAGGGCAGGGACTGTACAAACATGTTTATCTCCCCAGAGTTCCCCTTTGAAAGGTTGTCCAATAAACTGCATATATTACTTTAGGAAAGTTGATGAATGTATGGGTAGTGAGCATGTGCAGTAGAGGCTGACAGTCGCACATGCTCACTAACACTTCATTCACACAAGGGACTTTGTATTGTTGTGGGATCAGCAGCGAAATCCCCAGCGATCGTATATTTCTCATCTACCCTGCAGATAGGTCATAAAGGTAGTTTATAGCCCTTTAATATATATGAATAATAAATAATGAACTGAAAAAAATGTTAAAATAATATGAAGTATACAAAAGCCATGTAACAATACAATGTCCTGCTCTGTATTGTCTCAAGTGTACCAGATCCTGGATATATACGATACGTTATCAAGTAGTTTGAATGCAGTTGATTATCACAAGTTAGGTTATTATGTTATTCTTTTTTTGATGCATTCCGTTTTTTCTTGTCCTTTTTCTTATTCTTTTTCTTCTGTTTATCCTTGTCTTTATTTTGCATCTTTGTGTCTTCTTCCTTTCTATGAGTCAAAGGTAGAATGTATGAAATCGTCAGCCATAACCATCCTGCAAACATACAGGCAAGAGACATATACACATATACTGTAACTCTATTGTCCTAATGGCCCCCACTCTCTTCTCCCCTTCCCCTTGCTCTATACCATATTTCACCGATGGACAAACCTACTTAATTAATAGTGTTATTCACAAGGATAACAACCCCCGTCTACATGGACAACTAGAGCTTAAAGGTTTTTTTGACACAAACAAAATTCATTTTAATCAATAGATCTTGGACTGGTAATAATTTCCACGATTGGATGGTTTTAAAAATAATGATCCTGTGCTCAGATATTCTTCTATATGTGTCCTGCTATGTACTGTGTAATTGATGTGTCTGACCATACAGGGACATGGTCTGATCACACCACATCTCCTGTGCTGAGATAATCTCATATATGTGTCCCTGCTATGTACTGTGTAATGGATGTGTCTGACTGTACAGGGACATGGTCTGATCATACCACATCTTCTGTGCTGAGATAATCTTATATATATATGTCCCTGCTATGTACTGTGTAATGGATGTGTCTGACTGTACAGGGACATGGTCTGATCATACCACATCTCCTGTGAAGAGATAATCTTATATATATATGTCCCTGCTATGTACTGTGTAATGGATGTGTCTGACCGCACAGGGACATGGTCTGATCATAGAACAGGGGTGACAGGATAGAGGATAGGGGGGAGAGGAGATGGAGGAGGGAGAGACAAGGGCAGACAGGGAAGATGCAGGGAGAACAGGGAGAAACAGGGACCACAGGATCCACACGGATTCTCCAGAGACATGGATACGGATGGCTATTTGCCATCCGACTGCAGGGATCTGTGTGGAACTATGGCTGTCCAGGGGATCTGACCAAAACACGGATCCCCACGGACAGCCAAAAATCGTGATGTGAAGGCAGCCTTAGATATATCATGTGGTCGTAGCCTTGAGGAGGATTTGGATGTGTTCCCATTGAGACTTTTTGCTCATTTTGCTCAATGCAGAACATTCCATAATCTTACTGAAAAACTTAAGGCCCCGTCACACCTGGCAATGGGGCTGGAGATGTCGGCGGCGACTGACGGGTGCGCGACACCAGCAGCGATGCAGGACAATGGGAGCCTATGGCTCCCATCACCTGTCGGCTCGCTGGCGGCCGGTTACATGGGGCGATGTGTGCACAGAAATGTTTTGCAATATGGTCATTTTTCGGAGTGTTTTTGCACTGCCTTTTCAGGCGGATTCTGGGTGGAGTCGTCCTGAACAAGAAGTCCAAAACCACTTCAAAAACTCTTGGAAAACCCTCTATAGGCTATGTGGACCTGAGTCTTTTTTTCTCAGCTTTTGGAGCAAAAACTGAGCAGAAAGCAAACATTTTTGAGATTTTGAGGAGGATTTGGAGCAGTGGCGTAACTTCAGGCCCAGGGGCCCCGATACGAAAGCTCCAACGGGGCCCCCAATTATTGCAAATTTGTAATAATATTAGTCTTTTTTTATGAGCAAAATGAACTTTTGGGGCCCCCTAGGCTGCAGGGCTGGGGTGCGAACATCTGGTCCCAAAAATAAACTTCAAACAACAAAAAAAGTTATATTCCTTAAAGTTTACAACTACAAAAAATGACATTAAAAGCACATCGCTCAATAACGAATTTTCGGAATGATCTATTAAACCTTAAGAAACAAATATCGAAGTCACAGACAACGTCTTACCTACTTGGAACAAGACCAGTTGCTCCAGTGCGAGTCAATATGGAACATGTCTCTGGCTTGGACACAGAACTGTTTGACGTCTTTGTAGCCCACCTTGTAGACCTCCTTGTGGACATTCGAGTAGTTCTGAAAGTCAATTCAGAATTTAATTGTTTCATAATTCAAAAATGGAAAAGACGAATGGAGCCCAAATTAGCTGATAGTTGACCTGTCACCAGACACGCCGTCTATAAAAGGTTTCAACTGAGATTTTTGCTGAGTTTTTGGAGTGGAAACTCCACGGTTTTTAGCTGCCTTGAGCTTTTGAGGAGTATTTCTGAGAGTTTCTTGGTAGGTTTTATACCTCAGGATTTGTAGACAAAATCAGGAGTGGAACCATCAGAGGAAAAGTATAATAGAAATGTGGCACCCCAGAGTCATAGTGCCACAGTGTCACCATTGTTCGGTGTCACCAGAGAGCAGTAAGGGGTGTTCCACTCAGGCAACACACAAACAACACCAACACCTCCCAGCCAGAAGGGGGAGACCAAGCCCAGCTTCAGGGTGCACTTCCCTATATATTCTGGTCTGAGGAGCAACAAGTTCAGTTCAGCTCCTAGGAGGGCTGTGAAGAGGACAGGTTCAGTGCAAACTGAGGACCAGACCTGGGTGTAAACAAGCTGTGCCAGGCTCATCCCAAGGTCCACTGCTGAACACCAGGCCTAAGGCTAGGGTCTGAGGAAAGGGGAGAGACAGAAATCTCACTGGAGGGGCTGCATCACCCGTGATTCCCCTCCGCAGAGGAACACCACAAGAGAGGACACCGGAGTCTGAGACTGTGCAGGTTCACACACACCGGCAGTCAACACCGGAAAGTGGGGGACTCCAGATTCTCCAGCTACCCAGTGCCAGGGACACAGCAACACATAAAATCCAAAAACACTGACTGCCTGGGTGGGGTGGAAAAGTGAAGGACTCGAGTTGCCTGTTATACTGATAGACACAGACAGAGACAGGGCTGGCAGCCTAGCTGAAGCAACTGCAGGGCCACTACATGAACACAGTGAGGAAGCCAATACGACCTGGCCGGGTGAGACATACTCTGAACTGCTCTCCAGACTCAAGGGACAGCTTGTAACATCTACTTAATACCCCAGTAAACAGACTGAGAAAATCAGGAGTCTGTGTGTGTTAATTACTTCTATTGCCCTGTGCCCTGTAACGGAGCTCTATACTTGCACCGTCGCAGAGAAGTCCCACCTGAGGAGCCACAGCCTGTCAGCCCTGCACACTGACTGGAGGAGCTGCAGAAAAGTAAGTGACTGTGTGAATCATCATCCTTCACAAAGTCCCATCCAAACCATCCCTCCTGCCCTGGGGACCCTCCAGCCCTACCCGAGGAGGGCTTTCCATCCACGCTGCCCCAAGTCACCGTCCCCAGCAGGAATACGGCAGCAGTGGTTCTATTAACCATATACCCCGGGTGGCGTCACGACAAATCATCCCTTGTAAATTTCCCCTTCTTGGACTGATCCCAGGCCATGGGACCGGTTCACGACTACCGCGATATTCCCGAGAGACCGCCCCATACCCTGGCATCAGAAGCACGTCACCACTTCTGTATTTATCACCGACTCCTGGTTTTGGCTACAAATACTAAGGTAAACAACGCCACAAATACTCAATGTGTGCACGGGGCCTGATTCAGGACCTTATTACCCAAAGTTGGAGACCATATACTGTATAATTTAAAAAAAGAAAAAGCTTTTTCCTAATCCTGGACAAGCCCTTCCCTCCTCTTTCCTTACCTCTTCCTTGTGTAAACCTTTTCTTTCTACTTTGACGTTAAATATGAGCGGATAGAATAAGCGAGCGTTGCACCAAGTTTTGGGATACTGCCATTGTAAGGAAAGGCTGTTGTCCGTCTTATTGATGTGAAGATTTCGTGGCGGATCCGGTTTTACTAGAAAATAAAAAGCAAATAGGTGCATGTGATTTAAGGAAAATGAGAGGGGGTATTTTGGTAGCATCATTTCATGAGATCACTCTCTGGTCTGATATATGTAAAATAAAATTAACCGCACTCACTCAAAAATTCACTCAGCGTTCATAGGGGCACTCTCTGGTCTGTACTGTTAATAGGGGCACTCTCTGATCTGTACTGTTAATAGGGGCACTCTCTGGTCTGTACTGTTAATAGGGGCACTCTCTGGTCTGTACTGTTAATAGGGGCACTCTCTGGTCTGTAATGTTAATAGGGGCACTCTCTGATCTGTACTGTTAATAGGGGCACTCTCTGATCTGTACTGTTAATAGAGGCACTCTCTGATCTGTACTGTTAATAGGGGCACTCTCTGATCTGTATTGTTAATAGGGACACTCTCTGATCTGTACAGTTAATAGGGACACTCTCTGGTCTGTTAATAGGGGCACTCTCTGATCTGTACTGTTAATAGGGGCACTCTCTGATCTGTACTGTTAATAGGGGCACTCTCTGATCTGTACTGTTAATAGAGGCACTCTCTGATCTGTACTGTTAATAGGGGCACTCTCTGGTCTGTACTGTTAATAGGGGCACTCTCTGATCTGTACTGTTAATAGAGGCACTCTCTGATCTGTACTGTTAATAGGGGCACTCTCTGATCTGTACTGTTAATAGGGGCACTCTCTGATCTGTACTGTTAATAGAGGCACTCTCTGATCTGTACTGTTAATAGGGGCACTCTCTGGTCTGTACTGTTAATAGGGGCACTCTCTGGTCTGTACTGTTAATAGAGGCACACTCTGATCTGTACTGTTAATAGGGGCACTCTCTGGTCTGTACTGCTAATAGGGGCACTCTCTGGTCTGTACTGCTAATAGGGGCACTCTCTGGTCTGTACTGTTAATAGGGGCACTCTCTGGTCTGTACTGTTAATAGGGGCACTCTCTAGTCTGTACTGTTAATAGAGGCACACTCTGATCTGTACTGTTAATAGGGGCACTCTCTGGTCTGTACTGCTAATAGGGGCACTCTCTGGTCTGTACTGCTAATAGGGGCACTCTCTGGTCTGTACTGCTAATAGGGGCACTCTCTAGTCTGTACTGTTAATAGGGGCACTCTCTGGTCTGTACTGCTCATAGGGGCACTCTCTGGTCTGTACTGCTAATAGGGGCACTCTCTGGTCTGTACTGCTAATAGGGGCACTCTCTGGTCTGTACTGCTAATAGGGGCACTCTCTAGTCTGTACTGTTAATAGGGGCACTCTCTGGTCTGTACTGCTCATAGGGGCACTCTCTGGTCTGTACTGCTAATAGGGGCACTCTCTGATCTGTACTGTTAATAGGGACACTCTCTGATCTGTACTGTTAATAGGGGCACTCTCTAGTCTGTACTGTTAATAGGGGCACTCTCTGGTCTGTTAATAGGGGCACTTTCTGGTATGTACTTATAATAGGGGCACTCTCGTCTGTACTGTTAATAGGGGCACTCTCTGATCTGTACTGTTAATAGGGGCACTCTCGTCTGTACTGCTAATAGGGGCACTCTCTGATTTGTACTGCTAATAGGGGCACTCTCTGATCTGTACTGCTAATAGGGGCACTCTCTGATCTGTACTGCTAATGGGGGCACTCTCTGATCTGTAATTATAATAGGAGTATTCTCTGATCTGTACTTATAATAGGGGCACTCTCTGATCTGTACTGTTAATAGAGGCACGCTCTGATCTGTACTGCTAATAGGGGCACTCTCTGGTCTGTACTGCTAGTAGGGGCACTCTCTGGTCTGTACTGTTAATAGGGGCACTCTCTGGTCTGTACTGTTAATAGGGGCACTCTCTAGTCTGTACTGTTAATAGAGGCACACTCTGATCTGTACTGTTAATAGGGCACTCTCTGGTCTGTACTGCTAATAGGGGCACTCTCTGGTCTGTACTGCTAATAGGGGCACTCTCTGGTCTGTACTGCTAATAGGGGCACTCTCTAGTCTGTACTGTTAATAGGGGCACTCTCTGGTCTGTACTGCTCATAGGGGCACTCTCTGGTCTGTACTGCTAATAGGGGCACTCTCTGATCTGTACTGTTAATAGGGACACTCTCTGATCTGTTAATAGGGGCACTCTCTGGTCTGTACTGCTAATAGGGGCACTCTCTGATCTGTACTGTTCATAGGGGCACTCTCTAGTCTGTACTGTTAATAGGGGCACTCTCTGATCTGTACTGTTCATAGGGGCACTCTCTGATCTGTACTGTTAATAGGGGCACTCTCTAGTCTGTACTGTTAATAGGGGCACTCTCTGATCTGTACTGTTAATAGGGGCACTCTCTAGTCTGTACTGTTAATAGGGGCACTCTCTGGTATGTACTTATAATAGGGGCACTCTCGTCTGTACTGTTAATAGGGGCACTCTCTGATCTGTACTGTTAATAGGGGCACTCTCGTCTGTACTGCTAATAGGGGCACTCTCTGATTTGTACTGCTAATAGGGGCACTCTCTGATCTGTACTGCTAATAGGGGCACTCTCTGATCTGTACTGCTAATGGGGGCACTCTCTGATCTGTACTGCTAATAGGGGCACTCTCTAGTCTGTACTGCTAATAGGGGCACTCTCTGATCTGTACTTATAATAGGAGTACTCTCTGATCTGTACTTATAATAGGGGCACTCTCTGATCTGTACTTATTTATAGGGGCACTCTCTAGTCTTTACTGTTAATAGAGGCACGCTCTGGACTGTGCTGTTCATAGGGGCACTCTCTGATCTGTAGTATTAATAGATGCACGCTCTGATTTGTAGTGTTATAGGGGCACTGACTTATACTGTTAAATTGTAAATTTATTTTCATTAATGACCCTACACTGAATTGCATGCTATTCCTTGGTAACACTTAGACTGTATATTTTAGTATACCCGTTACTTTCTCTATCGGCGTCATGAATTGAGCAGGACAGCTGCAGAAAAATAAAAGTGGGACACTGTAGACTGTCCTTTAACTCAGGGATTTGATATCTTTACATCTTTCTAATCCTATTATCAGGTCTTCGCAGCTATCAAAGACATTCTGATATATAAAATGAGGCTGCTGTAAATGCTTAATTACCCAAAACACTAAAAAAAAATC
This sequence comes from Allobates femoralis, assembly GCA_033576535.1. Lineage (NCBI taxonomy): Eukaryota > Metazoa > Chordata > Amphibia > Anura > Aromobatidae > Allobates > Allobates femoralis. The sequence continues at coordinate 591,230,642 of JARQOC010000004.1, forward strand.
ACTTCGATAAGATTTTATGAGGTCTAATATATCATACTTTTAATTTTTATTTGTAGAAATGGCGCCACTGTTGCCCGCAGGCTTTCCCTGGTATTGCAATTCGGCCAGAGTCAAGTAAGCTGTAATATCAAACATGGTCCATGGAAAAAAGGGGCGCTGTGTTTGGAAGAAAAAAGTAATTTTTCCTAAACACAATCTGCTATTTATATTTTCGTTACAATGTGTCAGAGAAGATATCGGTCAGGTGAATGGACTTACTGATGTGTCTCAGGGTGAAGGACTTGTTGTGTTGCTCATATCTGGTCGTATTCAGGACATGCAACTTGACGGAATACCTTGGATCTTCGGAGTAATTACATATCTGGGTGTCATGACATGTCACGGTGTATCTGGGGATCAGGCTTCCTTCTATAATATGTTTCTCAATGCTCTCACAAGGTACTGTGCTGTTGCTGATAATAAAAGAAAATAATTAAATGTAATATAAAGGAACTTCAATGTTGGCGTTAAAAACTTAACAAAAGCAAATAATCTTAAAGGGGCTGTCTGGTGTTATAGAAAAGAATTTGCCATTTTCCCCATAAATGGCGCCACCTTTGTGCATAGGCTATAAGTGGTATTGCAGCTCTTTCATGTGTCTGTGCAAAAAAGCTCAAGGGGGAACATATCAGACAACCTCCAAAAGACAACATGCACAGGACAGAGGCTTTTACAGAAGCATTTATAATAGCACATAGTGTGCCGCCACACAGTTCTCAGTATAGAGTGCCCTGATTAGTCAATATGCAAAATTGGCAAGAGTTAGAGAATATATTGTTGGGGTTTTTAGTAAATGGGTAATTAAGGATTGTCAGTAAGTTTTATTTCTAATAATGATTTTTTTTCTGTGTTTTATTTCTAATAAAGACATTTTCTCTGTGTGTTGTGTTATGTATTATTTACTATTTACTAGAGATTCATATTGGCCAGGTCTAAGATTGGGCCCAACATTACAAATCTTGGGCTTAGTGCCAGCAGGCAATATTCAGTTGACATTAACCCCTTATTACCCAGTTTGCCATCGGCACCAGGCTAACTGGAAGATCTGGGTAAAGTGCCAGGAATTGACGCTTCTAATGAATGCGCAAATTTCTGGGGCAGCTGCGGGCTGCTAATCTATAGCGTGAGAAGGGGGTCCAATAACAATGAGCAGATAATAACAGCACCCAGCTGCCTGGTTTTACCTTGGCTGGCAATTAAAAATAGGGCAAAGCTCATACACTTTTTTTGCCAGCCAAAGTAAAACTAGGCAGCTGAAGGTGGCAGCCCGCAGCTGTCCACTTTACCTGTGCTGAGAATGAAAATACAGCGAAGCCCTACGCATTTTTTAAATTATATATTTATTTTCTACACTATGACGGCAGGTTGGTTGCCATACACTAATGCGAATGACAACCAAGCACAGACACCATACAGATTGTGGAAGCACAGTTTGATTGCAAAAGCCAATCATAGAGGCAATCACAGTGAGTGAGCATCTGTGATTGGCCGTTGCCAGTCAGTGCAGTGAATATGCAAGAAGCTTAATGAGTGGCCCCGAAGCAAGCAGCGGAGCCTGGTAAGATGATCTAGCTATTCCTAATGGTACCTTTACACGCCGCTACAGAAGGTTAGAAACAACCGGGTGTCTCACATGCATGAGCACGTTCCAACGGTTGCAAACGGTACCCGATACCACCTTTACACGCCGCTACAAGGTGCTCTACAGAAGGTTTAATCTATCTCTGGAGGCACCGACGGGTGCTTAAGTTACCTTCTGTAGAGCACCGTCCCTCATTTACCCGCCACTACAGAAGGTAATATGGGAGGACCTGGGGCAGCAGGGACAACACATAGGCGTGCCAGAGTTGTGGATTACGAGACGCTCGTACGATGATTGGTCAATGCAATAGCATCATGATTGGCCAGCCAGCGCAGGAAGGCTGGCTAATACATGAAGCTATAGCAATTGTGTAGTGTGACTGGTCAGCTCCTTAAATATGCCGCCCTATGCAGCGACAACCAATCGTAACGCAGGAGCTGTCACCAATGATCGCTGAAGGGGGGCGGTATCCCGGAGGCTGTGTCACGCCCCAGGGAGTTAACTAGGTGACGAAAAAACCTACCTGTACCTCATTTAGACGTCGTTACCATCGGGTTGAAATCAACCTGTTTTAGAGCAGTACTCAAAAACAGGTGTCGACAGTGACAGGTGGCAACAACCTGATTTACACGCCGCTACCTCGGGTTGTTTTTTACGGTGCAAGATACATTTGTCTCCGACACCCGGTTGTTTCTAACCTTCTGTAGCGGCGTGTAAAGGTACCATCACATCTATCTTTTTACTATCTGTCTATCCTAACTTTTTACAGCACAGGAAAGACCATGCCAAAAAAGTGCTGTCAATGTGCTGTGCAATTTTTTTCTAGCAACCAATAACTTGGATTGGCGAGTCTCAAACAAACATTTGATCCACTTACAGCATATTGCAACTTTTTTCTCATCCAGAATCTGGATGAGAAAAAAGCTGAACACAAACTTGCATTGCACTCATCCACTTTAAACACCCATGTGTCTGAATCCTAACACTGCATACAGGGCTGGTCTCAGGGCAAGCATTCTATTGGTGCAAAATGGGGGCCCATGAGGTAAGGGGGCCCATTTCCACCTCAAAAGAAGGTGGAATTGTGCATTACATTAAACTATGGGACTACAAAGGTCCCATATATTGTTCTTGCACTGTGTTGGCCTGCTAGTGCCTAGTCTCAATTAGAGTCCGCGCCATCCTCCCCCCCAAAAAAGCTTATTTAAAAGGGTATTCTCAAGTTTCAAAGTTATCACATATCCAGGAAATACAGCTATAATTTTTCAATCTCTGTCTGGTGCTCCCATGACTTTGAGAATTGGGACTGAAGAACCCCATGTAAATGGAGCAGTGGTCAATAATGCTGACTCCATGCGTTCTGATGAGACCAGCTGGGTGCAGCATTTGGCTATCTCCGGTGGTCTCACTAAGGATGAATGGATCGGATTTGCATGGTTGACCACCGCTCCTCTCACACTTGAAATTCACAAGGTTTTTGGGATCAGTTGGGTTTCCTAGCGGTCAGACCCCAGAGATAGGAAAGTTATCCCTTATCCTTGGATATATCCAAACTTGAGCATACCCCTTTATGCAAGTTTCCAACATTGCACACCTTGGCATGACCCAAAGTGACAGCTTCATACTCTCTTAGGTGCTGGCAGTCCAGATCCTAATGGGGACATCACACACATCAATTGAAGGCTGATCGCTGGTGAGCTGTCACACAGGCAAACTCACCAGTGATCAGTACCAGCGAGATCGCTGGTAACCATGTAAACAAGCGGGTAACTAAGCGCCGTGCAGCGCTTAGTTACCGGCTGTTTACCATGGATACCAGCTCCCAGCGCTTGCTGAGAGGTGCTGGGAGCTGGCTTCTCGCTCGTCTCCCAGCGTGTCCACCGGGCGACCATCGCCAGGTTTTAGAGCAGGTTCTAAAACCTGGCGACCATCAACCAGCGTTTTATCGCTGTCACACACGTCAATATCGCTGCAACGTCATGTACAGCAGCGATATTGCACACGATATTGACGCGTGTGACATCTCCATTAGACACACAGGTCAGATCATTCTGGTCCTCAGAAAGCCTTGACTAATAAAGCTTTCACCAATATATCCACTAATGTAATAAACTTACTTGTTAAAGGCCTCAAAGAAGAACTCAAGGTTCTGATCATACTGTACTCCATTCCATGAGCAGGTAAAGTGGCCGCTGTAGTTTTTCATGATACAATGTATTGGATTTTGTACATCTGGATAAAAAAAAAGTTGAAATCAAATTTCCAGAACTATCTTCATTTGCCTGTTACTTGGGACTGGAAGTAGTAAAGGGGCTCCAAACTCTTATCTCAGCTCTCCATGAGCAGTCCACGCCCCAGCCACCTCCACAGTTCAAAGGGGATAGATTGGTTGAGTGGTTTCCCGAGAGATGACACGGACACAGAGTTCTTTCTCAATCTAATGGTCATTTACTAACATTAACACTCAACAGTGGATAAGCAGTGGTACTGTATGAACCCACACTGATATTATTGTAATGAGGTGAATAATTCAGATTGTATTATTGAAATTGACACTGAAATGAACCGTGCACAGTCCGCACCTGTCCACCAGGGGGCATTAGTGGACTGTACAATCACAGATGGTGGAAATCCCCTACCCTCTCTTTTGTTTACCCAGGAAGAGAAACAGTGCAGTCTAGATTCAGAGCTGAACCAGAGAAGATCTGCCTGTGGATGTCTGTTCAAAGTGGACTACTTTGCTACACCTTGCCGGAAAAATCACCCCGCAGAAGCCCCTGTGACTGATCCTGGGCCACTGGACTTTGGTGCTGTGACTCTGGCCGCTCTGCAAAACCTTGCCCGCCGAGCACCCAGAGTGCATGTGCAGGGGCCGTGACCGACATAAGGGAGACTTCTGTGCTGTTGTGATCTCCCTTCTGCTGCTGATCGGTGTGGACAAAGAGAGAGACTAACAAAAATTCTGTTACCTGCGGAAGGAGACCAAAGAAGAAGACTGAGGAGACCCCCAGGCCTGCTACGTGGGAGCGACATCTTCTTCTGTGATAGACTGGTACATGATTTTAGGGAAAGTTAGGGAAAGATACCTTCATTGTTGTGTTTTTTTCTTGCTGCGTACCCGGATAAAGTGAAGATTCAGAGACTCTAATATATACCAGTGCGCATATAGTTCGGTTGACTGTGATATAAACATGTTTGCCAGTAAAGAAACGTTATTATCGGTTAAACCTGAGTATGGGGATTCTGTTGAGAAAGATCATACACACACACCCGCGGCCTTACCACCGGTCGCTACATTATCACTGATCCAGGCTCACGGCTGTCTACCTATTTCGGCCAGATCATGTGACAAATGACGCGCCCCATAATGGGTGTGTCATTGGAAACTGCCTTCTGGGCATGCACAGTTCTATCCGGAGTCTCCTGGATCTGGGTTACATAGAGCCTGATTTTAACTTATTATGCATTGTCCCAGAATGGGTGGTCACGATTTTTGACACTGAGACCAAAAATGTTGCATTTTTGGTCTCAGGGAAAAAAAAACGCTACCTGGATCCGGGAAAAAGGTGCAAAACTGTATGCACCCGCAAGTTCATCCAGCCCCATTGAATGTCAATGGGACCGAAAATGGTTGTGGGTACATCCATTGTCAGGCGGATTCACATGGATAGCAAAAAACACCAACCTTAGATATAATATCATATGTCCTTTTTTATTATTCAGCGCTGGCCCTTTCCCATAGCTGTCTATTGCCATGGCTTCTATTTTGGTCAGTGGTAAATATGGCCGCTCTCAGTGTCAGGCTGGGGAAGCAGGGGCTAACCAGTAACATTGACTCAGCCCAACTACATGCAAATATTACATTCACAAATTGACTTATGCTTCTATATAATACTGGGTAGTTTGGAAAGATGCTTTGTTCTTTACATGGTGAAACAGGTGTATTGTGCCAACTACTGATTATATTGGAGGTAAGTGACATAATACTGCAGAGGGGCCCACCAGAGGATTCTCCGCTCACCCGTGGGCCAGTCTATACCTCGCCACTCTGCTTTCTATATTTCCAAAATATTTCAGTAGCTTGTGTAATAAAAAATGACCGATTTTTTAAATCTTATGTTAAATTACATTTTCTTTTTATGGGTTTTCTTTTTTTCTTTTCACTATTAAAAAAATGTTTGAGCGTTTCAAAGTGGCCACTAAACTTAATATAATATTCCTACTTATTGTTGAGCACATTGACATTAGCAAACATAAACTGACTCATACCCTACCTTGTGTAGAGAAGTATTATCTAAGCATGCTCTAATCTGGGGAAGAGGTCACTGTACAGGGGAGGAGGTGAGCTGTGATATCACCTATTGTGAATGGTGGATCCTGTGTTATCTACTGTATATAGAGGTGTTATCAGTCATTGTACAGGAGGAGGAGGTGAGCTGTGATATCACCTACTGTGAATGGTGGATCCTGTGTTATCTACTGTATATAGAGGTGTTATCAGTCATTGTACAGGAGGAGGTGAGCTGTGATATCACCTATTGTGAATGGTGGATCCTGTGTTATCTACTGTATATAGAGATGTTATCAGTCATTGTACAGGAGGAGGAGGTGAGCTGTGATATCACCTATTGTGAATGGTGGATACTGTGTTATCTACTGTATATAGAGGTGTTATCAGTCATTGTACAGGAGGAGGAGGTGAGCTGTGATATCACCTATTGTGAATGGTGGATCCTGTGTTATCTACTGTATATAGAGGTGTTATCAGTCATTGTACAGGAGGAGGAGGTGAGCTGTGATATCACCTATTGTGAATGGTGGATCCTGTGTTATCTACTGTATATAGAGGTGTTATCAGTCATTGTACAGGAGGAGGTGGTGAGCTGGGATATCACCTATTGTGAATGGTGGATCCTGTGTTATCTACTATATATAGAGGTGTTATCAGTCATTATACAGGAGGAGGTGAGATGTGATATCACCTATTGTGAATGGTGGATCCTGTGTTATCTACTGTATATAGAGGTGTTATCAGTCATTGTACAGGAGGAGGAGGTGAGCTGTGACATCACCTATTGTGAATGGTGGATCCTGTGTTATCTACTGTATATAGAGGTGTTATCAGTCATTGTACAGGAGGAGGTGAGCTGTGATATCACCTATTGTGAATGGTGGATCCTGTGTTATCTGCTGTATATAGAGGTGTTATCAGTCATTGTACAGGAGGAGGAGGTGAGCTGTGATATCACCTATTGTGAATGGTGGATCCTGTGTTATCTACTGTATATAGAGGTGTTATCAGTCATTGTACAGGAGGAGGAGGTGAGCTGTGATATCACCTATTGTGAATGGTGGATCCTGTGTTATCTACTGTAAATAGAGGTGTTATCAGTCATTGTACAGGAGGAGGTGAGCTGTGACATCACCTATTGTGAATGGTGGATCCTGTGTTATCTACTGTATATAGAGGTGTTATCAGTCATTGTACAGGAGGGGGACATAATGGCCCCATACCTGTGTTTCATGAAGGCTTTACTTCCTACCATCTTTGTACGCCCAACTTGACTTTGACCCCTGATAAGCAGTGTATCCAATGCCCTATACATGAATGTAAAATATTACATATAAATGAACATGAGATGATTTCACACTTACTGAGCATATTTTTTAAAAAACTCTCGTTCAGTTCCTGTACCACAATCTGCGTGTAGTCGATGATCCCGCTGTTTTCCAGCTTGCACGTGTAGTTTTTTGCATCCGGCCTTTCGCTCACGTCTACAGTCAGGGTTTTGCCTGTATGGCCTTTTCTGTTCCAATGTAATTTTTTGCTGTCGATGGCCGCACTGGTATAAGCGGTGGTATTACACTCCAGGGTCACAGTTTCCCCCTTTTTTTTTACAACCTCTACAATCAAAGCTGAAGAATAAAGTAGTGAGTAACACCATCATCCATATACTTTCTCCATGTACAAGATTTACAGATCTAGCTCAAGTAGTCCAGTATAGAATCTATATAGCCAGGGCCAGCTCCAGGTTTTCCTGGGCTTGGGGCGCCCCTTTAGCAAATAAAACAATTCATGATTATAATATAGAGACTGGGGGCTATTCATATATATATATACAGTATAATCCCCCTAGTGCGCTCTCCCCTCTGTGTGCGCTCTTATTCTTCCCTGTGCATGCTCTGTCACCCATATGCGCTGTCTCTCTCCCCCCAGTGCACTATAAATCTCCCCCTGTATGCTGCCTCTCTTCCCCTGTGTGCTATGAATCTCCCAATGTATGCTGTCTCTCTCCCCCCATGTGCGGTCTTTCTCCTTCTGTGCGCTATGAATCTCCCCCTGTGTGCTGTCTCTTTCCCTCTGTACGCTATTAATCTCCCCGTGTGCTGTCTCTCTTCATCCTGTGCTCTCGTCCCCTTGTGCGCTCTTTTCTCCCCCCATACTTTCTCACCCCTATGCGCTCTCTTCTCATATAGTGTGCTGTCTTTTGCCCTGTACACTCTCTTTTCCCCCCTGGATGACATCTTCTCCCCCTGTGCACTCACTCCCCCTTGTGCGCTCTCTTCTCCCCATCATGCGCTCTCCCCTTGTGCGCTGTCTTGTCCTCCGTGCACTCACACTTCTCCCAATGTGCTCTCTCCCTGTGCTCTATCTCCTCCATTGTGTGCTCTCTTTCCCTGTGTGCTGTCTTCTCCTCATATGCTGTTTTCCCTGTGCTGTGCGATTGCAATGCAGCAGACTAGCACCGCCCTGCTGGTGATGTCAATGGTCTCTGCTTCCGGCTTGTTAATATTCATAACCAAGCATCAATCTGGAAGCTGTGCTTGTCACAGCACAGGGGGGAAATCACTGCGCACAGAGACAGTGCACAGGCAGGAGAGACACAGTTACCCTGGGCCTCATACATGGGGACACGATCCAGCAAAAGGTGCGGACGGTGTCGCCGAGTGGGCCCCCCTCTCTTTCCAGGGCCCTGGCACTTGCTAGGTGCACTGGATGATGACGCTAGCCCTGTATATGGCATCCAAAAATTATGAACATCGATGCCTGTCCTCTTATGAATAAGTTATATGGATCTGCATCTTCACCCTCCCTCCGAAAAATGATTTTTTTCCCATCAACAACAATGTCAAATAATTTCGATTTTTATGACCAAAATTATGTTGAATTTTTTTTACTGTATCTAAATGGGAAACAGATGTTATTTATTTGTTGCTGAGCTTCAAATCAGTTGCATCTTTTAGGAAATGCAATACAGTGGCATGTAAATGTTTGGGCACCCCTGGTCAAAATTTCTGTCCACAAGTCCTGTGGAACGATGAGGTTAAAATAAATCTTTGGCCACCATAATCAAAGGTATGTGTGGAGAAAAAAGAGCGCAGAATTTAGGGAAAAGAACATCTTGCCAACCATTAAGTATGGGAGTGGATTACTCATGCTTTGAGGATTGTGTTGCAGTCAAAATGGCATGGGAACAATTCATGAGTAAAGGGAAGAATGGATTCAATGAAATTACAACAAATTCTTGATGCAAAACATATCATCTGTAAATAGCTGAAGTTGAAAAGAAGATGGCTTCAACAAATGGATAAGGATCCTAAACACACGTCAAAATCCACAATAGATGACCTGAAAAGGTGCAAGAGGAAGGTTTTACAATGACCCTCACAGTCCCCTGATCTGAATATCAATGAAAATCTGTGGCTAGACCTCAAAAGAGCAGTGCATGGAAGACAAGCCTAGAATCTCGCATAACTAGAAGAGGAGCCAGGACTCTCAGAGAACGAGAAGATGAGGCAGGAATCTCATAGAACTGGAAGACGAGGAAGGAATCTCACAGAACTGGAAGATGAGGCAGGAATCTCACAGAACTGGAAGACGAGGCAGGAATCGCACAGAACTGGAAGATGAGCCATGAATCTCACAGAACTGGAAGATGAGACAGGAATCTCACAGAACTGGAAGACAAGCCAGGATTTTCACAGAACTGGAAGATGAGCCATGAATCTCACAGAACTGGGAGATGAGCCAGGAATCTCACAGTACTGGAAGATGAGCCAGGATTCTCACAGTACTGGAAGATGAGCCAGGAATCTCACAGAACTGGAAGAAGAACCAGAAATCTCACAGAACTGGAAGATGAGCCAGGAATCTCACAGAACTGGAAGAAGAACCAGAAATCTCACGGAACTGGATGACGAGCCAGGAATCTCACAGAGCTGGAAAATGTGCCAGGAATCTCACAGAACTGGAAGAGGAGCCAGGAATCTCACAGAACTGGAAGTTGAGCCAGGAATCTCACAGAACTGGAAGACGAGGCAGGAATCTCACAGAACTGGAAGACTTTTCCAAGGAAGAATGGATGAAAATCCATAAATAAGAATGGAAAGAATCTTGGCTACTACAAAAAGTGTTTACAAACTTTGATACTTGTAAAAGGGTGTGCTACTATGTACTAACCATGCAGGGGGCCCAAACCTTTGCATCAGCCCATTTTACTTTTTGTAATTCTTAAAATGTTAAGGATGAATTTTTCTTTTGCCTAAAATACAAAGGAAATGTGTCCTCTTTAACTTTCTGCTTTTTAGAGATCATTTCATTTTCCACTTGCTTTACTGTTCACAATAATTGTAATTTTGACTTTTTGAGAAGTTCTCAAACTTTTGCATTCCATTGTATATATTTACTTGACCACTAGGGGGAGCTTATTACTGCACAAGACTTCACAAAGGCCAATGAGTTCTGCTGCCCTTCTTACTACAATATAGTGGGAATTTAAGTGACACTGTAATGGGGGTATGATGGCATGAGCAAGTACTAGTGGGGAACCACACTCTAGTTTTTGCTACAGTTTTTCTTTAATGGGAATCTGTCCCTCCTAAGCCATCTATATGAGCATATGGGTCATAGAAATGTGAATAAAATGACACCTTGATATCTGAGATCCAATATCTTATTCCAGACATGTGACGCCCATTAGGGTCGGGGTGTACTCTGTAACTGGGCTGGTCGGTTCGGTGGGTTGTTCACGGTGGCACTGACCCAGCTCCGTGACCCTGGGCGTGCAATAAAGTGAAATATAAACAGGGGATAAGTTTGTGACGCCACCTGTTGTTATTCTGGTCAGGGTAACCAGTGCTGCTGTGGGACCACTGGGGCAGATGGTGATGCAGCCAGGATGGTTCTGTTCCCCACAGGTAGAGCGTGGCCCCAGGGCAACCGGTGTAGTCTATTGAAGTTATAGTAATCATTGAGGTGCAGGACTGAAGGCGCGGGAAAAGACCGGACAACACAGGGATTGTAGTTTCCTTTACCTTTTACTTGGTAGTCAATGGTGCAGACATTGACACTGGTAACAGGTGGTAATGGAGATCCGGTCAGCCTGAAAGCAATTGGGGATCCACCACACCGGGTGGGTTTGGAGGTTTTACTGCTGCGCTGTATTCTTAGGTCCCTGCTGCTTAAAGATATGCTGAGGTCCTCTTCTTGATAGTAAGTTCCTCACCCGTATGGCAGGCAGCTTGAGCCTTTTACAGGTTTCGCTCCTTCGTGTCAGCTCCAGGTTCTAGTATGCTGCTGTGCCGCCGGGTGTTTTGGTGTGGATCGGGGACTTGCAGTCCCCTGTCCTCCGGATTTAGCTGCCGGGACTTCAGTACCTGAACAACCAAGGACTCCAGCGTCCTGTTTCTAGCGCTCTACTCTGAGGCGAGCTCAATTACAGCTCCAATTCCCAGGCTCTCCTCAACTTCACTCCTCTTCCTTTTCACTTGCTCTCCTCTGCCCTGAGACGAGCCTCTTCGTGGCTCCAGTTCCCAGGATGTCTGTACTCTCCTCTCCTTCTCCCTAATGTTCTACCTAACTCCGCCTCCGGGTCAGAATTTATAAGGAAGCTCTCCTGAATCCGGGTTCAGAGCTCCCTCTTCTGGTCTGGAGTCAGGAAAAGTGTTGGATGCTGGTGTTATCTAGCGTGGGGACCCCTTCTTGCTTCCAGACATGACATCAACCCCTGTGACGGAGGCAATGCCACTGTGGCAACCGAACTCCTTGGGTGCCACAGACAAATCCACATTTTTGTTAATATGGAAATGAGCTGTATCAGATCGCAGATATTATAATATCATTTTATTCAACTTTATAATAAATACATGTCCACATGGACGGCTTAGGAAGTTGATTCTACTAACAGATTCCATTTCTGACATTATACAGGCAGCTCACTGAATCCAATCAAAAAAATGTAATACTTCACTTCTCCACTGGGGGCACTGCTGGGGCATTTTGAGCAAAGGTCTTCCATAATTCATGTTTTTTTAAAGAACTTTTATTTTTAGTTTAAATCATCACTCCAGTGTTTAGTCCCCTGCCCCCTGTCCTACACTCATGCTCCGGCATTTTCACATTCTTTCAGTGTCGCTCTGATCCCACGGCACCACCTTGTGCCCGTAATTTCTCACAAGCTTTCAATGGAAGTCTATGATGGCCAGAACGATGCTCCCATAGACTTATATTGAGTGTTGACCTCCAGCACGCTCCATCTGTCCTGAACATGAGGAAAATACATTGCTTATCAGGAAAACCATAGTACATTTCTAATTGGAGGGATTTGCTAATATTATTATTATTATTATTATTATTATTATTATTCCTACCACATATTGGGATAGGATCTTGAATACCCCTGAAATTGCATACATTGGGGCTAAAATTCATGTTTGCAGCTATTAAAAAACATTGCACGATTTGGCTTTTTAATGCTTTTTTTGCACTGTGGACTCAACTTTGATGTGGTCCGTGGTCTTAAATCAGTGGAAAGGAGCTCAGGATGTTACAAACTCCCTGTTGGACCGTCATAGCGAGCTCACTGACAGATTCTCATTTAACTCATTATACAGCCAACAATAGTGCAGCACAGAGGCTAATATTTGTAATGAAACCAATAGCAAAAATATTAGTTTTTTTTAGCTCAAAATACATGAATTTAAGTTAAAAAATGTCCTTAAAGGGGGACAATTCATTTAAGTGATGAGATTCTAAAAACATATTGTAATATACTTACTTTTTTCCTTTAAGTGAAAATACTTGGCTGCTTGAAGAAGATCTGAACATAGAAGCAAAAGGAGTGTTGGTACAAGGTGCCCCATCTGTAATAAAAATATGGAGATCAGGTATAGCAGGGTGTACGGGGGTAAGGTAAGATCCATTATTTAAAGCAGAAAACCTAAATGAGGTACATATCTCATAAGCTTGAATGACTATTAGACCAACCTATCCATTAGAAGGGTATAAGACATCGCTAAGCCCTGTGTCTACATACCTCGACCCTGTGTCTACATACCTCGGCCCTGTGTCTACATACCTCGGCCCTGTGTCTACATACCTCGGCCCTGTGTCTACATACCCCGGGGAGCTGTGTCTATATACCCGAGCCCTGTGTCTATATACCCCAGCCCTGTGTCTACATAACTGGGCCCTGTGTCTACATACCTCGGCCCTGTGTCTACATACCCCGGGGACCTGTGTCTATATACCCGAGCCCTGTGTCTACATACCCCGGGGACCTGTGTCTATATACCCAAGCCCTGTGTCTATATACCCCAGCCCTGTGTCTACATACTCCAGCCCTGTGTCTACATACCCCAGCCCTGTGTCTATATACCCCAGCCCTGTGTCTACATACCCCAGCCCTGTGTCTACATACCCCAGCCCTGTGTCTACATACCCCAGCCCTGTGTCTATATACCCCAGCCCTGTGTCTATATACCCCAGCCCTGTGTCTACATACCCCAGCCCTGTGTCTACATACCCCAGCCCTGTGTCTACATACCCAGCCCTGTGTCTACATACCCCAGCCATGGCAGACTACCTTGTTGCCACCATGCACCAGGATCACATTCCCTGTCCACTCTCTCCTAATAATAATATCAAACCCTGGTCAACATTACTGCCAAGCAGTAACTAAATAATAAATCCAAACACAAAATGATACTCCCAATTAGTAAATTATTAATATCACCATACAGCGTGTACCAAATAATACCACCATACAGATTTTTGCACCAAAAATGGATTCTCACAAAACACAGCAAAAATACTGTGTGTGAATGTAGCCATACAGAAAGCGGTGAGGTCACCATTGCCATAGTAACCACTGTTGCTAAGGCAACGGTAACTTCTCTGCTTACTATATGACAGTGATGAGCCTGCACTTTAACGCTTTACTATAGTTCAGGTCTCAGAGGTGTCGATGATAACAGCGGTTACTATGGCAACGGTGACCACACCGCTTACTATATGATAGCGCTGAGACCTGCGCTATAGTAAAGCAGTAAAGCACAGGTTTCAGTGCTGTCATATAGTAACCGTTGCATAGTAATCACTGTTGGTATGGGCAGTGATGAGACCTGCGCTATGGTAAATCGGTAAAGCGCAGACCTCAGCTCTGTCATATAGTAAGATATGAGGTTACCGTTGCCATAGTAACTGCTGTTGCTATGGCAATAGTGACCTCACTACTTACTATATTGCAGATCTAAGATCTATCATTCAGTGATCAGAGACCATGGAAGCGGTTGTATTTTTTCTCCCCGTGGTCTCTGATGTAGCAGAGCCGAGTCTGTCTAGAAAGAGAGAAAGATGAGGATAATGGAGGGGTAGGAGGGTGGGAAGTGGGCCATAAAGATGGAGTTACTAAGCGTTTCTGTGTTTTTCTTTTTAATAAAATAATTTTTCTCTGTGTTTTGTCTTTTTTACTATTTATTTGAGATTCTTAATGGCCGGGTCTATCTTGGCCTGACATTAAGAATCTCAGCTGCTGTAAACCCCTTAATACCCAGTGTGCCACCTCCACCAGGGGCGCTGGAAGAACCTGGTAAAGTGCATGGAAATTGCGCTATGATGAATGCACCATTTTTAGGGGAGGCTGTGGGCTGCTATTCTTTAGCGTGGAGGCGCCCCAAACTAATGGGCCCTCACTCCGCTGAGAATACCAGCCCTCAGCTGCCTAGTTTTACCTTGGCTTGAGGAGCCCATGCATTTTTTTTTGCCAGCCAAGGTAAAATTATGCAGCTGAGGTCACTGGCCTAGACTTAAAATTATTGCGAAGCCTCACGTGTTTTTTTTAAATTATTTATTTATTTAACAAGGCATGACGGCACGTTGGTTGCCATACACTAATGTGTATGGCAACCAAGCACAATCCCCATCCAGATTGTGGAAATGCACTCAAACTTCAACAGCCAATCACAGAAGCGCTCACAGAATGTGAGCATCTGTGATTGGCTGTTTGCAGGTCAGTGCAGTGAATATGCAAGTAGCTTAATTGGCGGCCCCAGAAGTGATTCAGCGGGAGACTGAGCTGACCGGGGAGCAGCAGCAGGAGTCTGGTAAGCCCAATCTACCTGTTCTTCTACTATCTATCTATCTATCTATCTATCTATCTATCTATCTATCTATCTATCTATCTATCCATCTATCCATCTGTCTGTCTTCACTAGGTCCTGTCACTCAGAGTAGGCAGCTGTATGGCAGAATGGCAGGCAGACATAGCCTACATTATGTCTGTATACTGTTCCCAAGCAGTTTGAGTACGTTCTCATCCATCTCTGTCTTCTTACAAATCCCTGCCCCCCCCCAGACTCATCGCTATTTGGTTTTAACATCTGCTTTTTCTTTGGTTATACTGCAATTGCCAATCACAGTAAGGCTAGGGTCACACCAGCGTTTACTCTAGCGTTCAGGGGGGTTCCGTCTTAAACTTAGAATTTGGCAGCATTAGCGCAGTGTTACCGGAAAGGTAAGACTGCATTAAAGCTGTCAATTCATCCCTATGGCAGACGGAACCCACGCGCATTGCAAACGCCGCCATCTAAGTGCCGAAGTTTGAAATCTCGCGCTTTTTCCAAACGCATCACATGATGCAGAAGTATGCGTAATGTGATGCTCTTGGAAAAAACACGAGATTTGAAACTACGGCAGTGAGAAGCCGGCGTATGCAATGCGTGTGGGTTCCATCTGCCATAGGGATGAATTGACCAGCGTTGCCCTGTGGAATCGCTCCACCCGTGGGGAGTGATATCACCGTAGCTGGGATTCCATCATCCCCAGAGGTCCCGCACCGCAGCGTTGACCATCAATAGCTGAACATCACGGGTGGCGTCACGACAACAATCCCCAAAACCAAACTCCCCAAACTTTTAATTGACACCACCAGGGCCACGGAGCCGGGTCTCGACCCCTGTGACTCCCCAGCAGTACTGCAGCCTGGCCGTGGGGGTCTTGCCACCGTACTATCCGTGTGAGTAGCGAATAGTAACGCGTATACTCGCTCATCGCTAAATACCACTATACAGTGGGTACGTGATGATACCGCAGAGAAAAAAGGAGGATCCAGCTGCATGGATAAAATGTTCATCTTTCTTGGTAAGTATAGAAAACCATTGTAACACCCATTGTGTTAATTCATGCTGCGAAACACTGACGTCTTCCTGGTGCACAAGACACCAATAATCATTACTGATTAATGATTTAATTTCCCCATGTTTGCTCGTGTCCCCGGCAGAGACGCCTCTCCGGGCTCCGGACTGAATTGGGCTATTTGTGGTGAGCTGGTTATCTTACATCTTGTACATAGTAATATCACAATAGATTGATTGCTAAATAATACAACCGTACAGTCAGTACTAAATAATATCTCATACAATAAGTACACAACTATACCACCACATAGGACTATTAAATAACACCACCATACAGTGAGTACATGATAACATCAACTCAGAGTAACTACCGTACATGATAATACTACCATACAGTGACTAGTGACTGAATAATATCAATGACAATAATAATACCATATAATGACTAGGAAATAATACAACTTACATTGAGTAAACAATAATATCATTATAGAGTCTTAATTAGATAATACAACCTTACCAGTGAGTATGATAATACCACAATTGAATGATTCCTATGTAATACCACAGTCAGTACTAAATAATGCCATCACAGAGTGACCACTAAATAATACCACTATACAGTGAGTACACAATGATACTTCAATACAGTGTGTACTAAATTATACCACTATACAGTGAGTACACAATAATACCTCAATACAGTGTGTACTAAATAATACCACTATACAGTGAGTACACAATAATACCTCAATACAGTGTGTACTAAATAATACCACTATACAGTGAGTACACAATAATGCCATCACAGAGTGACCACTAAATAATACCACTATACAGTGAGTACACAATAATACCTCAATACAGTGTGTACTAAATAATACCACTATACAGTGAGTACACAATAATACCTCAATACAGTGTGTACTAAATAATACCACTATACAATGAGTACACAATAATACTTCAATACAGTGTGTACTAAATAATACCACTATACAGTGAGTACACAATGATACCTCAATACAGTGTGTACTAAATAATACCACTATACAGTGAGTAATAAATAATACCATCACAGAGTGACCACTAAATAATACCACCATACAGTGAGTACTAAATAATACCACTATACAGTGAGTACACAATAATACCTCAATACAGTGTGTACTAAATAATACCACTATACAGTGAGTACACAATAATACCTCAATACAGCGTGTAGTAAATAATACCACTATACAGTGAGTACACAATAATACCTCAATACAGTGTGTACTAAATAATACCACTATACAGTGAGTACACAATAATACCACTATACAGTGAGTACACAATAATACCTCAATACAGTATGCACTAAATAATACGACCATACAGTGAGTACTAAATAATGCCATCACAGAGTGACAACTAAATGATACCACCATACAGTGAGTACAAAATAATACCACCATAGACTGACTAATAAATAATACCATCAAAGAATGACTAGTAAATAATACCACCATATAGTGTGTACACAATTATACAGTGAACACTAAAAAAATTCCAGAATATGGTGAATACTAAATAATACCACAATAGAGCGAGTGTATAACAATATCACCATACAGTGAGTACACAATTATATCACTATATAGTGAGTACAAAATAATACCAACGTAGTGTGACTATGGAAAAATATCACCATACAGTGAGTACTTAATAATAGAGTGACTACTAAATAATACCACCACACAGTGAGTACACAATTATACCACTATACAGTGAGTATATAATAATACCACCATATATTGAGTACTAAAAAATACCATCATATAGGGAGTAATAAATAATACCACCATATAGTGAGTAATAAATAATACCACCATATAGTGAGTACACAATTATACAGTGAACCCTAAATAGTGAGCACATAATTATACCACTATACAGAGAGTACTAAATAATACCACTATATATTGAATACTAAATAATACCGCCATATAGTGAGTAATAAATAATACCGCCATATAGTGAGTAATAAATCATACTGCCTTATATTGGTACATTATTATACCGCCATACAATGATTCCCTAGATTCTCAGGTGTGGAGGTGCCTCTGACAATATTGGGGCATTGTCAGATGGGGGGAACAGAAGACAAACACAATCTGGAGACCCCCAATACTGTTCCCATTCAGTATCATAAGTAACCTAATAATCTAAGGTCTCTACAGAATGAATGAGCTGTGATGTAGCAGAGCTGAGTGTGTCATTAATAATGCTCCCTCCCATACCTGTATAATACTGCAGCAGTCTGTATGTAGTGTGTCAGTCTCCTGCTGCTCTTCCTCCTCCTGTAGCCTGTGGTTATTCTTCTTGAGGTCTGGCTGCTTTCCTCAGTGAAGTGTTCTGGTTATATATATACTAGGCTTATACTGACGTCACAGTGCATTCCCATTTTTTTTTGTTTCCTCTTCAGGGCCGTATTGAAAGATCAATGTGACCAAGGTGCTGACACTAAATACTCCCTACTGTAAACAATGGAAGCAAATGACAATGACTTCTACTCCACAATGTCACAGGTATGATCATTGTCCCAGAATACTGGATGTGTCTGGAATCCCCTTCCTCCACATGGACATTTACTTTGTCCACCAATTGACATATACAGTTAGGGCCAGAAATATTTGGACAGTGACACAAGTTTTGTTATTTTAGCTGTTTACAAAAACATGTTCAGAAATACAATTATATATATAATATGGGCTGAAAGTGCACACTCCCAGCTGCAATATGAGAGTTTCCACATCCAAATCGGAGAAAGGGTTTAGGAATTATAGCTCTGTAATGCATAGCCTCCTCTTTTTCAAGGGACCAAAAGTAATTGGACAATGGACTCTAAGGGCTGCAATTAACTCTGAAGGCGTCTCCCTCGTTAACCTGTAATCAATGAAGTAGTTAAAAGGTCAGGGGTGGATTCCAGGTGTGTGGTTTTGCATTTGGAAGCTGTTGCTGTGACCAGACAACATGCGGTCAAAGGAACTCTCAATTGAGGTGAAGCAGAACATCCTGAGGCTGAAAAAAAAGAAAAAATCCATCAGAGAGATAGCAGACATGCTTGGAGTAGCAAAATCAACAGTTGGGTACATTCTGAGAAAAAAGGAATTGACTGGTGAGCTTGGGAACTGTAAAAGGCCTGGGCGTCCACGGATGACAACAGTGGTGGATGATCGCCGCATACTTTATTTGGTGAAGAAGAACCCGTTCACAACATCAACTGAAGTCCAGAACACTCTCAGTGAAGTAGGTGTATCTGTCTCTAAGTCAACAGTAAAGAGAAGACTCCATGACAGTAAATACAAAGGGTTCACATCTAGATGCAAACCATTCATCAATTCCAAAAATAGACAGGCCAGAGTTAAATTTGCTGAAAAACACCTCAAGAAGCCAGCTCAGTTCTGGAAAAGTATTCTATGGACAGATGAGACAAAGATCAACCTGTACCAGAATGATGGGAAGAAAAAAGTTTGGAGAAGAAAGGGAACGGCACATGATCCAAGGCACACCACATCCTCTGTAAAACATGGTGGAGGCAACGTGATGGCATGGGCATGCATGGCTTTCAATGGCACTGGGTCACTTGTGTTTATTGATGACATAACAGCAGACAAGAGTAGCCGGATGAATTCTGAAGTGTACCGGGATATACTTTCAGCCCAGATTCAGCCAAATGCTGCAAAGTTGATTGGACGGCGCTTCATAGTACAGATGGACAATGACCCCAAGCATACAGCCAAAGCTACCCAGGAGTTCATGAGTGCAAAAAAGTGGAACATTCTGCAATGGCCAAGTCAATCACCAGATCTAAACCCAATTGAGCATGCATTTCACTTGCTCAAATCCAGACTTAAGACGGAAAGACCCACAAACAAGCAAGACCTGAAGGCTGCGGCTGTAAAGGCCTGGCAAAGCATTAAGAAGGAGGAAACCCAGCGTTTGGTGATGTCCATGGGTTCCAGACTTAAGGCAGTGATTGCCTCCAAAGGATTCGCAACAAAATATTGAAAATACTTTGGGTTATGTTTATTTGTCCAATTACTTTTGACCTCCTAAAATGTGGAGTGTTTGTAAAGAAATGTGTACAATTCCTACATTTTCTATCAGATATTTTTGTTCAACCCTTCAAATTAAACGTTACAATCTGCACTTGAATTCTGTTGTAGAGGTTTCATTTCAAATCCAATGTGGTGGCATGCAGAGCCCAACTCGCCAAAATTGTGTCACTGTCCAAATATTTCTGGCCCTAACTGTACTAGTATAACATTAAGTAATCATATACACAGAGTCAGATAATACCAACATACACAGAAAAATACATAAGACCAATAATACTGCCAAACAGTGGCAAATCAATATCGCCATACAGTGACTGATTCCATAAGTCCATACACATACCGTATATTATCATCATTAATAAAACTGTACACTGACTACAGATAAATACCACTATTGCCTCAATGCCATAATGTCACCAAATATTACCACCATGCACCACCACAGTGTAACAGTGTATTATTAATACCGCCATACAATTCATCTACTGTACTGACACTATAGAAAATGCTTTTATTAATGACCAATGATACCACCATAATTTGACTGATTAATATCACCATATATTACCATATATTACCATGATGTAGTACCACCATATAAAAAACACCATTTCATACACTATAATATTCCCACAAAATGACTTATGAATACCTTCATAAGGTGACCAAATATTATCGTCATCTAGTGCATTATTAATACCTCCATACAGTGAAGTCATTTTACTAAGGATTACACAAAATACTTCCACCTAATGACCAATAAAACCACCATACATTGACTGCTATTGTAATATCACCATATCATGACCAAATATTACCACTATTAAGTGCATTAATACCACCATATGGTGACTATTAATAATACTATTATACAGTGACTACAAAACAATCTTCCATTTCATGTCCAACATTACCAATATACAATGACTGGTTAATATCACTATATTATGACCACACAGGACAATTATTTAGCCCATTAATTCAATCATACAGAGCATATATATATAATGTAATAATAGTGTTATACAGTGACTATATATAATAATACTGTTATACAGTGACTATATGTAATATAATAATACTGTTATACAGTGACTATATATAATATAATAATACTGTTATACAGTGACTATATATAATATAATAATACTGTTATACAGTGACTATATATAATATAATAATACTGTTATACAGTGACTATATATATAATATAATAATACTGTTATACAGTGACTATATATAATAATACTGTTATACAGTGACTATATATAATGTAATAATACTGTTATACAGTGACTATATATAATATAATAATACTGTTATACAGTGACTATATATAATATAATAATACTGTTATACAGTGACTATATATAATAATACTGTTATACAGTGACTATATATAATATAATAATACTGTTATACAGTGACTATATATAATAATACTGTTATACAGTGACTATATATAATATAATAATACTGTTATACAGTGACTATATATAATATAATAATACTGTTATACAGTGACTATATATAATATAATAATACTGTTATACAGTGACTATATATAATATAATAATACTGTTATACAGTGACTATATATAATATAATAATACTGTTATACAGTGGCTATATATAATGTAATAATACTGTTATACAGTGACTATATAGAATGTAATAATACTGTTATACAGTGACTATATATAATGTAATAATACTGTTATACAGTGACTATATATAATATAATAATACTGTTATACAGTGACTATATATAATATAATAATACTGTTATACAGTGACTATATATAATAATACTGTTATACAGTGACTATATATAATATAATAATACTGTTATACAGTGACTATATATAATAATACTGTTATACAGTGACTATATATAATATAATAATACTGTTATACAGTGACTATATATAATATAATAATACTGTTATACAGTGACTATATATAATATAATAATACTGTTATACAGTGGCTATATAGAATGTAATAATACTGTTATACAGTGGCTATATATAATGTAATAATACTGTTATACAGTGACTATATATAATATAATAATACTGTTATACAGTGACTATATATAATATAATAATACTGTTATACAGTGACTATATATAATAATACTGTTATACAGTGACTATATATAATATAATAATACTGTTATACAGTGACTATATATAATAATACTGTTATACAGTGGCTATATATAATGTAATAATACTGTTATACAGTGGCTATATATAATGTAATAATACTGTTATACAGTGGCTATATAGAATGTAATAATACTGTTATACAGTGGCTATATATAATGTAATAATACTGTTATACAGTGACTATATATAATATAATAATACTGTTATACAGTGACTATATATCATGTAATAATACTGTTATACAGTGACTATATATAATAATACTGTTATACAGTGACTATATATAATATAATAATACTGTTATACAGTGACTATATATAATAATACTGTTATACAGTGACTATATATAATATAATAATACTGTTATACAGTGACTATATATAATATAATAATACTGTTATACAGTGACTATATATAATATAATAATACTGTTATACAGTGGCTATATATAATGTAATAATACTGTTATACAGTGACTATATAGAATGTAATAATACTGTTATACAGTGACTATATATAATATAATAATACTGTTATACAGTGACTATATATAATATAATAATACTGTTATACAGTGACTGCTTTAACCCAGAGGGATGTGAGCTGTTTGTCAGAATGGATGGAGAGTTCAGCAGGTAGAGAAGACAGTGGGGTCTGGTAATGCAGCGCTCTCTGATGTGATACACCACATAGACTTCTTGTAGTCTATTGTACCTTTGATGTATGCACAGATTATTAAAGTGATGAGTGACAGATCTGATAATAAGGCTATCAGGCAGTAGCTATATCATTACAAGGACGCACACCCTGTATATCTATTGTTACAATCTGCTATTAACAACTCATCATTCATCATAGACTTCCTTATCCTGATTGTTACATTGTTGCTGTGACTATCTCGTATACAGTATATATAGCTCATCAGTGTTGGCTTCAGCTGCCAAGGGCCACCAGTCACACTGAGGGGCCACTGTTCAGCTACATGCTCCATCAGCCTCAGTCACATATTGATCTCTCCTTCTATATAATAATCTCTGGATAGTTTGTTGAGTGAATGATGAGATGCTGCTTTTTTCTGTACATAGTGACTGTAATGGAATGGGGCCAAATACTGATGGGTGAGTGGCTTTCTCCAGCACAGGGGCCCATTGGGAGATTCTTTCTTTCTCTCTTTCTTTCCTTCTTTCTTTCTTTCTTTTTCTTTCTTTCTTTCTTTCTTTCTTTCTTTCTTTTCTTTCTTTCTTCTTTCTTTCTTTTTCTCTCTTTTTCTTATCTATCTATCTATCTATCTATCTATCTATCTATCTATCTATCTATCTTCTCTCTCTATTTATCTCTATGTATCTCAAATGAAATTTAAATCAAAGGAACATTATTGTCAGGACTAAATACACCTTAATTTTGCTAAAGCAAGTGTACAATAGGGAATAGGGATAGGGAGTGTGGGGATGATGGGTACAAATTATGGATGGGGGTAGATCCAGGGTGGGGGTTATAAGAACAATGGATGGGGGTAGATCCAGGATAGGGACTATAAGAACAATGGATGGGGGCAGATCTAGGGTGGAGGCTATAAGAACAATGGATGGGTCAGATCCAGGGTGGGGGCTATAAGAACAATGGATGGGGCAGATCCAGAGTGGAGGCTATAAGAACAATGGATGGGGCAGATCCAGGGTGGGGGCTATATGAACAATGGAATGGGGCAGATCCAGGGTGGGGGCTATAAGAACAATGGATGGGGCAGATCCAGGGTGGAGGCTATAAGAACAATGGTTGGGGTAGATCCAGGGTAGCGGCTATAAGAACAATGGATGGGGGCAGATCCAGGGTGAGGGCTATAGGAACAATGGATGGGGCAGATCCAGGGTGGGGCCTATAGGAACAATGGATGGGGGAGATCCAGGGTGGGAGGCTATAAGAACAATGGATGGGGCAGATCCAGGGTGGGGGCTATAAGAACAATGGATGGGGGAAGATCCAGGGTAGGGGCTATAAGAACAATGGATGGGGCAGATCCAGGGTGGGGACTATAAGAATAATGGATGGGGCAGATCCAGGGTGGAGGCTATAAGAACAATGGATGGGACAGATCCAGATTGGGGGCTATAAGAACAGTGGATGGGTCAGATCCAGGGTGGGGGCTATAAGAACAATGGATGGGACAGATCTAGAGTGGGGGCTATAAGAGCAATAAATGGAGGCACATCCAGGTTGGGGGCTATAAGAACAATGGATGGGGCAGATCCTGAGTGGAGGCTATAAGAATATTGGATGGGGTAGATCCAGGGTGGGGGCTATAGGGACTATCTATCTATCTATCTATCTATCTATCTATCTATCTATCTATCTATCTATCTATCATTTGTTATTTCTCTACGTAATTGGGATTTCCCCAATTTCACACATTTATTGTATATTCTCATGTGGAGCCCACTGGGACGGGGTATTCGGTACCGGACCAGGGTACTGCTGGGGATATCACGGTGGTCTTCGTCCGGACCGTGTCCCAGGTTCTCACAAGTAAAAGGGGTATTTACAGGGATAGTTTGTCGTAACGCCACCCACGGGTTGTGGTCAGTAAGGGGAGCACCGCTGCAGTGTGCTTCTGTCAGGAGGATGGATGGATGCTGCAGCAGGGTGGATGAGCCCGCTGCGGGTCGGGCTGCTCCTGACAGGGTAAGAGGTGCAATAACAGTTCTGTATACCTGGAATCAGACACGGGAAACTGAAGCAGGGTTCACCAGGTTTACTTGCAAGTTCTTTCAAGTCAAGCAGCTTACAACATAGTTCTCAACACAGTCCAGTTTACAGTTCAGCCAGGCTGTCGCTCTGAGACCCCTCACTCTCTCTCTTAGTGTCCTTACAGGCTTGTTCTATCTCGGTTCTTCTGTGTGGATTGCGTGGTGGCAAGTCGGTCCCTTGTGTGTAGCTTCCCCAGATGTGTGTGGGCGGTAAGCCGGGTCCTCCTGGATGTTGCTGAGCCTCCAACCCTGGTAGTAAGAATACAGATCTGGAATCCGTGTTCCCCGTCAGCTTGTCTGGGAAGCCGGCGTGTAGCGGCAGTCCCCCTCAGAGCCGACACTCTGGTTGCAGCCTAGCTTGGGTGACCCTGTCTTTCAAGTGATCACCGTCTCTTTCCCACCCGTGTGACTTTCAGTTACAATCAGGGAATCTGTCCCGCCGGTAGTTGGTCGGTGCTGCCATACTCCTCGGACCCAGTGGCACCGGTCTGGTCTCTGTGCTCACTCTCCCTTGGGCTGCGGGCTATGGACGAGCTTTCTCTCCATGGATCTGTGTCACGTTGGATTCTGCGCCTCCAGGGAGCCCTATCCCTCCAGGATGTGTCACTCTCTGTCACTTGTCTTGGCTTCTCGGCACCCACTGGCCTACTAACTCCTTCCTCCTCTTTTCCTCTATTTGTACTAGCTCATCACCTGACCTTCCTTTCCACCCACTTTCCTCTAAACCCCACCACCCCTTGCTCACCTAGAGTCCCGGGCTCCGGGTTGGGTGCTGTGCACCTGTGGGTGTGTGTGCTGTGAGGGTGTTTAGTGCACAAACTGTCTATCTGCCTGGCTGCAGTTCCCTATGTGGCCTCCCTCGTCGCAGGGGCGCCACACTCATATCCATGATGGAGTGTAGGTCTCATTAATTTTTAATTTTTAAAAAATGTTTTCTTGTAAGCACTATCACCTTCCCCCCTAACCTGTAAATCTGAACATTCCCAGTGTAATAATGTATTTCTCCCAGTAGATATTAATAGTGATGATATTGTGTATGAATGATTTGGCCCAGTCATCTGACGTCCGCCCACTCGCTGACATTCCAAGGTGATTTCTTCAGAATTCCTGAAGTTAAACTGGTCGTGGCTAAATAAAATGCCCCAAATTGAAAGTAATGGATTTCCTCCATACCTCTGTGATTTCCCATGGTAAATGATCAGATGAATAGGTAAAAAGATCTTTTTTTACATTTTGGTTTAGGAAACACAGTGCCGCTCTTGTCAGTAGGATTAGTGATGGGCCTCCCTTTCAAGGTTTGGGTTCGGTGGCGGTGTTCGGGACCGAACTTGACTCGAGCCATCACTGATTGTCTGCACAGGTCTCCACCCACATACAACCAGCCATAGGCACAACACTTCCAGGGATGGGAGGGTGGGGATTTTTCTTTTTATTTTAGGGACAACACACTACAGCAGAAAACTCAGATTTGACCCCCAGTGCAAGTGGATCACACTAGGCTGGGCACAAAACCTACCGGAGCACAGTGCAGCACGCTCCTGCACCCAAAATCCAGCCCTGAACAGGTTCGTTCATCGCTAATTAGGATGTGTGCTGTATTGGAGCTCAGTCCTTTCTGTTTTGATTGAATTTGAGCTGCAATATTATTATTATTATTTATTATTATAGCAATATTTATTCCATGACACTTTACATGTGAAAAGGGGCCATACATAGACAAATGCAATAATCATCAACAATACAAGGCACAGACAGGTACAGGGGAAGAGAGCACCCTGCCCATGAGGACTCACAGTCTACAAGAGATGGGTGAGGATACAGTAGGTTAGGAGAGAGGACCTTGCCTGCAAGGGCTCAATCTATAAGGGTTGGGTGAGGATACTGTAGGTGAGGAGAGAGGACCTTGCCAACGAGGGCTCACAGTCTACAAGGGATGGGTGAGGATACAGTAGGTGAGGAGAGAGAATCCTGCCCATGAGGGCTCACAGTCTACAAGGGATGGGTGAGGAGAGAGGACCCTGCCCATGAGGACTCACAGTCTACAAGAGATGGGTGAGAATACAGTAGGTGAGGATAGAGCACCCTGCCCATGATGGCTCACAGTCTACAAGGGATGGGTGAGGATACAGTAGGTGAGGATAGAGCACCCTGCCCATGAGGGCTCACAGTCTACAAGGGATGGGTGAGGATACAGTAGGTGAGGAGAGAGGATCCTGCCCATGAGGTCTCACAGTCTACAAGGTATGGGTGAGGATACAGTAGGTGAGGATAGAGCACCCTGCCCATGAGGGCTCACAGTCTACAAAGGATGGGTGAGGAGAGAGGACCCTGCCTGCGAGGGCTCACAGACTACAAGGGATGGGTGATGATACGGTAAGTAAGGATTGAGGACCCTGCCCACGAGGGCTCACAGTCTACAAGGGATGGGTGGTGATACAGTAAGTAAGGATTGAGGACCCTGCCCACGAGAGCTCAGTCTACAAGGGATTGGTGAGGATACAATATGTGAGGAGAGAGGACCCTGCCCACGAGGGCTCACAGTCTACAAGGGATGGGTGATGATGCAGTACGTGAGAGAGGATCCTGCCTGTGAGGGCTCACAGTCTACAAGGGATGGGTGACAGTAGGTGAGGAGAGAGGACCCTGCCCATGAGGGCTCAATCTTCAAACATCACACAAAAGACATAGACTTGCATGTCTTTTTCTAGATATATTTGTTGTCACGCCTAAGGCAATAATGTGCACTATTGCTTTCACTTCCCATTTGAAATCTTTTGAACCTTAGGTGACACACTATGATGCAGATAGAAGAGAAGCAGCCACATACAAATGAGAAAAATACACCCTCCTTATACTTTGGTATGTTTTTGTTTTCCCCTACCACCACTCTTGACCCTTGGATCCATTTCCACACTCGTTTGCTCATAAAACGTTTTCATTGGAAAAGGAAGTTGTAAATGAGGTCTGTCCAGCTAGGAGAAAAGTGAGATTTCTAGGCATAGGGAACACCACAGCTCGTCATGAATTAGACCGGCCATGGTGTTCCAAACCCCCTTTGCGCCTCAGTCCCATCCTAGCTTCACTCTTCAGTGAAAACTCCCAGTTGCGCCTAAACTTTGCGACTTTCCAAAGATTTTACGCCAAAATTGTGTCATTAGATCGTGTTGATAAATTGACTCCAGTGGATCAAAGTGAGGACTTGATTTATTATTTGCAGTTAATTTGTTTCCTTTTTAGAGCAAAGAGTCTTATGTTCTGCTAAAATGTCACAAAATTGGCAGACACCCTCATAAAAAAATAAAGCATATATAAAATGATTCTGAGGTTGGCCAGAGTTCATTAGCCGAAATCGCAAACCCAACTTACCATGTCGAACAAAGCAAAAAACAAAAAACAGTCCAACACAAAGTAAATTAAAAAAGGCACAAATTAAAAATTTGGAGCAAAAAACAAAAAAACTAAATACACCAAAAACTAAAATAACAGGTATAAATGCAATAATTATTGGGCCCTAGATGTCCCAGAATTGTGTCTTTCATAACTTGAGATATATTTGTTGCCTGGGCTGGGCTGGACATAATCACCTGCCCTGGTGATGATTCCAACCACTGTGCAATGCTAAGGAAATCCTGAAAACATGACCTGTTGGTGGCCCTTGAGGACTGGAGTTCCCATCCCTGCAATAGATAGATCCACTGAATCTGTCCAGTCAAAGTCAGTGTCTTAAAATAAGACTGTATCTATAGATATGGCTCATTGTATATCCTGTTTTGTTTAGAGTGACATGAGTCCTTCTTAAAAGTTGTGGAGTCGGTCCCCTTGGTTTGTAAGGGATTTGGCTGGGGCTAAACCAAACTTGGAACTTTTTGGAAGTTGGCATATGTAAAGTCCCCTATACACAACAGACTGATGTTGGCCAAAAGCACTGATATCAATGGATTCAGCCAACACAGAACGCAGGACTCTGTCTAGTCTAGATTCCAACCATCCAAAAGAGTGGCCCCCAAGTGGAAGGGTTCAGAGGATAGAACGCTAGCAGCAAGGGTCCGAGTTGCCTACAGCCTAAAGGTAACTGGCCGAGCCAGACTGGTGCGTGAACTTGGTGGACTTTCCCTGGTGGAGTCTCCCCAAGTGTCTGAAAGCACAACACTCTATTCTGGCCCTTCTGACCAATCCCCTAACCCCTTCCTGTATGAGGAAACTAGACATGGAGCTGCGGAAAGGAAAAGTGACTTTTATGAATTGGACTGTAGCGCTAGGCTGGGATGTGCTGAGACTCAGAGTACTAGTAGTGTTATGGCAATAAATAGTTAATAATTTATATAAGTTTATTGAAGCCATTCAGAAACCTTCCAAAAGCATGTTTATATGAATTCTTGCACTTTCCTCTAGAATTCCTCTGACTCAGATTTTATATAATGTTTTGAGTTAGATGTAGCAGTGTAGAAGCTCTTATCAGCATGGACCAAATGTACTGTACTAATTCAAGGCTGAATTGGAAAGGCTAACTAACACACACTAAATGAATGTTTTTCAGAAAAAAATGTAGATTCAGCATAATATGATGCAATCACCCCTAGTAACACCCCTTTTAATATCCCTTTAAGGAGTCGTATAAAACTGTTAACCCCTCCCTTTGTCATTAAGCTCTACCTTGACATGGTTGTCAGTGTGGTTCTTTCGGTGGCGTGCAAACACTCAGACAAAGCGTCCAATTTGGCGGCAGACAATTAAGATGACAGCCTCACCCGAAAGGTGTGGAGGGCATCCATTACAGTAGTAAGAGCGAAAACAATACAGATGGAACTGAAAGTCTGTCTGAATATTCTCTGTACAAGTCAATCATGCTGGAAGTTACTGTATTTTTCAGACTATAAGATATACCCCCCCAAAATTTTTCCTCCTCCAAAACCTAGGTGCGTCTTACAGTCCAGTGCATCTTATAATCTGAAAAATACAGTATCTGCCCACTATCTTGTGTATAAAGTTGATCATGAAGAACTGTTAAGTAAAGTGTTATCATTAGAAGACACCTGGAGGTCTTCTTGTTGGTATAAGTTGTCATCTGTTCCTGGCCAGCCAAATCCCATAGCACATACAACCTACACAGGCCTACACAGGTGTATTGCCCACACCTCACAAGTCCACACACCCAGCCAGGACCATGTCTTTCATGTAGTGTGCTGGAGTGATAGGAATCAATACCCCGCCCAAAACAAAGTAGCTATGTGGAAGGTCAGAGTGAGGGGAATCCAATCAATGCAGAAGTCATGTGGAAGGTCAGGGTAGGGGGAATTCAATTAATGCAGTCATCTTGCGGAAGGTGAGGGCAGGCGGAATTCAATCAATGTAGTGATCATGTGGAAGGTCAGGGCAGGGGGAATTCAATCAATGAAGTGATCATGTGCAAAGTCAGGGCAGGGGGAATTCAATCAATGCAGTGATCAGGTGGAAGGTCAGGGCAGTGGGAATTCAATCAATGCAGTGATCATGTGAAAGGTCAGGGCAGGGGGAATTCAATTAATACAGTGATCATGTGGAAGGTCAGGGCAGGGGGAATTCATCAATGCAGTGATCATGTGGAAGGTTGGTCAGGGGAATTCAATCAATGTAGTGATCATGTGGAAGGTCAGGGCAGGGGAAATTCAATCAATGAAGTGATCATGTGGAAGGTCAGGGCAGGGGGAATTCAATCAATGGAGTGATTATGTGGAAGGTCGGGGCATGGGGAATTCAATCAATGGAGTGATTATGTAGAAGGTAAGGGCAGTGGGAATTCAATCAATGCAGTGATCATGTGGAAGGTTGGGTCAGGGTAAATTCAATCAATGGAGTGATCATGTGGAAGGTCAGGGCAGGGGGAATACAATCAATGCAGTGATCATGTGTAAGGTCAGGGCAGGGGGAATTCAATCAAAGCAGTGATCATGTGGAAGGTCAGGGCAGGGGGAATTCAATCAATGCAGTGATCATGTGGAAGGTCAGGGCAGGGGGAATTCAATCAATGCAGTGATCATGTGGAAGGTCAGGGCAGGGGGAATTCAATCAATGCAGTGATCATGTGGAAGGTCAGGGCAGGGGGAATTCAATCAATGCAGTGATCATGTGGAAGGTCAGGGCAGGGGAATTCAATCAAAGCAGTGATCATGTGGAAGGTCAGGGCAGGGGGAATTCAATCAATGCAGTGATCATGTGAAAGGTCAGGGCAGGGGGAATTCAATCAATGCAGTGATCATGTGGAAGGTCAGGGCAGGGGGAATTCAATCAATGCAGTGATCATGTGGAAGGTCAGGGCAGGGGGAATTCAATCATTGAAGTGATCATGTGGAAGGTCGGGGCAAGGGGAATTCAATCAATGGAGTGATCATGTGGAATGTCAAGGCAGGGGGAATTCAATCAATGCAGTGATCATGTGGAAGGTCAGGGCAGGGGGAATTCAATCAATGTAATTATCATGTGGAAGATGAGGGCAGGGAGAATTCAGTCAGTACATGGAAGACAGTCAGGAATCAAGGGCAGCATGGTGGCTCAGTGGTTAACACTGTTACTTTGCAGCTCTGGGGACCTGGGTTAGAATCCTACCAAGGATGCCACCCTGCAAGGAGTTTGTATGTTGTACTGTACTGGGGTTTACTCAAATGATGCAAAGATATATGGGTAGGGAATACAAAGATATGTGGGTGAGCCCCAATGGGGACAGTGATGATAATCTATGTAATGTTCTTTGAAATATGATGGAGCTATATAAGCAATGCATAATAATAATGACAGGTTCTTTTCGGGCAGTGCACCTGGACCCATTAGCTTATTGTAGAGGCATTAACCACAATTGTTTTCTTATGATTTTATCATCAGGAAATACTGAATACTGAACACTGAAGGAGACATTAAATTAAGGCTGGGGTCACATTTGCGTTAGCACATGCAGATCCTGATCCGGTTTTGAGCTGTCAAAAAGCTCAAAACCGGATCAGGATCCGCAGCCCATAGGAGCCCATTATAACACAGGATTACACTACACTCAATCCGGTACCGGCATCCGGTTTCGTTGCCTGCTGTAAAAATCATGCAGGCAACAGTTTTCGCACAGTTTTCTCTTCCATATTCCGGTTTTGAAATGTAAACCGCAAATGTGAGTGGAGCCGAACCGTAAACCACAGCACACAACACGGACAAAATCGTATTGTCCTGGATTATGTCGGATCCGGCGCCGCCCGGCACACAATAACATAGGAGTCAATGAGCGCCGGTTTGAGCCAGATCCGGGTGAATCCGATTTTAGCCGAATACATTCCCCGCCTCA
This sequence comes from Allobates femoralis, assembly GCA_033576535.1. Taxonomy (NCBI): domain Eukaryota; kingdom Metazoa; phylum Chordata; class Amphibia; order Anura; family Aromobatidae; genus Allobates; species Allobates femoralis. The sequence goes on from JARQOC010000004.1 coordinate 591,263,002, forward strand.
AAACCCATGCAGGAAAGCCGGGGAAGATCGGCAACCGCCCACCAGAATCGACATTAAGGTGCAATCCGGATACCGCATGCGGATTTAGGAACACATTTTGTAGGCACTGGATCTGGATTCGGTAACAGCAATTAGCCTTCCAAATGTGACCCTAGCCTAATTGTGGGAAATCACAGCAAATCAATGACACCTTCATACTTCTGACCATACATTACATCTTCGTGGAAAGTGCAGAACATGAAGGCATGCCGTCATTCCTGCACACGGGATAATTAATGTGTTACTAGTACCTATATGCAGAACGTGGAATCCAGGGGTGCGGTACTTTCTTCATTATCCTCATTGTTATGCAGCCACAGATGAATAATAACCCTCAACATCCAATACTTACACTCGCAGAGGTGTGAGAATCACCGGATCTGCAAATCATGAAAAAATGGAAACAACATTTTCAAAAACATCTCAATTTGTTCAGTATGGAGTATGAGGAGCACATGCAGATATCTAGGCACTCACAGCCTTGGTTGCTATCAATAATGGTTGTGTGAGGGATATCCTGCTGTACTTAAAGCACTTGGGCAAATCATCAAGATCTGCTACTGGCAGCTCATTTTGCAATTGCCGATCAATGGAATCCCAGATATGATCGTTGGGAGATAATTCCCGGTACGCTGTAGGCCTTGGTGGCTCATTTAGACCCACAGGCCGCTCAGACTGGCACAAGCAACTTGTGGCTGGTGTTGTCGTGTTGAAAAAAATAGTTCCTGGGTCACTTTGGAGAAATGGCCGCACCACTGGTTCCAAAACTAAATCAATATAACGCTCAGCTGTTAGGGTACCTTTACACGCCGCAACCGCGGTGAGAAATCTGACCGGCAATCTGTTGCCCTGTCACCATCGCCGTGAAATTGCCTCGAAATTGCGGAGTGTAATTGGGCAATTTGGCGGCGTTAAAAAAGGTTGCGCCTGGTTCCGATTTCACAGCACTGCTCCAAATTCAGAGGCAATCATGAAGGCGACATTCCGTCTTTGCGTGTGAACAGGCGATAGGAATGGAATCTGCGTCGCCTACTGATTTCCCGGAGGCGTGCCACAGCGTGCTGGAGTCCACGCCCCGTCAGTGATGATTGGTGGTGACTACTGTGTGTCCATTGGCTGTCAGTTGATAGCGTGCCATACTTGAGCGTGTATTGGTGGCAAGCTCTGACACACAATGGTGTCAGGTATTAGCCAGCCTTCCAGCGCAGGGTGGCCAATCACAACGCTATTGCATTGTCCAATGAGCGTGGTTGGGGCAAGGTGTACAACAATTTGGCACGCCTATGTTTTCACCGGCGCTGAACAGGTACGCCCACATTCCTTTTGGGATTGCGGCTTGTGAAGCGGCGACTGGAGTCTACCGGATGTTTCCCGCTGTTTGTGTGGCAACTTCCGGGGACTTACGTCACCTTAGGTTGAGGGTGAAATTGCGGTGTGTAAAAGCGCCTTCGGCGTTTGGAGGCAACCATGAGAAATGTGCATGCGCGCATTAGATTGCCTCCTATCGGCACCAAAAGTTGCGGCGTGTAAAGGTACCCTTAAGGTACCTTTACACGCCGCTACAACAGGATGGATACAACCCGCTACAGGCTACGATTGTAGCTTGCGTCGTCAATATTGCCCGTAGTAGCGGCGTGTGAAGACGGTAGGAGGCAGCCGGCAACAGATACATCTGTTTCCGAGCACTGCTCTGAAACAGGTGGCTACAAAGCCGATTGTAGCGAGCTGTATTGGCGTGTAAAGAAGGAACAGAAGGGTTGTTTCTACACCATGCTATGTAGCTGGGGCGTGACACAGGCTCTGGGTTACAGCGCCCCCTCCAGCGATCATTGGAGGAAGCTCCTGCGTTACGATTGGTAGACGCTGCATAGGGCGGCATATTTAAGGAGCTGACCAGTCACACTACACAATTGCTCGAGCGTCATGTATTAATCAGCCTCCTGCGATGCCTGCCCAATCATGATGTTCTTGCTTTGTCCTATCAGCGTACGGACGTCTCGTAATCCACAATTGTGGCACGCCTATGTGCTGTCCCTGCTGCACCAGGTCCGCCCATATTAGCTTGTTGTAGAGGTGTGTAAATGAGGTAAGGTAAGCTACAGATGGCTACTTGAGACACCCGGCGATGTATCTAGCTGTAGATGTAACGTAGCGTAGCGCACCTTGTGGCAGCGTGTAAAGGTGGTGCGTTTCCCGTTTGTAACCGTTTGGGCGTGCTCGTGCACGTGAAGTAGCGGGTTGTATCCATCCTGTTGTAGCGGCGTGTAAAGGTACCTTTAGTGTGCCTGGCTAGAGTTGCTGGCTACAGAACCTAAGGGCTAAAGGGATTTTCTCATTTTAGATTACTGAAGGCTACGATGACAGGGGTCATCCTACTCCAGGGGTTAGAGGGCCGCAACGCGCGTCTACACGCACGCCTGTGCTGGATGGATGGAGTGGCATTGGTTTCCTAGTAGCCGTGCATATTTCTCCTGTGCTGGTGCTGTAAGGGTTAAAGCTGTTCTTTTGTGTCTCAGTATCACTGGGAGTCTCCAGTGCTATAGATAGGGAATAATTTGCAATTGTGGGAATAACCCTTTAATCAGTTTTCCAGTTGAAGTTCATATGCACATGACATATCTTACACCCCCCCCTAATTTGTGAAGTAGAAGAGGCGTCAGGAAATTGATGGTGAAGTGTCTTTTATGACGCTTTTTACAGTGGATTTGCCACCAGTGGTTTTGTTTTATTCTAATTACATATAGAATCATGGCTGAAAGTTATTCCAGAAAATTATTGCAATTACATACGTTTATTTCCTTTGTGTGTGCATGAAAGAAACCCTCTCCTCTACACCACCACCCTTTCTTTTTCTCTTCTCTTGCCCCCTCTTTTTCTATCTTTTCCTTCTTTTACTTTGACTTGTTTGTTGCAATAAATAATTATTTTGTCAGCTATAAATTAACCTGATGAATGGACTGCCTAATACGTTCAGACAACAGCTACCGCGACACCTTGCAAGTGGTAATGGCAGGACGCTGAATTATTGATGCTGAACTTACGCAAGGTTATGTTCTGATTAATGTGCTTTTGTATACATGTACTTATTGATTCAGATTCGATTTAATGTTAGTCCAATGTTTTGGATTGTATGTTTATCTCATTTTCAATAAAAAGACAATTGAAAGAAAGAAAACTGAGAAAAAAGGCAAATTGGACACAAGGTCAATCAAAGCCCCAAAATGAACCAGACAAAACTGTTGGTCTCCTCAACTAATATATGTTTTCCCCATGTGGAGTAAATCCCTGCAGTCAGTCTCCTCCTATAACCTCCACAGGCTTCTTCTCACCTGGAGTTTCTCCTCTTCTTTATTATCTGCTCCCGGTCTCTCATATTTGAGGCGTCTTCTCCCAATTTTCGGATCTCTCCACAGGTGATCAATGGGATTTAGATCTGGACTCATTGCTGACACTTCAGATCTCTCCAGCACTTGGTTTGCATCCATTTCTGGGGCTTTTTGAAGTGCTTGGGGTCGTTGTCCTCTTAGAAGACCCATGACCCAGGACGCACCGCTAGCTTTCTGATACTGGACAATACATTGCCACCCAAAATACTATGGTAATATTCAGATTTCATGATGTCTTGCACACAGTCAAGGCCCCCAGTGCCAGAGGCAGCAAAACAACCCAAAACATCTCTGACCTCCACCATATGTGACTGTAGGTCCTGTGCTCTTTTCTCTGACCTCCACCATATGTGACTGTAGGTCCTGTGCTCTTTTCTCTGACCTCCACCATATCTGACTGTAAATCTTGTCCTCTGTTCTCTCACCTCCCCCATATGTGACTGTTGGCCCTGTGCTCTTTTCTCTGATCTCCACCATATGTGACTGTAGGTCCTGTGCTCTTTTCTCTGACCTCCACCATATCTGACTGTAAATCTTGTCCTCTGTTCTCTCACCTCCCCTATATGTGACTGTAGGTCCTGTGCTCTTTTCTCTGACCTCCACCATATCTGACTGTAAATCTTGTCCTATGTTCTCTCACCTCCCCCTTATGTGACTGTAGGTCCTGTGCTCTTTTCTCTGACCTCCACCATATGTGACTGTAGGTCCTGTGCTCTTTTCTCTGACCTCCACCATATGTGACTGTAGGTCCTGTGCTCTTTTCTCTGACCTCCACCATATCTGACTGTAAGTCTTGTCCTCTGTTTCTCTCACCTCCCCATATGTGACTGTAGGTCCTGTGTTCTTTTCTTTGTAGCCTCATTCTGTTTTCAGTAAACAGTAGAATGATGTGCTTTACCAAAAAGCTCTATTTTGTTTCATCTGTCCACAAGATACTTTCCAGATGGATTTTGGTTACTCACATACATTGTAGCAAACTGCATTTTAGCTTTTTTCTGTCACTGTGTCAGCAGTGGCCCTCCTGAGTCACCTCCATAGTGTTTGATTTCATTTACATGTGGATGGATAGTTTGTGCTGACACTGATGCCCTCTGATCCTGCAGGACAGCTTGATTTCTTTGGCACTTGATTGTGGCTTATCCTCCATCCACACTACCCTGTGTTGCAGCCTTTCATCAATTTTTCTTTGCTGTCCACATCCATGGAGATTTGCTACAGTGCCATGGTTGTAAACCTCTTGATTAAGTTGAGCACCATGGGCAAAGGAACATGAAGATGTCAGGAGATGGACTTGTAACCTTGAGATTTTTTTATATTTTCAGCAATTTTTGGTTCTAAACTCTTCAGACAGTTCTCTTCTTCTCTTACTGTTCTCCATGCTTAATGTAGCTAACCCTCCCCAGGGCCGGGGTACTCAGATCCCGGGTGTTTAGTTATGGGTGCTGTCAACAATGGGCCGTGGCCCTGGTGGTCGCTTAAAACGGGGTTGCAAAAATAAAATAAAAGTAATTTTGTGACGCCACCTATGGTGTCTGGTGATGGCACCGCTGCTGCTGAAGACCTCCGAGGATGATGGATGGACAATTTGATGGTGTTGCTTCCCGTAGGTGGAGCGGGATCCCTGGGGCAGTGATGTGGAAATAGGATTTAGCACAAGGAGGTGGCTCTGTAGGTGGGATGTCTCTACAGTCTCTGGGTTGGACAGGATCAGGGATGTAAGAACTGACACACACACTGGGAGTAGTTCTCCGTACCTTTACTGAGGTTAAACTGGCACTGTCCAGGGTACACTCTAGGTGGTCGGGAAGCACTTCAGTATCTCCACATCTAGTAAGTTATAAGACCTCCTTTGTCTTTCTCTTTGCTTACGCTGAAGCTCTGGCCTGTTTGGAACTTGGTCTGGCCTCCTCTGTGTCTCTCACCCGTGTTGACTGCACTGAGAACCCTCGGTTGGTTGCAGCTAGTGTCCTGCTGTTCCTGGCTCACGTGTTGAAGGTGCTGCGGGTGCCCGGCAGACTGGAGTCTCCTTGGTATACCGGTGTTTTCTGCTGGGCTAAACTCTCTCTGACAGACTCGGACGTTGCTCTGTTCCTGGCCTTGCTTTCGTCCGTCACTCTCAGGTACCTCACACTGGCTAAGGCTCTTCCCCGTACTGCACAGACTAACTGACTCCACATGGTCCCTGAAAGAACCTTAGCACTGCTCTTTACCTCTCAGGACTTCTTCACAGTCCTCTTAGGAACTGCACTGCCTCACTCCGCCCACAGCACCTGTATTTATAGGGAATCTTGCCTAGGGGCAGCAAGTGGGGCTCCCCTACAGGCCTAGTAAGGAAAGTGTTGTATGTGTGATATGTACAAGATGTGGAAATCCCTCCATGCACTAGGTGTTTCTGTGGCTACCTGTACCACAGGGTGCTACATAGCATACAGACCCACAATGTAAAGATTGAGTCAACTTCTCCCCTTTTATCTGATTTCAGGTGTGATTTTCATATTGCCCACACATGTTACTTGCCACAGGTGAATGTGAACGAGCATCACATGCTTAAGTTGTTCACCCACAATTTTGGAAAGGTGCCAACAATTTTGCCCGGCCCATTTTGGGGATTTTGTCTGCATGTATTATGTCCATTTTTTTAATTTGTTTTTTGTGCTGTTCCAATACACACAAAGCAAACAAACACTTGGCCATGACTGTATAAGGCCCCTTTCACATCAGCGGTAATCACTGATCGCGGCAGTTGCGGTGAACAAAACGCAACTGCCGCAGTTACCGCATAACGGCCGCACTTGCGGTTCACCTGCGGCAAGCCCCATACAATGTCTATGGGGCTTGCGGCAGATGCGGCAAAGTTACCCAAGACTTCAATGTTGTTTATTTCCTTTTAAATAACCTTCATTTATTGTACTGGTTACTCATTCATTTGTGGAACACGATATGATTGATAAGGTTCTTTGTTCCGGAGAGGAATAACATGGAGTATCGTGATGTCATAAAAGGGGATATCATCATTATCCCAAAGAAGAAGCGAGAAGCCACGGCTGATACTGCCGCATTAGAGAAGCAAAACAGGGAACAACGACAGAGACTACGACATGAACGTCCAAGAGAGAATAGAAACTTTTCACCACTGACCTACAACATTGGGGGATTGAAAACACTTGCTTCCATAGAATCATTTAGATATTTTAACATTTTGGGTTGAGCCTGGGACTTTCCATTTAATGGACATAGACACGGCCAAAGGTTCTTTTATATTTAGAACTTATTTGCATGTGTTTTGGGGTAAAAAAAAAATTTTTTAATGCTTTAATGCTCATTATTTTCATACCTGTCTAGTAAAGTTTTGTAGGGTACTTTTCTTCTCAAGTGCTACGGGGCGTGCTCTGCACTCGCCAGCTCTGCTGTACTTCACCGGCCATCACCAGCCTCCAGTGGTTGATTGACAGCTCATTCTTCCCTCAGTGACATGGTTCTCAGACGCCTTCGTTGTGCCTGATGATGTTGCGAGATCATGGTACTGACTCCAGCTTAGTAACTCCTCCGCAGGCACCATCATTGCCTAGGTTCACTGGACACCAGTGTATAGAAAGGACATAGCGGAACAAGAACAGGTGCAGAGAAGAGAGCGACCAAAGTAATTAAGGGACAGGGTGAACTGCAGAACTAAGACAGGTGATCAAAGGCTGCTTTCACATCAGCAGTAAAATGTAATTTGCGGCAGATGTCGCCGGATCTGCCGCGTAACAGCCGACTTGCAGCACCGATCCGGCAAACCCCGTTCATTCTCTTGCGGTCAGGCGCGGCAAGTGCGGTTTTGCCAGATCCGGTACTTGCGGCACTTGTGCAAGCAGTGTCTTTATTTGGCCGAATGTGACAGATCTTGTCGCACCTGACTGTAAGGCCCATAGAGAATGAATGGGGCTGCCGGATCGATGCCGTAAGTCGGCTGTTACACGGCAGGTGCGGCGACATCTGCTGGATGTGCCGCAAATTACATTTTACCGCTGATGTGAAAGCAGCATTAGGGGGAGTATTATAACATTTTAAACTATTACTATATTTATTGACTATACAGAAAAGTTTCTAATAATCTGCAATGATGACAAGGAGGCATCCTCTATGTCTAGAGGGAAGAAGGTTTCATGATCATTACAGATAGCGATTAATGTAAGAGCAGTAAGAATACGCATTATTTGCTGTAAATAAGTGAGACTATGGATTCTTTACTGTGCGAGCAGTGAGAGTATAGATTATTTATTGTATAACCAGTGAGAGTATGTATTCTTTAATGTGCGAGCAGTGAGACTATGGATTGTTTATTGTACAAGCAGTGAGAGTATGGATTCTTTACTGTGCGAGCAGTGAGACTATGGATTGTTTATTGTACAAGCAGTGAGAGTATGGATTCTTTACTGTGCGAGCAGTGAGACTATGGATTGTTTATTGTACAAGCAGTGAGAGTATGGATTGTTTACTGTAAGAGCAGTGAGACTATGGATTGTTTATTGTATGAACAGTGAGACTATGGATTGTTTATTGGGTGAGCAGTAAGACTATGGATTCTTTACTGTATGAGCCGTAAGACTATGTATTATTTATTGTATGAGCAGTGAGACTTTGGATTCTTTACTGTATCAGCAGTAAGACTATGGAGTCTTTACTGTATGAGCCTTGAGACTATGGATTAATTACTGTACGAGCCATGATGCTATGGATTCTTTATTGTACAAGCAGTAACACTATGGATTCTTTACTGTATGAATATTGAGACTATGGATTCTTTACTGTATGAATAGTGAGACTATGGATTCTTTACTGTATGAATATTGAGACTATGGATTCTTTACTGTATGAATATTGAGACTATGAATTCTTTACTGTCTGAATATTGAGACTATGGATTCTTTACTGTATGAATAGTGAGACTATGGATTCTTTACTGTACAAGCAGTAAGACTATGAAACGCACTGTCACAACTTTAAGGGTACCTTTACACGCCACTAAGGCGGCGATAAAGATTGTCGGCAATATGTCGCCCGGGAACCATCGCCGCCAAGTTCCCTCCTAATTGCGGCATATATTTCAGGAATTTGGTAGCGATATGTCGCCTCGCTCCGGTCGCCTGATTTCAGAGCAGACAATCTTTATTGCCACCTTAGTGGTGTGTAAAGGTACCCTAATGGGCAATTCATTCAAGTTTAAAAAGTGCCTTTCTTCATAAATATAATAGCACAAGCAGCAGGTACCAGATTCTGTGCTGGGACATTGATCCAGGAAACTAGTCTAATTGCTGTATATAGAGTCAGAAATGATTGCTTTCCTTATGATGGGGCACTTGATATCTTCCTCACAGGGGTTTTCCCTTCCTGTGGGTCAGCATGGTAGGAGTATCGATTGTTCTCTCAGGAGTTGTGTCTTGAATCCTATCATTGATGTAGTTATACGTAAATCTGTAACCTTTTGCTGCTTGATTATTGGAATACCCCATGCAGGGAATAACCTTTATAAATTGATCCCAGCTCGTGAGTTCTGTAGGATTAACAGACTTTTCATAGCAAACCAGTAAAGATTAATATTTTAGACGGTCTGATGAGTTCCCCTGTTTGTGAGACTATTATTGACTGTGTATAGCCTATAGTGAAATTGTGATGAAACTGCAACAGAATTGGCAAATTTAGTGCTCAGTTACCCCTTCTGTGCAATTCAGGAAAAATAAAAGTTAAATTAAATAATTCTTTCACCACAAGGGGAGACATACTGCAGACCGCCAAGGTGTGTGTCCCAAATTAGTCTGATTCTGATAGCTCTGATGCTGCTCTGGGATCAGGAGGTTTAGTTGATCAGAGATCCTCTTTAGAGGCTGCCTGTCATTTATCCTAAGTAGGAGCTTATTTCATTCTTTTTGGTGCTGAAGGGATAACGATTCCTTTTCTATCCTTCTGTGATTAACATGTAGTTGTAATCTCAGCTGCAGCCATTCCCTTCTGCTATATAAACCTACTCCTTCTTCTAAGTCGGCTATAGTTCATTCTATGCTAACCAGTGAAGGAGTTGACTCTGGAGAAAGCTGTGTTGATCTTTCCAGCAGATACCTTGGATTCTTTTGTTGTATCTGTTTTGTTTGTCTTCATTTCCCCATGTTGTCTTTTATCAGCAGTAAGACTATTATCTTGCTGGCCTGCTCACTAGTTAAGGCACGTCCAGTGTCAGCCAGGGCCTAGGCATGTGATCACACACAGTTTAGGGATGTTAGGGAGATGGATTAAGATGGATCTGGTTAAATCAGATTCGGCTTAACTATTCAGCATGCCGGAAATCTGCAAAAACCCTCCCCAGCAGCCATTTCAACCCAGTCGACGTTTCCTAATATAACAGCTCTCTTAAAAAAATAGACAGTGGCGGATGTTATCGGATGGTTCCGGTCCATTTTTTTTCCCAGGATCCAATTTTTGCTGTACCTGATTTGAATAAAACGCTGGAGTGAACGTAGCCTTAGTAATGGAGTTTTATTCGTCTCGGTAATCCAAACAATATCAGCACAAATGTTTCAGACCACAATGTGCGCTAGCCGACATTATCCAGCGGTGGATGCAGCAACTCTAAACCTCATCCTCTGCACACTGATGAAGGTCCATTGTGGACCGAAACATGTGTGCTGATAATGTTTGGATTACCTTGAAGAATAAAAGTATTATTCCATTTTACTTGAGTGCCAAGATTAACTATATAATCTGTAATAGATTTGCAAAATAACTTATTTCCTAAGAAGCCGTAGACTTGGCTTTACGCATAAACGAACAAAGGAGACCATGTCATTGGCACCGCATTTCCAACCTCTTAAATGCCGTAGTCACAATTGATAGTGTCATGTAAAGGGTTAGTCTCCTACGATGGTAGCTAGTTGTGATAGCAGTAGTTAGACACAGGCAGGCTCGGTCTGGCCTACAGGACGACAAGTTACGTCACTGGTCTTCAGTGGTTGATACCTTTTAATAGCTAACTGAAAAGAGGGTAAGCATAGTAAGCTTTCGGGACACTATGGCCCCTTCGTCAGGCTAATAATGACACAAATTCTGAAGACACATGTATACATAAGCAGGGTTAGATGATGTAGTAAACACGACAAGTGATGTGAAGCAGAGAGAGGAGCTGGGAAGGTAAGGTCAAGTAAAAATTCCAAGATAAGAGTTACCGATTGTATTATTGTTCTATGATTAGTGGCCAGGGGAGACCTGAAGATTCTTCAGTGAGTGTAGAAGGCCATAAATCGATGTGAGACAGTTCACATAAGAAGTGTCAAAAGTTCATTGTCCTCTAAATGGAGTCTGTTGGAGATATGATATCCCCAAATGCCCTTTCATTTTATGTAAAAATGCATGAATCCATGTGAGGCATATAATCCTGTTTTTAATGTGTGAAAGGTCGTTATCAATTTGTATTCCCAAATTCTTCTCTCTTATTGAGATTTGAAGTTACTTTTTAAAATGAGCAGCCTCATATCGGTTTCACTGTGGTCAGGGCTGCAAAAATGCTTTGCTACAGGTAGGTCCATACGCTTTTCTTTTATTGAGTGGTGATGAACATTCATTTTTGTTCTGAATTTTTGTCCGGTCTCCCCTACGTACATGCCACCTGTTGGACATTTGGTACATATTATTAAATACACCACATTGCTTGTGGTGCAGCTGAAGTTACCTGGGATCTTGTAGTCCTGATCTGTGCTGGGGATCTTTATTTTGTCGGTTATCATTATAGATGGAGGTTTTGCACCTGTTCTGGTTGCAGGGAAAGGTTCCTGTTGCTGCTGGAGAGGACAAGGCGCTTCTGACAATGATGAGTTTTAGATTCGGAGGTTGTCTAAGACACAGAAGTGGGTGATCCGGAAATATTGATTTTAGTCGGGCATCTTTTTGTAGGAGTGGTTGTAGTTTCCGTGCGGCTCCTCTTAGCACCTCCAGACTTGGATTGTAGGTGACTACAAGAGGAACTCTGTTGTTCTCTTCTCTAGTTTTGTAATGTCGGAGATGATTCCTTGATATTCTGGTGGCTCTTGTAATCTGGTTCTCGATTGCTCTTGGATGGTAGCCCTGTTTCAAAAAGGTCTTTCTGAGGTCCTCAAGGTGATTGTCTCTATCTGTAGGGTTGGAACATATCCGATTGTATCTGATGGCCTAGCTGTGCACAATAGAGTTTTTTCTGTGTTTTGAATGAAAACTGGCCCATTGGAGATATGTTGGACAGTCAATGGCTTCCGGTACAGGGATGTCTCTATTTCATTGTTCTGTAGCTTAATGATGGTGTCCAGAAAGCTGATTTCAGTGCAGGAGTGGTTGAGTGTTAAGTTGATGGTGGGATGAAACTGATTAAAGTGTTCATGGAACGTCTTCAGCTGTTGCTCAGACTCGGTCCAGATGAATAAGATGTCATCAATATAACGGTAGTAGGCCGGAGGCCTGATAGGGAAAGAGGATAAAAAGTCACCTTCAAGCTTGGCCATGGAAAGATTGGCATACTGTGGTGCCATTTTGCTTCCCATTGCTGTGTTAGTCTCTTGTAAATACCGTATATACTCGCGTATAAGCCGAGTTTTTCAGCCCAAAAATTGTTGGTGTCGTGGACCCAGCTGCGGGACTGATGTTGGGCTGATTTAGGGGAGCTTTGGCTCCCTGTGTGTGTCAGGCCCTCAGCTTGCCGGTTTGTAGTTAGAGTTGAACCTTGCATCTAGCTACCTTGTCTCCGGTATGCCGGTGTCAACCTGGGTCCCAAGCTGGCTCCAACCAGTCCTGGGTAAACCCCCTTCCAGAGTCTGGGTCACTGCTCTCCAAGAGGCACCCTCCTGATGCAGCCGCAGGGTCCCCTGCATCTGCCTTCCTTGCTCTCCTCATACCAACTGTCTGACTGTGCTGTCACTCCCTGTCTCCCGCTCTCTAGGCTCCACCCCCTGGGACCTACTGAATATCAGTCCCCTGTATTAAAGTGGCATGTGTTGGGTGTTGGGGTGCAGACTCTAAAGATTCCCCACGTCCACAGTTACAGAGGCACCACACCTTTAATTAGGGTGCAGTACCTCCCTGTGGCGTCTTGCCATAGGGGCGCCACATATACCGAACAGTGATGGGATGAATAAATTGACAACTGGGTGTTACCGATTCCCTTGTAAATTAGGCATATCTCAATGTGGGCACTAAAGACACCATATAGTGTAGATGGCTGTTAATCAAATAATGGTCCAGAGGATCATTCGGCCTGCAAGTACCCCACCGACTCTCACAAAAAAACTCACCAATAACCAATCTAATACTGCAATGCACAAGCTGGTTACAAGAAACCTCCTTAAGTGGAGATGGGGGCAGCACTGGTGCATTGTGCAGATGGATCAACCGCTTACAGCCTTTTAATAGAGGGGAGCAGCTGCTTGCATAATGCACACTAATTATGTTGCATAGAGAGTTTGTCATATAGATAGGTGAGATACACACATAGTATCTGAACAGCAGCCTATTAGTGACTCCAGGTGCGGCAGGCTAGGTAACACTGCATGGCTATATGCACTGTGTCTGAACAGTAGGCTATTAGTTACGCGGGTGTGGCAGGCTAGTTAACACTGCATGGCTATATGCACTGTGTCTGAACAGTAGCCTATTAGTTACGCTGGGTGTGGCAGGCTAGGTAACAGTGCATATAGCCATGCAGTGTGTCTGAACAGTAGCCTATTAGTTACGCCGGGTGTGGCGGGCTAGTTAAACACTATACGAGTTTACCCCACCTAACAGACTCAACCACTTTACCATCTGAACTCCGATAGCTCCACTACACCCTGCAAAAGTAAATAAAATTTGCATGAAAAATGTGAGTTATTAGGGATGGGCGAATCTACTCGCTAGGACTCGTTACTCGGCGAGTAGTAAGGGACTCGCAGGACTCGGTACTCTGCGAGTCTCCCAGTGATTACTCGCACGAGTCCAATGCAAATCAATATCAATCCTAGTTTTGTCAGAAACGCTGACAGAACTAGGATTGCCATTGTTTGCATTAGACTCGTGGGAGTAATCACTGGCTACTGTGCCAGTGATAGCAGGGAGACTCGCAAAGTAACTGCTGTTTCTTTGCGAGCCGAGTCCAGCTGTCTTCTCTGTGCAGCTCCAGGGTCCTAGAGCCCGCCTGCTCACAGACATTATGTAGCAGTGCTGAGATTGTTCTCAGTCTGCTCATTCCCTGTGTACAGACATGAATGTCTGTGCACAGAGATGATGTAGCAGTGCTGAGATTGTTCTCAGTCTGCTCATTCCCTGTGTACAGACATGAATGTCTGTGCACAGAGATGATGTAGCAGAGCTGAGATTGTTCTCAGTCTGCTCATTCCCTGTGTACAGACATGAATGTCTGTGCACAGAGATGATGTAGCAGAGCTGAGATTGTTCTCAGTCTGCTTATTCCCTGTGCATAGACATCTATATTTATGCACAGGGGATGTAGCAGAGAGGACATCGCGTTTTGGACTGCGTCGGACGGAAGAGGATTTTTTTAATTAAAGATGGAGTCCCTAATGGCTTTTTTTTTTATTTCTAATAAAAAATTTTCCTTGTGTTGTGTTTTTTTTAAAACAATTTAATAGAAATTCATGGCGGTCATGTCTAATATTGGCGTGACCGCCATAAATTTCGGGCTTAGGGCCAGCTGATAATACAAAGCTGGCCCTAACCTCTTTATTACCCAGCGTGCCACCGCTACCAGGGCCGCTGGAAGAGCGGGGTTCAGCGCCAGAGGATGGCGCTTCAATGAACGCGCCATCTTCTGGGGCGGCTGCGGGCTGCAATTTGCAGCGGGGGGTGCCCAGAAAGCTTGGGCATCCCTGCGCTGCGGATTCCAGCCCCCAGCTGCTTAGCTGTACCTGGCTAGACATAGAAATTGCGCGGAGCCCCACGCATTTTTTTTTTTATTATTTCATGAATTTCAGAGTCAGAGTCTCAGAGTCTCAGAGACAGAATCTCAGAATTTCATGAAATAATTAAAAAAAAATGCGTGGGGCTCCGCGCAATTTCTATGTCTAGCCAGGTACAGCTAAGCAGCTGGGGGCTGGAATCCGCAGCGCAGGGATGCCCAAGCTTTCTGGGCACCCCCCGCTGCAAATTGCAGCCCGCAGCCGCCCCAGAAGATGGCGCGTTCATTGAAGCGCCATCCTCTGGCGCTGAACCCCGCTCTTCCAGCGGCCCTGGTAGCGGTGGCACGCTGGGTAATAGAGGTTAGGGCCAGCTTTGTATTATCAGCTGACCCTAAGCCCGAAATTTATGGCGGTCACGCCAATATTAGACATGACCGCCATGAATTTCTATTAAATTGTTTTAAAAAAAACACAACACAAGGAAAATTTTTTATTAGAAATAAAAAAAAAGCCATTAGGGACTCCATCTTTAATTAAAAAAATCCTCTTCCGTCCGACGCAGTCCAAAACGCGATGTCCTCTCTGCTACATCCCCTGTGCATAAATATAGATGTCTGTACACAGGGAATGAGCAGACTGAGAACAATCTCAGCTCTGCTACATCATCTCTGTGCACAGACATTCATGTCTGTACACAGGGAATGAGCAGACTGAGAACAATCTCAGCACTGCTACATCAGGCAGCAGGCAGGCTCTAGGACCCTGGAGCTGGCAGCCTGTACAGAGGAGACAGGATCTTATCTGTGCGAGTCAGCGATTACTTACAAAGTAAACGAGCAATGCAAATAAATGACAAAACTAGGATTGCTTCAGGCTGAAGCTTCCGAGACACATCTGCGATTTGTAAATCTCACACTACTCGCTATTACTCGCTTCCCCATTCATTAACCCCTTCAGGACCCAGCCTATTTTGACCCTAAAGACCTTGGCCTTTTTTGCAATTCTGACCACTCTCCCTTTATGAAGTTATAACTCGGGAACGCTTCAACCGATCCTAGCGATTCTGAGATTGTTTTTTCGTGACATATTGGGCTTCATGCTAGTATTAAATTTAAGTCGATAATTTTTGTGTTTATTTGTGAAAAAATCAAAAATATGGCAAAAATTTTGAAAATTTCACAATTTTCACATTTTTTATTTTTTTTTCTGATAAACAAGAGAGATATGTGACAGAAAAAAGTTATTAAATAATATTTCCCACATGTCTACTTCACATCAGCACAATTTTGGAAAAAAAAATTTTTTTTGTTAGAACGTTATAAGGGTTCAAAGTTCATGAGCAATTTTTCATTTTTCAACCAAAATTTACAAAACCATTTTTTTTAGTGACCACATCACATTTGAAGTCCTTTTGAGGGGTGTACATGACAGAAAAACACCCAAAAGTGACACCATTCCAAAAACTGCACCCCTCAAGCTACTAAAAACTACATTCAAGAAGATGATTAACCCTTCAGGTGCTTCACAAGAACTAAGGCAAAGTAGAAACAAAAAATGGATATTTTAATTTTTTTATCAAAAATGTTCTTTTAGCCTCAATTCTTTCATTTTCACATGGGCAACAGGATGAAATGGATCCTAAAATTAGTTGTGCAAATTCTCCCGAGTATATCGATACCTCATATGTGGTCATAAACCACTGTTTGGGCGCACGGCAGGGCTCAGAAGTGAAGGAGCGCAATTTGAATTTTGGAGCTAATTTTACATTCAAAAACTGAAATTGCGCTCCTTCCCTTCTGAGCCCTGCCGTGCGCCCAAACAGTGGTTTATGACCACATATGAGGTATCGGTGTACTCAGGAGAAATTGGCCAACAAATTTTAGGATGAATTTTATGCTGTTGCCATGTGAAAATGAATAAATTTAGGCTAAAAGAAAATTTTTGTGAAAAAAAAAAGTACTATTTCATTTTCACAGATCAATTTGTAAAGCACCTGGGGGTTCAATATGCTCACTACCCATCTCGATATGTTCCCTGGTGGGTCTAGTTTCCAAAATGGGGTCACTTGTGGGGGAGCTCCAATATTTAGGCACACAGGGGCCCTCCAAACGCGACATGGTGTCCGCTAACAATTTGAATAAAAATCAGCTCAAATTGTTAGCTGTCACCATGTTGTGTTTGGTGAGCCCCTGTGTGCCTAAACATTAGGGCTCCCCCACAAGTGACCCCATTTTGGAAACTAGACCCCCCAGGGAACGTATCTAGATGCATAGTGAGCACTTTCAACCCCCAGGTGCTTCACAAATTCATCCATAAAAATGAAAAAGCACTTTGTTTTCCACAAAAATTTTCTTTTTTCATTATTGCGGATCAATTTGTGAAGCACCTGGGGGTTCAAAGTGCTCACTATGCACCTAGATACGTTCCTTTGGGGGTCTAATTTCAGAAATGGGGTGACTTGTGGTGGAGCTCCAATGTGGAGACGCACAGGGGCTCTCCAAACGCAACATGGTGTCCGCTAACAATTTGAATGCAAAATGAGCTCAAATTGTTAGCGGACACCATGTTGCGTTTGGAGAGCCCCTGTGCGTCTCCACATTGGAGCTCCCCACAAGTGACCCCATTTTGGAAACTAGACCCCCAAAGGAACGTATCTAGATGCATAGTGAGCACTGTCAACCCCCAGGTGCTTCACAAATTGATCTGTAAAAATGAAAAAGTACTTTTTTTTCCGCAAAAATCTTTTTTTTTCATTAATTTGTGAAGCACCTGGGGGTTCAATATGCTCAATACCCATATCGATATGTTCCCTGGGGGGTCTAGTTTCCAAAATGGGATCACTTGTGGGGGAGCTCCAATATTTAGGCACACAGGGGCCCTCCAAACGCGACATGGTGTCCGCTAACAATTTGAATAAAAATCAGCTCAAATTGTTAGCTGTCACCATGTTGCGTTTGGTGAGCCCCTGTGTGCCTAAACATTGGGGCTCCCCCACAAGTGACCCCATTTTGGAAACTAGACCCACCAGGGAACGTATCAAGATGCATAGTGAGCACTTTCAACCCCCAGGTGCTTCACAAATTCATCCATAAAAATAAAAAAGCACTTTTTTTTCCACAAAAATTTTCTTTTTTCATTATTACGGACCAATTTGTGAAGCACCTTGGGGTTCAAAGTGCTCACTATGCAGCTAGATATGTTCCCTGGGGGGTCTAGTTTCCAAAATGGGGTCACTTGTGGGGGAGCTCCAATGTAGAGACGCACAGGGGCTCTTCAAACACGACATGGTGTCCGCTAACAATTTGAATGCAAAATGAGCTTGAAATTGTTAGCGGACACCATGTTGCGTTTGGTGAGCCCCTGTGTGCCTAAACATTGGGGCTCCCCCACAAGTGACCCCATTTTGGAAACTAGACCCCCTCAGGGAACATATCTAGATGCATAGTGAGCACTTTGAACACTCAGGTGCTTCACAAATTGATCCGTACAAATTAAAAAAGAAAATTTGTGTGAAAAAAAGTATTTTTACCTTATTACGGATCAGTTTGTGAAGCACCTGGGGATTCAAAGTGCTCACTATGCATCTAGATAGGTTCCTTGGGGGGTCTAGTTTCTAAAATGGGGTCACTTGTGGGGGAGCTCTAATGTTTAGGCACACAGGGGCTCTCCATACGCAACCTGGTGTTTGCCAACTATTGGAATTGTTAGCGGACACCAGGTCGCGTATGGAGAGCTCCTGTGTGCCTAAACATTGGAGCTCCCCCACAAGTGACCCCATTTTGGAAACTAGACCCCCCCAGGGAACATATCTAGATGCACAGTGAGCACTTTGAACCACCATGTGCTTCACAAATTGAGACGTATAAATGAATAAAGAAACTTTTCGTAAATAAACATACTAGTCTAGTAGTTGCAATTCGCAGCATGGGGGACCCATGGGGTTCTGCCATATTTTTGGTTCAGCCAGGTACAACTTTACAGCTACGGACTGCCACCAGCCCCCAGCTGCCCCGTCATACCTGGCTGGAACCAAAAATACAGCGAAGCCTATTTTTTTTTTATTTCTAGAATTATTTCTAGAAAAAAAATGACATAGGGCTCCGCCATATTTTTGGTCCAGCCAGGTACAACTTGGCAGCTACGGACTGCCACCAGCCCCCAGCTGCCTCGTCATACCTGGCTGGAACCAAAAATACAGCGAAGCCTATTTTTTTTTTATTTCTAGAATTATTTCTAGAAAAAAAATGACATAGGGCTCCGCCATATTTTTGGTCCAGCCAGGTACAACTTGGCAGCTATGGACTGCCACCCACCCCCAGCTGCCTCGTCATACCTGGCTGGAACCAAAAATACAGCGAAGCCCATTTTTTTTTAATTTCTAGAACTAATTCTAGAAAAAAAATTACGTGGGGCTCCGCCATATTTTTGGTCCAGCCAGGTACAACTAGGCAGCTGGGGGCTGGAATCCTCAGCATAGAGAGGCCCAAGCGTTCTGGGCCCCCCATGCTGCGAATTGCAGCCCGCAGCCGCCCCAGAAAATGGCGCATTCATTGAAGCGCCATTTTCTGGCGCTGTACCCACGCTCTTCCAGTTGCCCTGGTGCTGGTGGCTAACTGGGTAATAAAGGGGTTAATGCCAGCTTTTTATTGGCAGCTGGCACTAAGCCCGAGATTCATAATATAGGGCCAATGTTAGACCCGCCATTAGGAATCTCTAGTACAGTAAATAGTCAATAAATACACACAGAGAAAAATCTTTTTATTTGAAAAAAAAACGCAGACACAATTCGGACTCCATCTTTATTATAAAAAGATCCGACGTAGTCCACAACGAAGGTCCCACGACGCTCGATCGCTCCGACGTAGTCCATAACGAAGGTCCCACGACGTTCGATTGTCTCCGACGTAGTCCACAACGAAGGTCCCACGACGCTCGATCGCCTTTGCTTTTAGATCGCTACTCTGGAGCCCGATCCGCCAGCATGGTGATCGAGCTGCAGAAAGTGATCTGACACCCTGGGCGCAGTGACCCACTATGTGCATCACTGCGCCTGCCAGATCGATTTCCGCAGCTCGATCCCCATGCATGGGGATCGAGCTGCGGAAAGCGATCTGGCAGCACAGGCGCATTGACCCACTATGTGCATCACTGCGTGCGGGCTGTCAGATTGCTTTCTGCAGCTCGATGCCCATGCAGGGAGATCGGGCTGCAGAGCAGCGATCTAAAGGCGCCTTCACACTGGCGTTCCCCTCCGCAGCGTTCTGCGGAGGGGAATCGCCATGTGTGCGCCGCGGCCGCCAGCTCCTATCTTTAGAATGGGAGTGCACGGTGCTGCGCTTGACAGCGCATGACCGTGCGCACCCATTCACTCCCATATGTGATCTGTGCGCAGGCATCTGCCTGCGCACAAATCACACACTCCTGCCCGCACCAGGACGCAACATGTTGCGTCCTGGTGCGGGCGGGAGTGTGTGTGATTTGTGCGCAGGCATACGCATGCGCACAGATCACATATGGGAGTGACTGGGTGCGCACGGTCTTGCGCTGTCAAGCGCAGCACCGTGCGCTCCCATTCTAAAGATAGGAGCTGGCGGCCGCGGCGCACACATGGCGATTCCCCTCCGCAGAACGCTGCGGAGGGGAACGCCAGTGTGAAGGCGCCCTAAGAGCCTGGGCGCAGTGACCCACTATGTGCATCACTGCGCCTGGGCTGTTAGATTGCTTTCTGCAGCTCGATCCCCATGCATGGGGATCGAGATGCGGAAAGCGATCTGGCAGCCCAGGCGCAGTGATGCACATAGTGGGTCACTGCGCCCGGGGTGTCAGATCACTTTCGGCAGCTAGATCCTCAGGATCCAGCTGTAGAAAGTGATCTGACAGATCCAGCACAGTGATCCACAGTGACCATTATGTGATCACTGTGCTGGATCTGTCAGATCACTTCCTGCAGCTAGATCCTCAGGATCCAGCTGTAGAAAGTGATCTGACAGATCCAGCACAGTGATCTACAGTGATCACATAATGGTCACTGTGGATCACTGTGCTGGAGCTGTCAGATCACTTCCTGCACCTAGATCCTCAGGATCCAGCTGTAGAAGTGATCTGACAGATCCAGCACAGTGATCTACAGTGACCATTATGTGATCACTGTAGATCACTGTGCTGGATCTGTCAGATCACTTCTACAGCTGGATCCTGAGGATCCAGCTGTAGAAGTGATCTGGCAGCTCCAGCACAGAGCAGTCAGATCGGAGGCGGCGCAGAAGAGGAGGGACTCACAGCAGAAGAGGAGCGAGACGCAGCAGTCACAGGACGGAGCGGGCCGCCGGAGGGGTGAGTGGGAGAGGCGATCGCCGCTCCGGTGATCGGGGGGGGGGGCAGGAAGGGGCAGTGGGGGGGCTGGTACTAGATGTGGGGGGGCACTTAGAGGAAGCGGGGGCAGTCAGGAGGAGGCGGGCGTCAGGAAGAGGAAGCGGAAGGCAGGGACAGGAAGCGGGCGGCAGGGACAGGAAGCGGGGGGGAAGGGGGGGTAGAAAGATGATGGGGGGGGCAGGAAAGAGAGGTGGGGGACAGGGGGGATGTTATAGGATGACAGGGGAGAAGATCGGAGGGTAGGGAGAGCAGCGGCAGGCAGGGAAACATGACAGGCGCGGTGATTTTCACTTTCACTTTTGAGCGCCAATCACCGCCCTGTAGCCGGGGGGGTAGGAGTGGGGGCAAAT